>JAFBJU010001135.1:192175-205888 GCA_016785305.1 Colistium nudipinnis
TCTCTCTCTCTCTCTCTCTCTGTCTCTCTGTCTCTCACTCTCCCTCTCCCTCTCTCTCTCTCACTCTCCCTCTCCCTCTCTCTCTCTCTCTCTCTCTCTCCCTCTCTCTCCCGCTCCCTCTCTCTCCCACTCTCTCTCCCTCTCTCTCTCTCTCTCTATCCCTCCCTCCCTCTCTCCCTCTCTCCCTCTCTCTCTCCCTCTCTCTCTCTCTCCCAGGTAGCGTCCCGGGGCCTGGTGATGGCAGATTGCATTAGAGATATGGGCCTGATATTTCATCTAGCCTTTATTACATTTAGCTCACATCAATCGGCTGGCAGCCTGCAGCTAAGAGCTATTTGGCACGCGGTCGGACTCTCCCCCCTGAAATGAAATCCTGAATTAAAGTGCCACCTCAGACGTGGAGGAGGAGCTCCTCCTCCTGCTGCTGCTGCTGCTGCACGAGGCTGCGGATTTCATCGGCCGCAGTCCAGCCGCGGTTTGGGCCGCGTCACGCCGCTCGAGTCCCGAACGGGTGTAAACCCGGTGAGTCGCCTACCTCCGGGCTGACTGAGCGCTTTCCTCAGATTTAAAGGTGACGGGCACTCACACACCCACAGGCCGCTCGCTTAAGTGAGAATCTGTGTGTCTTTAAGCGTATCCGCTGAAAACACGTGTCCATTTACAACCTTTTATCTCCGTGATATCATCTAGAATTGTTGGTGTGTTTGTGTGTATCTCCACCAGCAGGCTCTGTGTCTCAGGTAACACACACACACACACACACACAGCTCTGCTCCGACTCTGCTGCCGTCTCTGTAATCCCAGCTGTCACGCAGATTTCCAGACCCTGACTGGGGACGGTGAGCCCTCCACCTCTGCCCGCCTGCGGCTCCCCAACCTCGCCGAGGAAGCGTGAAAAAATGCAAAAATCTCCTCTCTCGCTCACATCCGCCGTGCCTAATCAGACAGGCAAAAAATAAAAAAAAGGCAAAAAAAAAAAGGAAGCAACCCGTAACAGCACTACAGGGCTCGGATCAATCCGGGTAAATAGCATAACAGGGGACGGAGAGAGAGAGAGAGGAGCAGTATCGAGCCGTTCTTTGGCCTTTTTCAACTTATTCCTGCTGCTCTCTCCGAGCCCCACAGGGAGACGCTTCCTCCGCGGAACACAGAAGGGCAAACACATTAGTTTTAGAGGTTATGCAAAAAAAAAAAAGGCAAAAAAAAAAAAGGAAGCAACCCGTAACAGCACTACAGGGCTCGGATCAATCCGGGTAAATAGCATAACAGGGGACGGAGAGAGAGAGAGAGGAGCAGTATCGAGCCGTTCTTTGGCCTTTTTCAACTTATTCCTGCTGCTCTCTCCGAGCCCCACAGGGAGACGCTTCCTCCGCGGAACACAGAAGGGCAAACACATTAGTTTTAGAGGTTATGCATAAATAAATGTTGGCGCAAACCCGCTATTTCTCTAATGGGCCTTTAAAGTGTGTGTGTGTGTGTGGGGTGGGTGGGGTAATCACTGGGGGCCGGGTAGAGAGATGCACGGAACAGCTACTCTCACAAACTCACAACTCACTTTCACGCTGGCAGAATTACTCATACGTAGACGCCCTTTCCCACCCACCCAGCCACACACACACACACACACACACACACGGGACGAAGAGGGGGAGTATGCGGCTACCTCCAGGCGAGAAAAGAAAAACGAAAGACACCCATCCCAATAAAAGTGTCTGTGGAGAGGAGAGGACGATGAGGCATTCCTCTTCCTCCTCGAAAAAAAAAAAGCCTCGGGGGGGAACGTGAGACACACAGCTTATCAAACAGCTGAGCTCTCACCACCACCACCAGGGCCGTCCGCGCCGCGCGGCCGCGGGTTGACACGCCGCGGAGCGAGGGTGTTGGAGCCGGATTGCGCATTACCCCGGAGACACACGCACAGGCTGCAAAAATGAGATGATTATGCGACATTTTTTGCCTGCGTGTCACAAACCCCCCGGGACGTCAAACACAACAACGTGACACGGCTGCGTGAATAGAAGCGACAATCATTACACAACCCCCCCCCCCCCCAAAAAAAAAAACGACAAGGCCTTTCAAGTGTTCTGGAAAGTTACATTTCCTGTCCGGGATGTACAAATAGTACTTTTGTCAGGGAACAATGTAGCAACAACCTCACTGGGATTATTAAGCCTTCAACTTATAAAAAAAAAATATAAAAAAGAAAAGAAAAAGAAAGAAAAATAAGAGAAGGGAGAACTAAATGACCAGGGACCTGATGAATCTGGTCTGTGTTCACTTTACACAAAGAGTTTCCTGATGTGTAGGTTCCGTAAATTCCCCTCCCGCAGTTATTGTATAAAACTGGATTAAACAGTAGAGAGCGTGGTTCCTCCCTCCGGGGTCGGAGACCAGAAGAACCAGATGATTCAGACGATTCATGTCTGGCAGAAAAAAAAGGAAACTGACCCAACAGCTGCGTCCCATTCTATTCTTCTCCTGCTCCTCCTCTTCACGCCACATCCTTCAAACTACATGGTGAATGTTTGTGTCTTTTTTTTTTTTTCCTCCCCTCCTTTCTTCCTGACGTGCCCTTGAGCCAGGAATTTAACACATTTCACTCAATTGCACTGGAAGTGTGTCTTTAAAAAAAAAAAAAAAAAAAGGCCTAAGCTAATAGCCTGTGGCGGTACTGGGGCGTTATGTGTGAAAGGGTGAGAATGGGAGGAGGAGAGTTCATGTGCTCGCCATTCGCTTCATAAATAATGATAATTTTATAATTTCACAACAACACAACCCACAGTCTATTTAATGGTTTTGCTGGAAGATTGTATCTACAATTAAAATTTGCCGTTCAAGCGATGGAGCTGTTGTGGTCCAAATGTGGGAAGTGTGTTTTGGGGTCAGGCCAAAACCGCTGGCAGTGAATTATAACAGAACGTAAAAAATGCGTGCGCTTCAACAGGAAATGACATAGTTCAGATAGAAGTGTGTTTGCACTGTAATAATGAGGGGGGGGGGGGGGGGGAAAGGAGAAAGGAAAACAAAATTTGACGGAATAATATAAAAGTATTATTAGTTGAAGCAATTGTCCATGACGTGCTATTACAGACTTCAGGATGGTGCCTTACTTGCAGTCCAGCCTCTCGATCTCAAAGTGCGGGTTGAAGTTGAGCACGATGCGCTGCGAAGGCTCCGGCGCCGTGATGATCCAGTGGCAGTTCTGGTGAGGCGGGTACTCCAGGGGGTAACCAGGGGAGGTGATGTAGCCCGCCTTGCTGGCATCGTGGATGCCTCCGCAATCCGACACTGTGCGATGGGTGAGCGAGAGAGAGAGAGAGAGAGAGGAAACAGTTGTTGATTACAAAATAGACAGATTAGGATGTGTGAGTGATTTTTTATTTCTTTATTTAGGCTTTTTGTCACGTCAGTTATTTGCCAGGCGGGTAAGATATATAAAAGTATATAAATAAATCCACAGAGAACGGAAAGGTCCCCACAACAGTGACTAGGAGGACGCCTCTTCCCTTCACCTTGCGTCTCTGTATGAAGACGTGATGAGCGACAAATGAACAGTAAAACAAAGAAAGCAATTTAGGACCTGTATTAGGAGGAAATTGGAGAAAAAAAAATGCCATTGTGGATTCTCAATGCGAGTGGGACCACATGGATAAGCTATTAAAACAATAAAAAAAAAAAAAACATCGCTGCTGCATTTGCAGAGTGTGTGTGTGTCACACACACACACACACACACACACACACACTCAGACACACACAGCGCCTTTTCCACCCTTCTTCCACACCCAGGCTCTTATCTCTCCAGTTCCCCGTTGGGAGCGTTCTCCAAGAGTAATTGTTGCTCCAGCGAGCCAATCTGCAAACATTAGGACACATTCCCTGATCCTATCACGCTCTCCCAGGAACAATAGCCTGCCAATGGCATCGCTCAAATGGTTTAGACAGGAAGTGACACGCAGACGCGCTGTCTATCTGTGGGGGGGTGGGTCACCCCAAATCTGTAATGAGAAACTAAGGCACCAAACAAAGGCTCTATTCTCTGCTAACACGCTAACAGCTAAGGCGGCGCACACGCTCCACGTTATCTCCCACAAACACGCCAAACACGCAAACTCATATATGCACATACAAAAGGAACATGTATATGGGTATTCGGCACGGACCCCAGTGGGATATCACACACACACACACTCACACGCAATAACACTGTGCACAATGCTTCATTTCATTACTCTCTCGCACTATTATTATTATTCTTTACAGACCTGGCCAGTGCGAAGCGTGTTCTCCATGACAACAGCAGGAGAACATGTGCGCGCGGTGGCTGATGCGCCGGTGGGATCTCCACATGTAATGAAATGTAATATTGAATTCAAAGGGTGGACGCCGAGTGTTTTCTTAATATTGTAGCCGGCGTATGCACACACACACACGCGCGCGCACACGCCCACACACACACACCAGGCAACAAACTACAGCCATTAACAACAAAACTACAGAACGGGTGTGTTTAACCACTCGATCTGCTCCTGACATAAATGGCTTGATACTCCTGCCTGTTTCTTTTCACATTTCTGTGAAGGCATCAATACAGGAAGCAGAGAAAAAAAAAAAAAAAAAAAAACATCATCACCAAAGGCTTAAAGTGTAATAGACCCTTCAAGTGTTGACATTTCCACCACCTATTGTGCTTAAAAGGCACACTTAAGATTCTCTGACATTTGATAGAGCTGAGATGGCTTCCTTACTTTGTCACTGGAGAGGCGCGACGCCCACGCACACACACACACACACACACACACAGCTGCCGGCCATTTCGTTTGAGTGCACGACTCCTGACGCCCACATGCGTGCACGATTACTCAGACGAGCTGCTACACACAAGTTCTCACACACACACACACACACACACACATGTGCACACCTGAAGACACTCAAGCACAAACGCACGCCCACTCATTTACCCGCACAAAAACACACAGACACACAACTTGTGCTCCACGTTCAAACGGGCCACCCACACACATCCAAACAGACGCACACACACACAGACGCACACACACACACACACACACACACACACACACACACACAGGGCTTGTCAGTCACACGGGAATAAATAGCTACCTGAAACATTTCAAAAAGATAGCGAGGATGGCAGGGAATGACAGAGAAAGACAGAAAAGCTGCACGCACGCACGCGCGCGCACACACACACACACAGACACACACACACACACACAGACGTGTCTTTATCTGCGCAGACAGACAGTCATTGTTGGGAAGCCCACGGAGGGAATGGTGTACAGGAGGCTATCGGCACACAGAGCCTCGGTAGATTAAGCCGTTCGGGAGGAATCCTGCAGCCTCGACACTTTTTCCCCCGAGCTGCCCATTCAGTGGAGGAGGAAGAAGAGGAGGAGGAGGAGGGGGGGGGGCATTGCATTTGGGAGGAATATGGAAGGAGGTAAAGGAGAGGAGGGGAGAGAGAGAGAGAGAGAGAGACGGTGAGGGGATGGATAAAAGATGGATCGAGGAGGAAGGAGGTAGATTGATCGGAAGGGGAGTAGGGGGGGGGGGGTGTGGTGGGTAAGGGTTGATGTACGATGGGCGGGAGAGAGGGATGACGAGTGACAGGCGGAGGGAGGGAGGGAGGGAGAGAGAGAGAGAGAGAGACGGGGGGGCGACCAAAGGTGATGAGGAAGGAGAAATTCAGAGGGTGGGAGAATGATGCAGCGAGTGAGAGGGGAGATGGACCAAGAGGAGGGACCGTGTGATGTGTGTGTGTGCGCGAGAGACAGATGTGTGTGTGTGCGTGTGTGCGTGTGTGCGTGTGTGCGTGTGTGTGTGTGTGTGTGTGTGTGATGTGCAGAAAGCCTGACGAGCCTCATTAAGACATGCCTGCTATCCAGCGGCTCCCCGTAGACACTGACCCCACCGGGAAACCTCTGTCAGTCAGGCACCGTGTGTGTGTGTTTGTGTGTGTGTGTGTGTGTGTGCAGGAGTGTTTGTTTGTCGCTGTAGAGAAAAGAATGAGAGTGATGCAGTAGCAATACATCGGCACTAAACGAAGCGCTGTGAAAAGCCTTTCTGATTACGCTGACAGATGTGTGTACTTTTTCCTAATTGCTTGGATATCCACAGCAATTAGTACAAAATATGCATATATCATTGTGTGTGTGTGTGTGTGTGTGTGTGTCGGTGTCAAGCAGAATGTTCTGGTGTGGTGTTGGGTGAGTAACGCAGGGGAAGCACTCAGGAGCTGCCAGTGAGCTTCATGAATTACAGTGTCTCTTCTACTAGAGGAGCCCATCTGTCTACACACACACACACCCACGCACACACACACAGATATATCCCGACACACACACACACACTCAAGTGCCACATATGCCCCTACCATGAAAAGTCCAAAACCACATTACACGAGAACAATGGCACTACTATGTGTACGTGTGTGTGTGTGTGTGTGTGTGTGCGTACACAACATGTAGCAGAAGTGTGTTTTTATTTATCGTTATGCGGTATGAACCTAAAATGTGGCATGACATACGATAAACGTGCGCATTGCCTCTACATTTTTTTGTGTCTCAGCGTGGCCAGCGTTAAATAAATCCTTCTCTGCGTGTGTGTGTGTGTGTCTGTGTGTGTGTTTGTGCACATTTCCCAGTCACTCCGGATCAGGCCGAGCTCGGAGACGTCCCTGCGCCCGCTGTGAGTGGCTTAATCTTCATTATCTGGGAAAATGTGCATATGTCTGCATGTCTTAGCTCACGTTCTGTAGTGAGTGAGTGTGTGTGTGTGTGTGTGTGTGTGTGTGTGTGTGTGTGCGTGTGCGTGCGTGCCCCCTCGTTCTCATTTCTATTAGTCGCCTTATCAGGGGGAAGTATGGCGTCACGCTCTGGGATAAGCCGCGAGTGTGAGCGGAGGCACTGATAAATCCCTCCATCATTCCTAGTGTCTCGTGGCCTCCCCCCCCGCCCCCCGCCCGCCCGCCCCCCCCCCCCACCTCCCTCACCCACCTTAATTAAAAAGTGCTATCGCCCAGAGTGAGGGAATGAGAGGGGAGAGTGGGCAGCACTCATCCATTCAGTCAGGAGCAGGGGTTGTCTCTGCGTCTGCTTTTAATCTCACCCATTCCACACTAGACTGGACCCACCGAGGGTGAGGAGGGTGAGGAGGAAGCGACTCACTTTCTCGTGCCCCTGGGCTTTTTAGCACATGGTGGCGGCAGCGATTGTGTCACGTGATGATTTCAATGTTTCTCTGATACATAGTTATGTGGAAAGAATGCGCGGATTTCAAAGCGCTCCACTCCACTTGGTTTTTGGCTTAACACGGAATAAATAAACTCAAACACCTGAAATAAAACAATTTAGTTGGAAAACGGTTTTATTTATCTTAACTGAATGTCAGTCCTTACTTATTGTGTCTTATGTCTTAAACCATGTGGGTCCTAAAAGTAAAAGATTCTGCACTTGCTAAAATGAGTTTGGAGAATTATTTCCGCAGCCAGACAGGCAGGCCCAGAGAACTGAAACCAAGCGAGATATTTTAATCACCTACTTTCTTTCTCTTATCTAAAAAAAAAAAAAAAAAAAAGCTGCTAGGAAGAGACAGCATAACAAAATTCAGTAAATGAAAAAAAAAAAAAAACTCCAGAGAAACAAGTGGAAGCTGCATTTCGAGTTTCACACTTCTGAGACCACTGTAGGTGAAGAAATGATCCATAATAATGTTTATGGGATTGGAGACGCTCTGCAGCCAAATCCTGGAAAAGACACCAACAAACAACAATTACTCCAGACATGCAACACACACACCCACACACACACACACAACATCTTTCCCTTAAATGCGCTGACTGGGAGTTTTTAACAAGCCTTTTTTTTTTTTTTATGCCACATCAAAGGCTGATAGTATCCTCTCTCAAAAAAAAAGAAAAAGTTAAAATAAATAAATAAACCCTCTTTTCCTCTCTCTAACCTTTTCCTCCCTCTGGCTCCCTAACGGGATAAGTGCCCCATGCTAATCAGCTAAATGCACAACACCGGCCGCCGCGATCAATGGTTCAATGGATCAATCGGGTAAACAGATGGTGGATGGAGCCCTGCAGGAGAGAGAGAGAGAGAGGGGAGGGCGGAGGGAGGGGCGAGCCGAAACACTACCTGACTACAGTATCGTGTGGTTGTGAGCCCCTTTTGTTGTTGTGCGACACCATCAGACCTGCAGAGGAAACACCCCCCCCACCCCCCTCTCTCTCTCTCCTCTCCCACTTACAGGGAGTTACAGTAAATTTCCAATCCTTGGCCCCTTGACAATCCCAGTTCCCATTTGAGCCGCTCCCCGGGCAGCCATTAAGACAACGCCCCCCCCTGTGAGAGAGAGACCCGGCACTCTTTTTATTTATGGGGGTCTTGTTTTTAATTTCACCCCGAGTGCGGCGTGGCTTGGCGCGCGCCACTCGTACCTGACTGGTATTGAACAGGGGGCTCGGCTCGTCTTGGGCTATGAATGCTAATGGGTGACCTTGTTTTCCGCAGCTGATACCGCTGAGGCAGATTACAAAAAAAAAACAAAAAAAAAAACAGGGAGAAATGCGGAGAATTGAGAGCGAGAGAGAAGGAGAGAGAGAGAGAGAGGGGAAAACAAATGAAAATAAAAAAAAGTTAAATGATGACATGGATGGAAATAGAACTCTGGGAGAAGATGATACCAAAGGTGGAGAGGATGCACAGCCGCCCCCTCAATAAACATGCAAATGAGCTGCTTAATGGAGTGAATATTAATGCGCGTGGCAAGGAGTAATTAATGTACACGTCACCGAGTCAAACTATTGGCGTGACAGGACGAGGCCTCTCGGCAAACGGAGAGCGCTCCTCATCCGGGCGACGGTGCCACCTGCAGAGAAACAGCAGGCCCCCGTCCCAGCATGCATCATTCCTCCCCTTCAGACCACGTTAGATTCTCATATATGTGGAAAGTCTCCGGCTGAGACGTCAGTTTGTTACTAAACACCAATGTTTTCCCGGAAAAAAAAAGAAAAGAAAACAGCTTTTGGCTACTGGAAAAGTGTCAAGGAGCTGAAAAAATCCCAGATGGAGTCTGTCATCTGAAGCTGGGAAAAAAAAAAAAAATAAATTGATCTGGCTCCAACCTTTCCCAAACAGCCGGTTTGCTTTTCTTTCTTTCAAATATCCCCCCCCAAAAACTCTTCGCTTCTTTTATTTTTCCCACAATCCCCCTGGAGCTCTGGCAGGGGGATTTGTTCCCCACCTTAGCCGCGTCACCCCGGACGACAGTGTCGCTTCATAAACCCCCAAAACACCAACTGTTCCCTCACCGTCCAGCGCCATTTAACTGCTTGACCCCTGCACGCTTTGATGTTGACCTTTCCTCTCACACTATGCTTCATGCACACACACACACACACACACACGCACACCCCCCCCCCCCCCCCCCCCCCCCCCCCCCCCCCCCCCCCCCCCCCCCCCCCCCCCCCCCCCCCCCCCCCCCCCCGCCCCTGGCTACTGGAAAAGTGTCAAGGAGCTGAAAAAAATCCCAGATGGAGTCTGTCATCTGAAGCTGGGAAAAAAAAAAAATTGATCTGACTCCAACCTTTCCCAAACAGCCGGTTTGCTTTTCTTTCTTTCAAATATCCCCCCCCAAAAAACTCTTCGCTTCTTTTATTTTTCCCACAATCCCCCTGGAGCTCTGGCAGGGGGATTTGTTCCCCACCTTAGCTGCGTCACCCCGGACGACAGTGTCGCTTCATAAACCCCCAAAACACCAACTGTTCCCTCACCGTCCAGCGCCATTTAACTGCGTGACCCCTGCACGCTTTGATGTTGACCTTTCCTCTCACACTATGCTTCATGCACACACACACACACACACACACGCACACCCACACCCCCCCCCACCCCCCCACACACACCCACCCCCCCCCCCCCCCACACACACACACCACCCCCGTCTCACTTCACTTTCTTCACGTCATGGCCCGGTGGATGTCGCGCTCACTTCTCTGTAGCCTCGGCTACGATTGCATCTGCCTTCCCCTTCTCCTCTCTGCAGTCATTATTTTTCTGTCCCCTCGCATTTCTCTCTCTGCTGCACCCTCTTCACACACACACACACACACACACACACACAGACAGACACACACACCCCGAAACCTCCCTGTTCTGTCTCCGTTCTGTTCTCGCTCAGCCTCTCTTTCCTCTGGCATCTGTGTGTAATGTGGCTCTTGAGGGGAGCATGGAGGGACATGGTGCAGTGCCTTGGCAGGAGAGAGAGAGAGCGAGCGAGCGAGAGAGAGAGAGAGAGAGAGAGGGGGAAATGGAGAGAGAGAGAAAGGGAGCAACAGAGAGAGAGAGAGAGAGAGTAGGGGGATCGAGCTTCTTGCCTGATGGCTGCCAAGAGGCCCACATCTGTCTCTGATCAACAGAACACAGGCAGGCCAGTAAAAAACACACCAACACACACGCACACACACACACACACACACACACATTCACAAAAACGCACACACTCACACAGGGATGGTTGGGATGACTGTCCTATTTAAAACAAGAAGCCTAAACAAGAGGACTCGGTTTCATTCAGGAACCTCCAGCCCTCCGGCAGCCAAAATGTAAACTACACAACTACTACACAAACAGCATTAAAAAACATACATCATGTTGTGCGCGGCGGGGAGAGGAAATCACAAAGATGTGCACAGATCATCACCATTCAGCTCCGCGGCCGCACACAAACAACACACAATAGCAGCAACTCATGTTTGTGTATGACTTGTGATATTTCCCCTAAACGCACACATTGTGTGAAAAGTACACATTTCACACAAAATATACGCACAACATAAAGGCACCAATGACGCTGGAGTATTTCTTTCAGACATAGAGGAGATGGTAAGGGGACATGTTCGACCTCCCACTGGTGCCATGGCTTCACCTCAAAAACCTGTCCACTCACCTGCACGTGCCTCTGAGGATATACTTAATCTACACGTAATAATCAGCCTGTTATTATTTCTTGATATTATTATCTGATCTTTTATAAGCAGGTGAGGCTGAGACTGCACTGAGCTCCCTGGAGTTAAATCCGCATTTCATGAATTAGCTTTACAAGGCATACATCTGGCGCATGGTTCGTTATGACCCTGTGCGTAAGAGCGCGCAAGCGGTTTTTCTCCGACTCCATCATCTTTCACCCTGAAGGCTTGGAGCGGCGTGGAGGTGCCGGTGCGCCTGCCGCCTGGAGCAGCCTATGCCCCGGCCACCAGCAGCTCGCACAACCCATGGGGGGGGAGATGATGGAAAAGAGAGAGAGAGAGAGGAGAGTCTGACTGCGGCCGGGGAGGATGATGATTATTATGGTGATGATTACAGTCACCCCCCTAAAAAAAATAAAAAACCCAAATCCTACAATTACAGTTTGGCTTTTTACGCACGCACCATTGAATTTATGAAATAACAGGTTATGGTCGGACTTCAAAACCTGTTTTTAACCCAGATGTGGGATTACGTGTATCCCCCCCCGGTGAATATTTAAATCAAAGAAATGCAAACTCCTGGAAAACACTGTGTTTGACTTTTGGAATAGTTTGGCATAAAATCAGCTCACTCACAGTCTTCAGCCTATAACCTGAATGAAGTCAGGGTTATTTAGGTTTAAATATCTGTCACTGATTTAAATTGACATTTTTAAAACAAACATCATAGTTCCCATGTTTCCACACACCGGACCCTTATTTATATATATATGTATATATATATATAACAAACGGCAACTTTCCATATGTTTAACCTTTACCTTCGTCGCAACTCTCCCATATTTACTCCATTTCAAGGGGAAAACCATAAATTTAAAAAAAAACAAAAAAAACACAAGAGACACATGGATTTGGTTATTACACAATAGCCTTGTCATGTGTATCGGGAATAATCCGGAACATATGACAAGGAGGTCTTGGGAATTGTTTTTTTTTTAATGTAAAAGTTCCAGCAGATTAAAGTAAATGTAATGTTTGGACAACAATCCACGCGTCTGGGATCTATGGATTTAGGTTGAGCCAAACCAATGCATGCGTCAAAATCAGAGAAGTCACCCCAAAACTCACCCTGTTGTCCTCGGATTCTCAACACCAGCTGACACATGGCCAGAAAAAATCCAACCAACGATGGCACCAAATCCATCTTGGATGATTCCCCCTGAAACTCGTGGAGAGCTTTAAGTTGATATTGTTTCCAGCTCGTTGGATGTAAATTCAGCTGTTCCTCGGGAGGGGGGAAAAAAGAGAAATAAAAAAATAAAAAAATCCAAATCCCAACAAGACGCCCCCCCTAAAAAAATAAAATCACTGGCGAAAGTCACAAGTGAACAACTTCAGGAATAATCCCCCGGCGTTTAATGGACCATCGGGGGGAGGAATCTGAGTGACAACTACATGTCACTGAGGAAATTCAGATGTTTTTCATTTGTCCATTCAAAGCTGATCCAGAACTCCAAACTCCTGGATCGGGACTGTGGGGGTGATGTGTGTCCGGACAGCGGCTCCACGCTCCCGGAATCCTCGCCTCGGCGTCCGCGCGTATTTTACGCACGCGGAGGTCGCGTCTCCTGCCGGCGCTCTCGGCTGAAGTCCACGGTAAAGGGCTCTCTCTCTCTCTCAGTCCCAGTGTCCAAACCCTGCTTCTTCTTCTCTTTCCCCTCAACGCGGTGCAAAAGCCACGCAGGGATAAAAATAAGACGCCGCGGTGCGCTCTTGGTTTCCAAAAATACCGCTGGTGTCCTGGCACAGCTCCGCGGTGTGTGTGCGCGCGTCCGTGTGGAAGTGGCTCCGTGCAGCAATGAGCTCCGCTCCGACACCGGCATGCGTCCTCTGTCCGCCTCGGGGAGGTGTCTGTGTGTGTGGAGTGTGTGTGAGAGGGATGGAGCTTTTGAGCCGGGCAGATATCGCGTTACAGTCGCTGCGCCTCGGCTCCGCCCCCTCCGCTGATTATAGGGGGAGAGAGAGAGAGGTAGAGAGAGTGAGTGAGAGAGAGAGAGAGAGAGAGAGACCTCCCTCCCTCTCTCTCCCTCTGTGACACACAGACACGCGCGCTTACACGCACACACAGATAAATTATAATTGTAAAACAGTGAGCATTAATTGGGATTATTCTAGAAGAGAAGAGAGGGAAAAATAAATCTCCTCGCTCAGAGAGGGTGAGAGTTAGAGGAGTGTGTGACTGGAAGAGGAGGAGGAGGAGGAGGAGAGGGGGGTGTGGTGGGAGGGGGGGCTAGGGTTGGCACAGCAAAATGGCACGCGGCCGGCCCTTCGCCACAAAAAACACATCAAACGTTTCTCAGCCGGCGTTGGAGCGCCCTCGCCCCACGCCGGAGAGAGGGAGAGCCCCCCTCGGGCCCCGGGCCCCCTCGGTCCCTGCCCTACAATCAACAGGCCCTTAAATACAGAGCGGGAGGTCGAGTAATGACACAGTAGTGAGCCCAAAATAATCCGCTGAGAAAGGCCCCGTGTGCCCTGCCCGTGGCTTGAGTTACCGTGTAATGCAGCGGAGTGGCTGTGTAATGAGGTACAGCATGTAGCCTCGCTGGCATCTTTATTTGGAACGGCGAGGTGCATTCCTAAAGGTCAGGACACATGGGAAACTTTTTTTCCCCCGGCACTCCGACATGCTGTAGGACTTCTTCCAGGGGACAGGCA
>JAFBJU010001135.1:205906-238406 GCA_016785305.1 Colistium nudipinnis
GCCGGGCAACCCCCCCCCCCCCCTTATCGAGGTGTGCGCGGCGTGTGTGTTTTGTCACTGTAGAACAGAAATGGCGGCTATGAGCGTCAAGAAATACACCTTACATCTTTTCCTTATTGTTCCCCCCGTGGATCGCGACAGTGAGGATTTGTAAACAGTGTCACCAGAAGACCACCGTGCCCTTGACGGAGGGGTTGTGTGACAGGGTTTTTTGTGCGTGTCAGCGGCTGTCACCCGGTGCCACTCCGCATCCCCCAGGTTGCGACTAGACGACATCCCCGCAGCCTGCCAGTCATTTTTTATTTTTTATTTTTTTCAACAAAACCCGCCTCTATCCCCGGGGCAGCGGCGGCTGTCAGACGTCACTGTGATTGGCTAATCCCAGCCTCTGGGTGAGGGTCCACACTGGCATAAACCAGTTTACCACCAGCCATCAAAATGGGAGTTATTACCACCGTGTGTGTGTGTGTGTGTGTGTGTGTGTGTGTGTGATATGTTTAGGTGTATTGATGAGAGAAGATTGATTAATGAGCTGCAGGTGAACTTTACTTAACCCTTTTATTGACTCTTTCACCGAGATAAAGGGAGATAAAGAAAGAGAGAGAGGGAGGGAGAAAGGGGGCACAGCCAGTATAAAATCTTCAAGGAACACTGGCTCACTTTCTGCTCTGTTCCGCCCCCCCCCCCCCCCCCCCCCCCCCCCCCCCCCCCCCAGAGACCCCGGGGGTCATGCGATACCCCTCGTCCCCCATTTCTCAACATCTCTGCCCCCGCACCATCGGCTTTCCACCCCCAAAATATTAGATCAGCCCTCGGTTGATGGAGGAACACACACACACACACACACACACACACACACAGAGTAGATGGGTGTTTGTCTGGATAATACCTTCATACATACAATTATTGGCTCCATGTGTCGGCATTCTGGGTAAACTGGTTTCCTGTATATTTTTTTTTAAATGATGCACTGCACCTCCCAGATGCCGTGGAGCCACCAGCCTGCAGATCAGAAAATGTAATAAAAATACTTTTAACAATCGGATTTTCTCTACGATTCCGTGTTTTCTCTACCTCCGGTCTTCCTCTCTTTATGCAAATGACCCAGTTTGTCTTCCATTTCTTTTAAAAAAGACGCGGCGGCGGAGGGGGGAGCAAAATAGACATTTATCATGGCGTAATGAGAGAGATGCGCCGCGAAAATGACTGAAATGAAACCCATCTCCTCGCGAGCATGTGTCGCGTTATGAGCCTCCAACAGCCACGGTGTGAGTCTGTGTGTGTGTGCGTGTGTGTGTGTCTGTGCAATCTGAAAAATCTAACACAACGCCAGAATACAGCCGACAAATCGCTACCATACAGTCCGACTCCTCACCTCCGCACACCTGCACCGTGCTCACTCATGGGTGGTGGAGGGGAACACAACAGGGTCTCTCTCTCCCCCCCTGCTATCTGTGTGTGTGTGTGTGTGTGTGGTGAGGGGGGGAGAGAAAGAGAGAGAGAGAGAGAGAGAGGGAGAGAGAGATACTGCCTCTCTTATCACATGTGGCTCCGGAGACCAACAGCATGACTGATAACTCTCCCACTCTTTCTCCCCCCCCCCCCCCCCCCCCCCCCCCCCCCTACACCCCCTCCTCCCCATCACTCTGTCACTCACACACACCTGTAACTCCTCCCCCCTCTCCCCCATCAGTGGGTTGCCTTACTCACCCGGCTCCTCATCACCGGCAGACGGGGGCTCCAGATAAGCTGGAGATAGCCTTAACTTGACCCCATCAGCATCTCCACTTCGTGTGTGTGTGTGTGTGTGTGTGTGTGTGTGTGTGTGTGTGACACTCAGGTCACCGTGAGGGCCTCGATGAGTGGAAGGTGACACCTCTGCTCCCAATATCTCAGGTTTTTCATACACGCATGAATATAAATATGTATATATATATATATTATATAAAAAAATAAAATAAATATAAACCCCAGTGATATGGAAGCTGTGAGTTGAATGCTTCCTGTAGAAGCGCCGTGTTAAAAACGGAATCTTTAATCTCCTGTAAAATGTTCCGTTTGTTGTATTTTTTTTATCTCTCTTCTACACCACACTATTCTACATTGACCCATTTTCCCCCATGGGAACATTAAAGTTTCATGTGATCTTTATCTTATAGGCACATCTGCACACACACACACACACACACACACACACACACACACACACACACACACACACACACCCTTTGATAATTCCAGCTCTTCCTCCCTTTTGGAGGGATCTCCCCCACTTTTCTAAAAAAATAAATAGATAAATAAATAAATCACACATCTCTCACATCCTCTGCTATTTCTGGTCAGACTGCCACCGTCAAATTCCTGACGGGCCACCCAGGATACGGGCATGTCCTGGCCGAGGTAATAACCACACTCCTCCCTTTCGGAGGGATCTCCCCCACTTTTCTAAAAAAATAAATAGATAAATAAATAAATCACACATCTCTCACATCCTCTGCTATTTCTGGTCAGACTGCCACCGTCAAATAACTGATGGGCCACCCAGGATACGGGCATGTCCTGGCCGAGGTAATAACCACACACACCCACACACACACGCACCCACACACACAGACTTCAACCCACTGTACAGCACAAACTAATCTTAGCTCTGTTGAGCTGGCAGACTGGTTGGACTGTATGGAAACATCTGGTGTCTGTCTTAACACTCCCTCGCCTCCTCCTCCCTGTGTGTTTGTGTGTGTGTGTGTTACCTTCAATACAAAAAAAAAACGGCTCAATCATCAAAACACTTTCAGCTGCCGTTAGACGCTGTGCAGACAGGGAAGGAACCTCAAAGACAAGCGGAGCTCCAATTTCAAGGAAACACCGCATTTTCTCCATCATCTTCTTTTTTTTTTTCTTTTTTGCCTCCATCAGCCATGTTCTACACCCCGACATACTTAATCTGACATTTTCGGCGGTGTTGCGTCGATCAGCTCGCCACCCGCTGAGGCTTCACCGCCTGTAGTCTGCTAGTTACATCCAGACACTCCGCCAGAGCCGGAGGAGGATTGGTGTGCAGTGCACGGCTCAGCCTAACGGGGGCAGGCAACCGCATCGGGGGGCCCAGGTGGCTCCGGGGGGAAACTCAGCGGGAACACGCTGCGAAATATAAACACACCGGACGTTAGATTAGGTATACATTAAAATGAGTAATATATCAGATGACAGCTGATTTGCTTAATCCCAGCATATCCAAAACATCTTGGAGCAGCGTGTGGGGGGGGAAAAAAAGAATTTAGACACCCTTCGGTGAAATAAGTCACAGTGGATGATCAGGGTTTGCCAGATGCCCTATTTTATATATAATGTTAATTTATGTACCTGTTTAATACGGAGCTGTGCCTGATTTCGGGTTTCTCATGCAAGATGGGGCGCGCCCACTCCGTAGCCGGTTGTCAGCCTCGGCTCAGAGATGTTGTTTGCCCACTTTAATTGCAAGATGCCGGCTCTATTCCCCGGCCACCTCTTGTTTATGATACAGCATCATTATCCTGTGTGTTGCAGAGGAGGAGAAGCGGAGAGCGAGCGAGAGAGAGAGAGAGAGAGAATGCATCCTCCTCTCCTCTTCCTTTTCTCCACCAGGATCTATTTTACTTCTTCTCCTCTGTCTCTTTCATCTCACTCCACTGGCCTGCTGTGTGTCTTTATAGTCACATCAAAGTGACCTTCACCACCCCGTTCCCTCCAAACCCCCCCCCCCATTTCTCTTTTTAGTCTGGAACCCACACACACAGACAAAAAAGCAGGGGGGGGGGGCTCACTACACATATTTTCCAGGCAGCTTTCAATACCTGTCATGTTGAGCAGTTTCCACATAACAAAGGAAACACAGGGGCATAAAAAAAAAACTCACTACAGATTTTCACAGATGATCATTTTTGGGCCTTTTTCTCTGCTGCTTGACACACACAAAAAAAATGGTGGGGAGCTCAGAGAAAGAGAAATAAAAAAAATAAAAGACTCCCGTGTGTCTTTGTGCATGTAAATGGCTGAATTTCAGCCAGGCACTCACACGTTTGCCCGTCTGGGGGGGTGCCCCTCCAACAGGGTGTGTGCGTAGGTTCAAGTCCCCACTCCGTCACGGCAGGAATGAGCGCTGAATTAGGAGGCAATAATAAAAAAAGACAAGAGGCCATTCTCCACGGCTTGTTTACTCTGCGGGGCCTTTATCATTCGGCCTGCGAGGGGAAAAGACCAGCGCCTGACAAACCGGGCAGAGAAAAAAAACAATGGAGGGTAAGTGTATGCTAATGAGAGAGGGAGAGAGAGAGAGAGTGGGTTCTTTTTTGCATTTTGGGGGGAAGATAAAAGTGGGAGCTACAGTTTCACAAAATGTGGCTGAATAAGAAGAACCGTCGCAGTAATATTATATCGCACACACCTCGAATTACATAGAATTTTTAAGGGTTGACCACAACATGTTGTGTATCTCCTTTGAATGACACTGTTGACGAGATTTTTTTTTTTTTTTTTTTTTTTTAAGTCTCATGAACAGAAGTAGGAATAGAGATGGAGAGCGGGGCACTTTGGAGAAGATGGCTGACGGTTAACAAAAAAAAAAAAAAAAAAGATCTTTGAGAAAGGCGGCTCCCCTAATGTGGTTCAACCCTGGTGCATTCACATTACCATGGTAATCTTATCAATAGCATGTATGTGTGAGTGTGTGTGTGTCTGCGTGTGTGTGTGCGTGTGTGTGTGTCGGAGAGGGCTAAGCTCTCAGCCCCATTAGCCAAACCTAATTGACTTACAGCCTCCTGACCACAAAGGTAACATCTGTGTCAGCCATGTAAGTGAGTGCCCCGTGTCACGCACACACACGCAAACGCGCACACACACACACACACACACTTAAATGACATTTGCTTTCATGTGCATCCCGTTTGCCACAGATTGACCTTGATATGCATCAGTGGATGCAATATGGAGCGCATCTTTGTCTCCTTGAGATGAGATGGTGGGAAATTGGGGCCAAAGCCAGACGCACACCCTGGCATTTACACACACACACACACACACACACACTCAGGTACCTTCTCCTGCACCGTATGACTCCACAGCGCAGGTTGTGTATCAGCTCGTTCTATCCACACAAGGGGAAACTAGTCAAAAATGTTGACATCAAAAATACATCTGTGGAAAACATGTTTTCTGATGATCAAAGTGAGAGAAATACAGCACGTAAACATAAAATCTATTGCCCCTAGAAGAAGTTTGATGAAAAAAAAAAAAAAAAAAACTCGGAGAGCCATTTTTTTTTTTTTTTTAAAGGAACTCTAGCTATTTAGTGCCGCCCGTCCATTAAAGTCCAGGGACATTGTGGGAGAGAGAATAAAACAGCGTGGGGGTTGATATAAATCTCAGGCCGGCAGACGGACATAAAAGGAGAAGGAGAGAATAGGGGATCCGTCATTATGTAGCTCTGGATGGTGGATAATCAGATCCAGGAGAGGAGACACCTCCACATCAGCCGGCTATTATTGAAAATGACTTAATATATTCAGAAAAGAGAGAGCGAGAGAGAGAGAGGAGCGAGATGGACGAGATACGGAATCCGACAGGAGACTGACACTCAATCTTTCTGAATAGTAATCCAATAAACGTCTCCCCAGTTTCCTTATGGTTAATCAATTGTGCCGGAGCGCGGGAACAAATCACCATAACAGCGCGTCAATACGCGTCAGTCCTGGAAGACAGCGCAAAAAAAACAAAAAAAAACAAAAAAAAAAGCTGTCACCGTTTATCAGGCCCCGGCTGCAGACCAGAGGGACACGGGATAGGGTTTGGAACGCGCACCCCTGGTATGCTGAGGTGTCCCGGGGGGGGGGGGCTGTAATTTAAATATCGATAAGAAGGAGATAGCGGTGTGTTATCAAGCGCGCCGTGACCCCAGGTCAACCCGAAGCCCAGCCGGGGTGGAGATGGAGGAGGATCTATGGCTGACAGGTTTATCAGAGGGGAGTCGACACAACACACACAGGAGATAGGGTCCATTCTCCAGAATGGAGATGTTTTTTTTAAAAGAAAGTTTACTCCCAGAGGACACCACTATATGTAAATGTGTTCGGAATTAAAATACACGCACGCACACACAAGAAACAGGTCCCACCAGAGGGATGATTTCTCTCACACACACACACACACACACACACACGTCTGAGTTAGGGGAGTGTGTCTGTACCGCCTCACAAATGCCTCATAATCACCACAATGCAACGTTTTATCAATGAAAAGTGGGAAAAAAACATGTGAAAAAATATAAAAAACGAGTGAGGGACGTTTTTGCGCATATTATTTACAGAGGGGCTGATGAGGACGGAAACATGTGACACGCAGCCGCTGCCAATACCAGACGCGCCGGTGTTGACCTAGATAAGCTGCGTCTTTCAAAGTTGCGTCTGAGGCCACGCGCGCACACACGCGCGCACGTATCCGAGTGCTGAAAGGCTGCGTTCGGGAGATAGAGATGAGAGAGATGTTGAGAATAAAACGTTTCTGTCTACTCAGGATGAAATACAAGAAGGAAAGACATGACTCCATATGAACGTATGTCTTGAAAAAATAAAATAGAAGAAAAAAATGGGTATTTAATAGTGTTATTCCTCTTGCGCTCACTCTCACTGACAGAAAGTGTCAAAAAGGAAAATGTCTGCCTTGTATTTCGAGAGTGGCACTTTGTGTAAATGAGACAAAAAAAAAAAAGCTTTATATATGTGTGAAGTTTCTTGTGTAACCAGATTAGCAGAGTCCTGCCTTAATGTGTCTCCACAGCCTTTAATTACAGAGCTTCATCAAGGGAGCTCATTTACATGACTTGTCATTCTATGATGATTAAAAAAAATTCAGCCTAAAATAAGGGGGAGACAATGACGTGAGTTTGGGGTTGTGATATCAGATCCTATCAGTCTTCTCAGTTTATCAATATTAAATAATTGTGTTTTTTTTGGTGTAATGATGGATGTCTCTCCATTAAAGCAGATTTATTTCTCAATTCCAATCAAGTTTTTTTTTTTTTCTATCTCGCTGCAATTGTTTTGAAGCTCTTCTGCTCTGACAGCCTCAAGATTGACGAGTAAACATCAGATAATTTTGCATTCAGTGTTTGTCCGAAAAAAAAAAAAAAAAAAAAGAAGAAAATGATTGCTTTTTGGGTGGTTCTACAAAGAAAAATAATGTTTGTACTTACCGGATGTTGATGTCCAGCCTGGCACAAGAGACGTCACCCTGATGACACATTTCTACAAACAGAAAGCGTTAAATGTATTTATTATATATATATATTATATTATATATATATTATAACATCTCTGGTTCAGGATTGGTTAAATACTTATAAACAGTCTAATCCAATGGGGAATTGCACATAATTAAGACATTACTCTTATACCCACAGTGTTTAATGAACTTTGAGCCGAGTTAAATCAGACATTAAAATAAACCTCCTGTGGTGAAAAAAAAAAAAAAAACTGCCATAATGAGAATCCCCCTCAGGCGAAAAAAGAAGCGTATTTATTTCTTGATAAATCATCAATTAATTAGCAACTTATTGAGTCTCCTCCGGCTGCTGATTGGCCGACTCAATATCGCAGTTTGCCGATTTTTAGCACACGTACTAAAAGAGGAAAAATGGGATTTCTGGCTGGGATGTTGTCAGACGGAGAAATGCTGAGTTTCAATTTCCTTTTTTTCTTCAGGATTGAAGGATTTATATTGCCCCCCCCCCCTCACCACTGAGGCCACCGACGTGCACTTTAACAGCTCATCCTCAGATTTCGCACGATTCTCACTTTGCGGATGAGACGCACCGACACTGTGTGATTGGTTTCTGACAGTCTGCAGGTTTCAAGCTGCGGCGGCCCTCCCCCCTCCCTTTGGCCCATCGCGCGGCTCAGAAAACAGTGGTGTGATTGGAAAATGTTCAAAATGGGTGTTTTGAATGATTCATTTTAAAACACACAGTTGCCTATTAAGATATTCTCATTAGTGAGAAGCTGCTAAATATATACATAAAAAATAAAAATAAATCCTGTGGGACCAGGCTACTGTGCGTCAGTGTTGACTCTGGGTACTCGTGAGATTAAATCTGCGCAGCAGAGTTGGAAACGTCTCTGCTGGTTTGGCAGGGTTTCACTCGCCCCTGCGTGTGTGTGTGTGCGTCTGTGTGTGTGTGCGCCATCTGTAAGAGAGCCGTGTGTGGTTTTAGCGACAGGCACAGAGCGAGTGTCCGACATGGCTCACTAGCGACAAAGCCATTGGCCAAGTGTTCTGGAATAAGAAACTCGTCATCTCATTAAGTGAATAACTTCACTGCTTTGGGGAAAAATAGGATTTTAGTCGATACTGGACTCAAACCTTTGTGTGTGTGCGTGTGAAAGGGACAGTGATGTCAAAGATAGAACATTATCTTCCTCTCTCCGCCTCTCACCTTTGTTTCCTTTGAAGAGGAAACAACAATGGCACCATTAAGTGTGTGTGTGAGGCGGCCTTTGATGTGAATGGACCTTAAATGGTCCTTTCAACAGTCAGAGAGAGAGAGGGGGGGGGGGGGGGGGGGGCGAGCCGTGGGGGGGGGGGGGGGGGGGGGGGGGGGGGGGGGGGAGTCAAGCTGTTGCTGCGAAGGGCAACTTTGCTTCAGAGCAACTTTATTTCGGACAGTTATAGCTCTATTTTAACTCTATAATTGAACGTATTAATTCAATATGCACCATCATTAACTGTCGTAATAAGGTCATCATATGGATTGTGGAGTGATGTGGTAAACCACGCCGCGCACTCTCCGTCTCCTGTATTTCGTCAAACTATGCCAGACTGGCCTCCCAGTCACACGCCAACAGGCAAAGAGCTCTCAATATAAACCGAGTAAGCTGTCAATCATCTGGCTGCACAACCCATCAACAGAAAGCGGCAGGGATGGATGTGTGTGTGTGTGTGCGGTGCATATTCCAAAACACAGAAATGTTGTACAGAGCATCGCGTAAGTGTGTGTTCTACGACACCGAGAGGCCGGGACTTCCCACGGCGAACGGCGTCACCCGGAATGAGAAACCCCGCGTCGGCCATTTTCCTCCTTTGTCTGGAGCTGAGGGACGTCACTGCTGCTTCCTGCGGAGAAGGAAAAGCAATAGGATCTCAACACTGGATTATTATATATTCTTTACATCCGATGACTCCATTCCTGGGAAGAAAAATACTCTTCAGGATCCTCAGCATTATTATAACCAATAAAATATGGTTTTAGGGATTAATAAAAAAAACATGCGGGTTAGTAAGGAGGTCTGTGAACTACAGCTCGTAATAAATCAGTGTGCAACCTGATCAAAGTGGATAAAAGATCTGATGGAAGATTAATTGAGTCTAAAATCCAATTAAATCTGAGATCCACCACATCAAGAGCGACGCGGGAAAACATCTTCTCCTCTTTGGTGATGCGATGGTGATGGTTGGCATCATGGAGCCTCTGGGTTGTGAATCCTGGACGTGGAAAAACAGAGAAGGTGGATTATGAGGGAAAAAAAAGAGAGAAAGAGAAGAGAGGAATGACGAGAGAGGAGGAAGAAGAAGGAGAGAGAAACTGTCATATCCCCACTGTAATAGGGGAAAGGGAGCCTTTGCTGATTGGAGTTGCCATGGTAATGGTTGGCACCTCGTATCTGTGGGTGTGTGTGCGTGCATGGTTGTTCTTGTGTGCACTGGCTTTTGTGCATCTGGATTTTTTTTGTAAACGTGTGTGTGTGTGTGTGCGTGTGCGTGTGTGTGTGTGTGTGTGTGGGTGCGTGCGTGTGTGTTTGCGTGTAGGTGTTGTGGGGGTGTGAACGAGGGATCTTGTTGGGGGATTATCAGTGTTGTCGAAGGCAAATGAGGAAAGGGACCAGAGAGACACGACAAAGTGATGCTAGTCTTCTAGGTGGATGGCAAACGCACTGTAACACACACACACACACAGACACACACACACGCACACACGCACGCACGCACGCACGCACGCACGCACGCACGCACGCACGCACACACACACTCTTTACCCTCTGACATGAAACAACAAAGCACAACGAAGAATACTTCCTCGTCCATAACAACGTTGTGCGGGCTGTAACGCAAGACACACAAAGTGCGAACCCTACTGAGTGTTTATGCAAGCCCGTCGCTCTCTGACGCACACACACAGACACACACACGCCTCCCGTACAGGTAATGACTGCATCCAGACTCATTATTTACCATCCCTGGTTCCGGGGGCGGGTCCCGTCTAAAAGGTCAACACAATGGTTTCCAGAGGTCACAGAGGCCTGCTGGTCTACACCGGCTCTCATTATTAATAACAACAGAGGGTCAGCAGGACGACTGGACGCGGTTTGGGAGGCAGGAAACCCACACACACGCACACACACACGCAGCATGGGCCTGACGTGTGGACAAAGTCTGGGATGGTGCATTACTATTATTATATAATCCAACAATGAAGAAGAAAAAAAAAAAGAAGACCACCACAAACCGGTTTCCGCTTCCCATTCGGTATTCCCGCTGAGTAAATAAAAACAATCTGAGCCTGAGCCGGTTGTCATTTCATTTTCGACTTCAAATCCTCAGCCGTGGTGGGAAAGTGCTCGCATCCATAAATCATTCACTTGTTATTCTGCAACCCAGATACAGCAGAGACGACCATATCCCACATTATATCCGCCGTCTCTTCCGCTCTGTGAGGGACCATGGGAAAAAAATCCCGGCACATGTTCCCCGACTCACTAAATGTCAATCTCTGGGAGGTTTTTTGAAGAGACGCAGCCGCAGAGGATTTTTTTTCTTCTTCTCCGTAGCGTAATAATTAGGCCGAGGCTGGCGAGCGAGCGAGCGAGCGAGAGAGAGAGAGAGGGGAAGCTAAAACCGGGGATGCCATATTTGCAGCATCTGCATGTTGTGGCGGTTGTGTAGTGGGAAACCGAGCTGATCCGCGACGCACAAAAAAAAACAAAAAAAACTGACAGCTGCTGTAAACGATAGCAAGGTCATCACTACTACAGCCGCTCGATCAGGGCCGAGTGTGTGTCTGTGTGTGCGTGTGCGTGATGAAGAGTCGGAGCGTGTTGGCAAGTGTGTGTGTGTGTGTGAGAGAGTGCGGCTCCCATTCCAATCAATCTGTGGACCATTTTCTTTCCACCTTTAAACTTTCCAACTTTTTTCTCCCCGAAATGCAAATCAAGCGATTTTATGACGATATCAAATATTATACAGAAAATGTACAAAAAAAAATGACTTGTGAGGGTGGGGTGGAACTATTGATATTTAGCCGTCTTTGAAAAAGAAAGCAAAAAAAACAAAAAAAAACAACAACAATAATAAATAAATAAATAAAGGGAGGATGGAAGTGTTTAAAGTGCAGAGATGCTGAATGGCCTCTCCTCCTTTTTCATGTTGCCATATTGTATTTCATGTTGTCTGCAGACTGTCTGGGATCGCGGCCAAAACGGCTCATCATTCATGTTGCTCGTCTGCGGTTCTCTGTCCATTGGAAGCTCAAACTCCTTGCAGACAGCGGGAGAGAGAGAGAGAGAGAGAGAGAGAGAGAGAAAAAAAAGAGAAATACGAAATATATCTTGGAGTTCGGTTTTGTTTTCTTTTTTTTTTTTTCCTAATGTGACACATTCTCTTGATGTGCAGAGAGAAATATCCTGGTGTGAGAGGGGGTGTGAAAAAGAAGAGACCAGCGGAGGACCAGAATGCACCTGTGAGCTGTAGCGGAGACTCTCGGCCCTGACCAATCAACTGCCGCGTCCCACCTGCTGCTTCCTGTTTGGAAAATAAGAAAATTTGACCTGTCAAAGGTTTGACCTCACATTACAATAAACATTTCCATGTTTAAGAATTTATTTTTAATCATTTTTATGATGAAGAAGATGGACGACAAACATGTGAAAAGTGCACAAGAAAAAATATTGCGGTATGATTTTTTTTTTTTTAATTTCTACAATCTACATCTGTTGGATATAATGTGTGACTCTTCTCCCACAACCCACTCTCATGAATAACATATTATTATTATTATTTTTTTCCTAATTGTCTTCATTACGGGTGTAAACAAAAAAAAAAAAAAAAGTTTACGCATTCATACTGGGTGGAAAAATGGCCGCACAGCACCCAACCTTTTGGTTCCTGAAAGCCACGCGAAGAACTATTAAAAAATTTCACATGAGCTATATTTATGAAAATCTTGCCACAGCGCGCTCTGGATTCCTCCTGGTGCGACAAGTTTTTTTTTAATGAATTGGCCAGAGTCCAGCAGCAGATGCACAACAATGGGAGCCTTTGAATGCCACTAAATATCCGACGGGCTCCGCACTAAATATGGAGATGCCATTAGTGCGGGCCAGAGACAGTCCCCGGCTATTATCTAAGCAACACCATCTTGACATAAACATTTTGGAGGCAATTAAAGATGATATGCATGCGTGCGTGCGTGCGCGCGCCACGTATCGCTGTCAAAGAGCAATTACGATGACAATGTCCTCAGTGCGTTTTTTTTCCGGACGGCTCATTTTCATATCAGAGGAGACCGTGATGTTTCACCATTTGATTAATGTGTTTTCAAAAGGACGGCGTGCGATATAACGAGCAGGCACGTAGTCACGCTAAGCCCACGCACGTAAACGTGCGCGCGCCATGTATCGCTGTCAAAGAGCAATTACGATGACAATGTCCTCAGTGCGTTTTTTTTCCGGACGGCTCATTTTCATATCAGAGGAGACCGTGATGTTTCAGCATTTGATTAATGTGTTTTCAAAAGGACGGCGTGCGATATAACGAGCAGGCACGTAGTCACGCTAAGCCCACGCACGTAAACACACTTAAAAAACACACACACACACACACACACACACACACGAAGAGATGGAGACGGATGTGAGGCGGTAAATGTCTGTTAATTGATGCACTACATCCTTTGTTTCATTATTTACATGGCCCGCCTCATTATTCAACAACATTCCCAAGTCTAAGTACTTCGCAGAGCAGCTTCCATGATAAACAAATAAAAATGGGAGCTCAGAATCACATCGGTGTGTGTGTGTGTGGGAAGAGGAGTGTACAATATATATATATATATATATATTTTTGTTACAAGTGTGAGAGTAAGTGAAGAGTGATGGTGTGCAGGGCTGTCCATAAATGTAGAAGTGTGCACTTTAATGTAAACACACGTGTGTGTGTGTGTGTGTGTGTGTGTGTTCGGTGTGTTCTACTCACGTGCAACAGCTTGGACAGGCCAAAAATATATTTTACAAAATAATTTATAATCTATTCAAATTACTCGGTTCGGACACTTCTGGTCAGCTGCACTTTAAGCCTTTAAACGGTTTCCTGAAAAAAAAGGTCAAAGGTCAAAGCCGAGAAGGAAAAGATCTGTGTACCTGGCTGAGTATGGACTAGAAGTATAATAATGACCTATTACATTACTTTCCTGCCAGCTGTCGCTCTTATGGAAGCAGGCGTAGATTTTTCCAGATGATGTAAATGTCACTTTGGGAAAAAAAGGAACATCTAAAAACACAATTAAACTCAATGGAGGTTTAAAAAAAAGAAAAAAAGTGGCCTGTGGGTGTGAGATCACATTTTTTCCAATGTGTGCGTGTGTGTCGGGGGGGAGGCCTTAATTGAAACAGGGTTCCGTGCCAGACGAGCCATTATGGGTCTGAATCTTGAGCTAATCCACAGAGTTAGTGGCCTTAAATAGATAATGCTCCTGTACTGGGGTCCGGTCACTGGGGAGGCTGAACATATGGTCCAGTGTGACAGTGTGTGTGTGTGTGTGTATTTGTGCATGTACAGGGGTAGACAGCTGAAACCGAGCCAAAGGCAGAGTGGCATGCCTGCAGCATGAGCAGCAAAGTTTCCAGAATGACTGAGAGCCCCAGCTGGTCTCCACTCCAAGACCGAGGCCCAGTTGTCCAGAGGAAACCGGATCAGGTTTAGGCTTTGGGGTTTTTTTTTTTTTTTTTTTTGGTTCAGATCTTTGAAAATGGGTTGTTCACAAAGAAAAAAATCTAATTGATCAGGATCCAACCTGCAAAGCGTTTAAAAAAATTTTTTTTTTTTTAGAAGGATTGGGACACCTAAATCCTAATCCTGGTTTCAGAAAATTGAAAGAGACATTGAGTCCGGTAACAATGTCGTGCAGGACAATATAGGCGAGTATTACGTGGCACGCTCAGAAGCTCTTAGGACATGCAAAGCACCTCTCCACCAGCCCCGTTTAAGTGCTTAGTGGTACATGTTGTTTTGGAAGTGAGTAGTCAACAGGTGCTGCAGGAAAAAAAAGAAGAAATTGAATCTGGATAAAGGGGATTCAAAAAAAAAAAAAAAAGATGAATGAAAGAGGGGAAAAAAAACAAAAAAACATTCCATTTCTGAAAAAGAATACGTGCCAGAAAAAAAACAAAAACAATGTCAGAACCCCCAGAGTGCTCCAGATTGCATAGCGGTGGGCGGGGGGGGGGGGGGGGGGGGGGGGGGGGGTGAATTAGAGGAGCTTGTCAATCACAAAACCTCCGTGGACAAGCGGAGAGCTCCAACTGATACACACACCCACGAGTCAATTACACAATGTCACGGCCACACGGACACTAAACCCACGGCTTAACCTCCTTCTGCAGCATCAATATGCCTCACCGGAGACGGGGGAAGGGGGAGGAGCCTGAGAGCCCGTCGCTTACATTCAACTACCATTGACTCCTTCCAGGTTTTTTTTTTCCTTTTTTTTTTCATTTACATTTTTTGAAATGTCAACAAGTTGACGCTCCGCTGACTCACACACGTGTCCCGTCGCACTGCCGCGATGGAACACGCTAGAGACACAAAACGCACATACATGAGGATGAAGAGGACACACGCGCACGCACACACACACACACGGGCCTTCACCCCTGGCGGGCGTCTCCACTACACATGTTTTTATGAGTCACTGGTCGGGGTCAGCTACAAGCGTTGGTGTGGTCAGATAACTAACCTTTAACACACAGGCACAAAAATACACACACGTACGCACACTGATGCAACACAACATGGGCAACGCTATTCCCCTATGAGGCATGAAAACACAGTTGTGCGCGAGTTCTTAGTGGGAATCAAGCTAAACAAACAGGGAATCCCCCCCCCCCCCCCCCCCCTCTCTCTCTCTTTCTCTGACCCCCACCCCCCCTCTCTCTCTCTTTCTCTGAGGTGGGATGGGCGAGATAAGGCCCGTTATAAAAACACACTCTCTGAGGGTGGTCAGAGCCAGAGGGTCAAATAGCTCTGATGTTTACAAGGAGAGAGAGAGAGAGTGTGTGTGTGTGTGTGTGTTTGTTTATTAACTAAACTCTGAATTTTGATCATTTTCCGTCTCCATTTTTTCGAGAACGATTTTTTTGCTGCATTCTGCGTGTTTGCAGCTTTATCGGCCTTATCTGCAAAGGGAGCTTTATCTAAGCAGCCAAGGAAATAGATTGGCATGCTTTGTGTGTGTGTGTGTGTGTGTGTGTGTGTGTGTGTGTCTCATTTCCGCCCTATCACAGAGCTTATCTGTGGATTGCAAAGAATTGGGGGAGAGAAGTGACAGAATGGAAAGAGGAGATGGAGGAGAGAGAGAGAGAGAGAGACACAGGGATGGAAAGTCAAGCTGCAGAGTGAGAAGGGCAGGCAGTTGTGTGTGTGTGTGTGTGTGTGTGTGTGTCTCTCTATGGTTGTGAAGACGCAAGTTTTGTCTGAAAACTTGAAGTGGACATTCACTTAAAATGTATTTTTGACCATTTGTGTTGTGACGGTTCAGGTACAGGCGGCATGTCAACACACAACGATAGAAAGACAGCAATGTGGGGGTGTGTGCGTGTGCGATTGTGCAGTAATGGCAATTGGACTGTCAGTGACTCAGAGAAACTTCCCATTATGCCTTTTTCCTTCTGTGTCGCATGACACAACCCGGCACGAGTGCAGAACAAGAAAATAAACAATTGTATGAAAAATAATTAAGTGTCTATTTGCGGGGAAAAAAAAAAAAAAAAAACATCTACGGCTGCAGGCGCCTGGAGAAAACCCGTCGCACAAACTGGCCGAAGCGCAGACACACACGAGACGCACAAGCCGAGCAGGCTCGTCTCCACTGCAGAGCGCTTCTCAATTAGCCGCTAATTGCTCCGCCTTAACGAGCGGGACATTTCTTGGCTCTAATGAAGCCGGTGGCAGGCGCGGAGAGAGAGTGTGTGTGTGTGTGTGTGTGTGTGTTTGTCCTTCGCAGCTCCAGCCACGAGCTGTGCGTGTTTGTGTGTTTTTGGAAGACAAGAGTGCAGATCTAATGGAGTGGGGTCGGGCAGCTCGTTTTCAGCGGGCTGTTTTGGAATCCTCTGGAAGGAATGTGTGGATGCATTTCACTGCTGGCCGCGCCAGCCACTTTCCAACCAGGCTCCACTTTGTCTTCACCCTTATCTAACACACCCGGCTCGGCAAAAGGAATACGAGTGTGCGCGCACGCACGCACACGCGCGCGAGAGAAATGAAAGTTCCCCTCACCCCAAATATTTCTTGCCCACAAAGTCCCAAAACACACAATCTGACTTTCTTGGGTCCCTCCTACCACACGTCCTGTTAGATGTCATGAGGTCTTATTTTCCACCTTTTGGATGAAATAGCTCTTCACACGCTACAGTCGCAACGTGTTCAAACTCGAGACTGATTCCTCTACTTTGCCTGGAACGTCCCGTTTCATTGCCACACGCGTCGCTCTGAGAAATAGGTTTTAGCGAAGAATAATGGAGGATCATGGCGGCGTGATGGAATCGGCAAACGGAAAAACGGCGACTCACACACACACAACCATACACACACACACACACACACACACATTACCCCCCGTCCCACCAGCAACCCAACACCGCTGACACAAGCTCAACCCCGGCTGCCAGCACTGCCAAACAAAACACCTGGCATCTGTGTGAGCTGGGCGCCAATATCCCGGCCACTGCCAGGCGGTCAGCTGAGCCGCCCGCCCGCCCGCCCGCCCGCACGCCCGCACACACCCGTTACCAGTTTGTGTCTGAGTAGGTGTGTGTGCAACACGTAACAGCGGGAGAAGCATATGAAATACGTCAGAAGAAGGGACGTAACATACAAAGACACGAGTGTGTTCAGGACACACACACACACACACACAAACAAACTGCCCCTGGAAACATTAACACACACCCATGCACACTCACACACGCACACAGAGTGTGTGGACTTTATGATTTTATGTGGTTTCAGTATTTCTCACCCACACTGACGCAGGCTTCCGTTCTCTGGCCGAGGCTGTGCGCGCATGTGTGTGTGTGTGTGTGTTGCGGGGGAGGGGGGGTCACGGCCGGTGCTGAAAGACTGACGGATGGAGCCCGGGGGGGGTCACGGACTTCAGCTGTTGTTGGTCCCACATCACAGCGCGCAACTCCACTGGAGGTTAACGCCAGAGAGCGCGGAGGAAGTGCTGCGACAGCTCCGGGCCTCCCGGGCCCCTGGGACACCAACATCCTGCAAGAGACAGACCTACACATCGTTCCCCTTTTTCCCATTATTATATTCATATGGAATATATGTATATATATTTTTTTGATCTGCACAAATTGTTTGGGCATGGGAATGTAAAGAATAAAGGGAAGTGAAGGAGGATGATTTCTGCCCCCTAGCAAGAGTGAAAAACATGCCGCTTCCCCCCCTTGAAGGGATGTGTGAACGTTTCATTGTTGCCACGACGATGTCATCAGCTGCTGTGCCAGGAGCGGCGGGCCACGTTGCCATGGCGACGGCCGGTGTAAAAGATGGTGGGCTGGTGGCTTGGCTGTGGTGTGTGGGCGAAGGAGAAGCAGCCAGTGGAGCCAACATTGCTTTTAGGGTAAATATGGTCTAAATGAACAGTGTGGCTGCATGGACTTGGCAAAAGAAAAAAAAAAAAAGAAAAAAAAAAAAAAAAAAAAGAAAAAAGCCATTAAGTAAAAATGGATGTCTTAAACACAGCACAAGGTGAAACCGAGCAAGAATATTGCAACAGGATATGAAATAATTTCCAATATCAGCCCAGCTGTGGAAATTCAATTTCACAGCTCGTGAACAATATCAAACAAACACGGGCAGGCTGAAAAGAGTCGCACTCCAAGCACAGTGATACCGAATGGAAAGGTTTACACGGCCCCACACGGAAGAGAGAGAGGAGGAGGAGGAGGAGGAGGAGGGTGAAGGGCAGGCCAACGGGTCCCAGCGATCCATAACTCCACTCATCTCCATATTCAGGCCGTTTAAACCGCACATTAGCCCCCAGCAGCCATTCCCGTGGCCTGTCTCAGACCTGCAGGGGGGGGGAGGACGGGGGGGGGGGGTCTTTCTAATGAACTGTATAATTAAATGAGAAGCTCCGCTCGGACCGCTTCTCCATTCTGAGACCATCACCCTCTAAATGACGAGGGGCTGAATGGAAACGGATGGCGGCAGGTGAAGGACGGAGGGACGGCGGCCCTGATGCCGCGGAATGTTCCTTTAATGAAGAGGATGTGGGCGAGGAGCTGTCTGTGTGTGTGTGTGTGTGTGTGTGTGTTTTTGTGTGTGTGTGTGCGTGTGGGCGGGGGGCCTAGGCCGAGGTCACTGGGGGCGATAACCCCTGCAGAATGAAGGTGTGTATAAACCTGACACACACACAACCTCTCTCTCTCTCTCTCCCTCTCTCTCTGTACTGTACATACACACACACCTGTCTTCTCCCGGAGTTGTGCGTTTGGGAGATCACCGTTCAGCTCTCCCCAGCGCGGCACTTTTGACTGACACATGCTAACAAGTGCAGGCGTTGGACAGGGCGCGCCGGCTGAATGGGTAATCCTACGCTCACATTAACCAGGGAATTTACCTCCTCCTCCTCCTCCTCCTCCTCCTCCACCACCACCACCACCACCGCCACCTCCTGCATTTCTTTCTTCGTCAGTAACTGCAGGAAATAAAAAAACAAATAGGCGTCAATTTCATGCATAACACACAAAAAATGGAAATGAATTCCCCCCCGCAAAAAAAGAAAAAGCCCTGAGCAGAATCATGAAGGAACTCCAACAACCGGAGGACGGGTGTAGAGAATAGACAACCAGATTTTAAGGGAGGCTACGTGTTTTTTTTTTTGTCTTTTTTTCGCATTTAAAGGTCATGCAGTCGGAGGCCAGAATATAGCCTGACCGCGGCCGTGACCACGTCCGGCCTGTGTGTGTGTGTGTGTGTGTGTGTGTGTGTGTGTGTCATGTGATGGATGGAAGAATCGCTTGTGAATGGCCCTGAAACAAAGGGGAAACACTCATGACACACACACAGGAAGTGATAACACAAACTGAGGGAGGAGTGGTGTGTATGTGTGTGTGTGTACAACCCTTTTGTTTAATGCACATTTTGCGACATTTTCATCAGCTGGCCTCATTTGTCTTTACAATAGGGCTCCACGCATCTGCGTCTGTATAACCGTGGCGTAAAATGGCCGTGACGGCATCATGCTTTTCTCGATTTCCCAGGACACGTGACGCGTGACACGTGACACGTGCGAAACTGGACTCAAGCGAGGCGAAACTGTAAAATGGCAGCTACGTCGTGCCCGGGCTTTGCATTACGTTCTTATTAAGCATGAGCACCACATTTTATTTATTTATATTTATCTGTGCTGCACTGCAAAAATGTCCCACTCTCTCGTGAAGGTTAGGCTCGTTGACGTCGTCCTGACTGCATCTGGGAAGGAAAAGAGTTTTTTTTGCTTGAAAATGAGTTTAAAATCAAAGATCTGGTTTGAAAGGTCTATTTCAGCTCAAAGGGGAGAGGGGGGGGGGGGGGGGGGGGGGGGGGGGGGGGTCAAAGCCGTGCGGATCAGCAGAGGCCTGGTCCCTGATGGCCTCCGCGCTAATTAAACACTAACTGATAGAAAAAGCCTCCTCCACACACACACACACACACACACTCATTATTCCCCATTTCAAGTCTAATTTCACCAATCAGGGCCATCTTTATTTCTGAGAGCAAATTGGGCAGTAATCATTTTTCTAGTGGAGATTTCCCCGACGCTAATTGCTGAAGATGATTTCAGTCATTATCAGAACGCCGGCGACTCTTATCAGGCATCTCACAGGGCAAAAGTAATCTGGCGATCGTGCTCGGAGAAATGAAGCTGAATAGGGTATTGAATTTTTATAAAGTGATGACTCAGGGTGTTGTCTCAGTTTGACTGGATCTTTTAAATGATGCACAGGCCGCCTAATTGGTCGAATGAAACAGAAGTAGAGCGAAAAACGATTTAATGCCGCCACAGGATGAACATTTCAAAACATTTAATTCAAAGTATTTGTGTAAAAAAAAAAAAATCACATAGGTATTTGACATCATATTTAATTCAAAAACCACCATTGACACAGTTAATGAGATGTAATTGCGGTGCCGTTAAGCAATGATATGTTAAAGGGTAAAAGATTTAATTAAACTCTGAATTAGCTGCACAGTGTGAGGAGTCGCATGTTTAGTCTGCATGCGGATCAAGATATATATATATCTATATATAGATATATATATATATATATATATACACACATCCTATTAGAAAGAAAAATAAGCGCCACAGTGCTTTTAGGGTTAAAAATATACAGTGAATGCATCCGCCGGGTCCAAATCCAAATAATCAAAAAGCCCCCCCCCCAAAAAAAAACAAAAAAAAAACTGTGCGATCTCAGGATTCAACGGAAGGCCGAGCGACAAAAACAAAGAGTTGTTTCCTTTTCCTGTTTGTCCGCTTCGACTTCCTGTGTGTCTTTGTCGTCACAGTCGCGCCACTCAAAGTGATCTCTCTTTACTCCCCCCCCCCACATAACAGGTCCCCCCCCCGCCCCCCCCACATAACAGGTGATGCAAAATGCATTGGTTTTCATTTTGTTAAAAAAATGTGGCTTCATTCTATATTATGACGACACCATATGACTTTGTATCATGTTGAAGTGTGTGCATTGGCACATTTGCAAATATATACATACATCAAATGTGTGTGTGTGTGTGTGTGTATCTTTACAAGTTCACGTACACACACATTTTGCATTGGTCTTTAATGCTTGTTAAATCTGCCCCTAATCTGTGAACATACTTATTATTATGAAAAAAAAAAGCATTTAGCTCCTCAGATTGTTGCATAACTCTACCTCAGGGTTTTTTTTTTTTTACGACTAAATAAATTAATAAGGCAAAATCAAACATACGCATGATTTATATATATATATATTTATACTGAGCTCTATTGTAAGTTGTGTGGGATTCACCTGACTTTTCAAGGTGAGCTTTCACACCGCACCGATGGCGGGGTTCTTCCGCCTCGGGCCGGGCTGGCTCTCGTCTGGGTAGCCGTACCTCTCCGGGCTGATGTAGCGTCCCGGGCTGGCCTCCCGGTAGGCGTCGCCACGCCCCCCCGCGGCCTCGTAGTACTGCCGCCCTCTGCGTCCGGCCGTCGGGGACGGTGGGACCTCCTGCCTCGCCGCGGTGCGGTAGCGTGGATTGGTGGGCGCCTGCTGGGACTGGGGGCCCTGCTGGGGGAGCGGTAAGCGTCCCGGGTCGGCGTACGCACCCTGGTGCTCTCTCGGGACGGTTCTGGAGTGAGTGGGGTAGTCATACGGATCCTTCCTGAAAGAGAAAGAATGTGGTATATATAAAAAAAAAGGGGTAAAATTCCAGTTTAACGCCCATGAACTGCAACTGATATCAAACTGGAGCAGAGCATTAGTTACACACACATCCCGTGTGTGTACACACACACACACAGGACCCCGGCGGAAGACACGATTTAATGCCGGTTTAAACCGGTCTGGAGTCGTGGAACGTGGCCGAGGCTGCGGCCTTGGCAGGATCGAGTTGTGGTGGGGGGACATGGATGGAGAGATGCCAAGAGATAACAGCAAATGCCTTGGTAAGCATATATGAGGTTGTGTGTGTCTGTGTGCCTGTGTGTGAGTGTGTGGAGGAATGTGTGTGTCCCAGGGGTCTGCAGTAACGAGGCAGCCAGCTGGAAGTCTCCGGTTGCCTCCCACTAGCTTTGGGTGATTAGGGGCTAAACCCCAGGGTAAGGAGACACGCGGGCCTCTGGGTGACGGCGCAGGAACCAGAGAGAGAGAGAGAGAGAGAGAGAGAGAGAGAGAGAGAGGGAGGGGAGGGCTGCTCACCTTTCACGGGCCCGCTCAAATGTTTTCCGTCTTATGTGCCGTTTCCAATTCTTCAAGTCAACTCTTGCACTGGAAACTCTCTCTATTTTTAAAAGCGGAGCCTGGTCCACATCAGCAATGAAAACTTTTGGCACTCAACGTCTCCCGTAAATAAACCAAGCATGCCAGCCTTTTTTTTTTTCAATTTAACCTGTCTCACTTATGTCCGGCCTCTCATTGTGCGATCGATGCATGGTGAGCTCACTGCCAGTCCATAAGTGTTACTTATGGACTTGCGAAGTCTTTTAGTCCTAAAAGTCCAATTGGAAATAGATTTAGGTTCATTCAAAATGGGTTTAGGGAATATAAACCTATGAGGGACCATGGTTCAGGTCTCTGTGATTCTGCATCACACAGACACATTTACATCACAACGACTCTCCCTGCAGCAATTACACAGAAGCCTTAAACTCACATCCGTGTGCCTCCTCAAGAGTCCAGATCAGCACCTGTTGACTGGCCAATTAGAATGACTCACTCAGCACAGATTAGGTCGCACACAGCGCGGCGGTGTGTGTGTGTGTGTGGGTGGGTGCGTGCGAGTGCATATGCAGTCTTCCCTTGAGGACATTCAAGGAGTGTGTCGATGTCGTGTGTGAGTGTATGTGTGTGAGTGTATGTGTGTGTGTGTGTGTGTGTGTGTGGGTGTGGGTAAGAGTGTGTGTGGCCACCCAAACAGAGCTGGGACGGGACACACAGGTGGTCCCGTGAATGAACAGCGCAGCCTTGTCAGTCAGCGGGGCAGTTAAGGCCCAGTCGCACCCGTGCACACACACCCGCACGCACGCACGCAGATAAGACGCACACACCGGCGTGGCAAAGGCCGGAGATAAGGAATAAAGTGGGCGAAGGAAGCAAAACAGGAGCAAAAGGAGAGAGAGAGAGAAAAAAAAAAGGAAATCCGAGAGGTGGAAAGAGATGGCGTATGCATTTCAGATGTTGGGACAAAGACGCAGGTGTGGAGGGATTCTGGGTAAAAACAATATATTATCGGCAAAGCCCGGAGACGACAAAAAAAGAGAGATGAAGGTCAGCCTCCCCATTAATCCAGATTAAACGGTGGAGGCCACCAAGGGAGGTTGAGGAGAGGAGAAGAAAGAGGGATGGAGTGGAGGAGGGAGAACACCTGGATCGGGCCCACCCAAACGGATAAGAACACCAGAGTCTGAATTTCTTCGCTTTCCTGGATGATGGAGGGTTTAGAACTGGGATAAATTCCTGGAGTGCCATGATACTGAGGTCGAGATGAACTTTGACCCCTGCAGCCCTAATCTGTGTGGAGGAGCGGCATTGGTTTAAGCACATTTTGAAATGCGAATTAAAAATGTGAAAGAAAAAACATTTCAGAGGCCCTGTGGGTAATGACACTACTACCTGCAGCCATATGAGCGCATGTGTGTGTGTGTGTGTGTGTGTGTGTGTGTGTGTGTGTGTGTATCCGGCCGAGCAGCTGAGGGGATTAGAGGGTCCGCGGGCCTCATCCCGGGTCACACAGCTGGCTTCAGCTTGGCCGTGAGATGGGGATGTGTGAATGTGTTAGTCTGTGTGTGCGTGTCTGTATCTTCAGGACTTTGTTAACCTAAAAAATGACCCCGAATTTTGCATAAATGATGATTTAACTCGGCGGAGTGGGAGCGTCTCGGCCCCCCGAGGAGAGTGCATGGCCGTGTTTGGATACTGTAAGTGTGAGGATGAGATCTCTGTTTACTCTGTTAAATCACTTCATCACTGAGTGATGAAGTGCAGAAAAGTGGGCAAAACAAAAGAGGTACAAACACACAACGGCACTAAAAAGAGACGTTAACTTAATGAAAGACAAACAGGGATAAATTAAAATTTAAAAAATCATGCTGTGTGTACCTTACAAAAGCATTTTAGTTTTTTTTTTACTTTTGATTTGTACAAAACATGCCAAACATGGCAGATTACTGCCGGATTAAAGTGTCGGTTGCCGTCTGTAATGACAATTAAACAGAGCTGTGCCAGTAGCACTAATCTAGTCTGAAAAGAGCTTATGACAACAGCAGACATGCAGACAGTAGTTGTGTTTACATTCCCCTGTCCAATGACTTTTTAAATGTAATAATAATAATAATAATAATAATAATAATAATAATAATAATAATAATAATAATAACGACAATAATAATAATAATAATAATAATAATAATAATAATAATAATAATAATAATAATAATAATAATAATATATATAACATAAAAATGGATAAGAATAGAATAAAATCTGTTAGGCAATAATCATATATACAATAAAGTTTCCATTTAAAGCCCCGTGATCTTTAAATCCATGCATATAAATGAGACCAAAAAGACGTTGCAGAAGAAGAAGAAACGGACGACATAAAGAGGTGAAGAGAAGAAGAAGATATAAAAGGTGGTGGACGTGCAGAGAGACACGCGTGGACTGTCTGTCTCTGAGGTGTGATGGGAATCGCGAGGACCGAGCCGAGTGGAAAGCTGTAATGACACGCCGTGTAATACATCTGACTCACACCTCCTGAACATCAGCACCATAACACACACTCCCCCTCTGCAACTGTGTGTGTGTGTGTGTGTGTGTGTGTGTGTGTGTGTGTGTGTGTGTGTGTGTGTGTGTGTGTGTGTGTGTGTGGGTGTGTGTGGGTGCAAATAACAGAGCCAGCATTACATACATATTTATATACATGTGCGTGTGTGTAGGGTGTGTATATGTGTGTATATGATTACATGCTCAGCAGTGAAAGAAAAATGTGAGTCCATCTGGGACTGTGAGGGGGTGTGTGTGTGTGTGGGGGTGTCATTTAGGCCCGACACCCTGCGCCTGACAGTGAAGAATCGGGAGTGTGTGGTGACAGTGTGGCAGATGGAGGTTCTGGGCCGTGTGTTCCGCTGCACCTGCCCCTCGGAAAAACGGCCGCCCCCTTCCCAACCGCCCACCCACCCCCGCCTCCTACACACCCGGCCCTGGTAAGGGTTTTACACCAAACAGCTGGAAAACAACCAAGTGTCTTAATTTCAGAGACACACAAACACACACGCACACAAGCCTTTCCTGCTGACTCCTTTAAATCAATGAATTAAATACAGAACATCTCATGGAGCAGGGAAGATTTAACCCCTAATTACTGATTATAGCCTTTATAATGGGCATAAAATATATGAAACCTATAATTACATATATAATATAAAGGATATTGTATTTATATTGGATTGTCCTTCATTATGTCTTCATAACGGGTGTGTTAAAATCAGGTATTAAATATTTATATATACTGATCATAAATGCTACAGGGGGGAATTAAAGTAAAGTGTTTCTATTGAATGATTAATATTAACTATATGTATGCTTGACATATCATCGTATATATTGTTGCAAGAGTGTTCCACTAATGGCATTTCTGTCGACGCACTATGAAAATAAATAAAAAAATCATCTTTGTCCAATTTCTTTCTACTGTACATATTATTCTTTACTCACAATTCATTTTAACCGCTCTGCCGTGTGTGAAGGCAGAAGTGTGTGTCTTTTGTTCTCCTGCATACATACATAAAAAAAAAAAAAAGGATTGCAGATGCTCAGACTCTTAATTGCACTCACCTAAATGACATTAGCACATTTAATTTGCTAATGTCCCGATTGCCAGGAGGAAGGGGGAACATACAGATGCATATGTGAGCACATCTGCCTGTCATGTGCTCACCTGTTTGCCGCGGATGCCCATCACGCATGCATTTCATGCAATATGCATTAATTGCTCCACACAAAAAAAAAAAGCAGCTGCTGCACATCCTTGCCAACCACACACACACACACACACACACACACACACACACACACACACTGCATTCATATGCAAGAGCGCACAGATATTTCTGGGTGAAGGTTTGAGGTGCAGCGATTTTTTATCTTATTCCAACTTTGGTTTTAAAGTTGGGATTTTCATATAGAGTATATATCTGTGATGGAGGGATTTTTTTTTTGTTTCCGATTCAGAGCCAAAATGTGAGGTGCTCATCAATTATTGTAAAACGTGTTTATTTAAAAAAAAATAAAAAGACGGATCACAGTATATTTAGCGGACGTGATCATTAGTGTATGCTGCATTCTCCAGACTCAACATATGTCCATATATATACGGACATACATACATACATACAGAGAGCCGGAGCACTAACAGAACACGGAGCAGACCCACTCCAGAGGAAACCATTAGCCGCTCAGGCCTGCGCCTGTGTCAACACCAGTGCTGGGAAAACCGGCTCTCACCTAAAGAAGCACGTGCCCCCTCTAAACGGGGGGCCGGTGTTTACACGCCGTGTGCCACCACACACTGAGCAATGAGTGTGTGTACAGTATCAGCGGGAAGCTCCGTGATGGGGGGTCGGAAATGAGAAGGTGAGGAGAGACGGGAGGGAGGTAAACAGCCTTTCTCGTGTGAACGTTCAAGGGCTCGTTTTGAGTCATTTCATCATCATTCCACTGACGTCAGGTTAAAAATGGGAAGTCGTTTGACGCCGCTGATATTCCTGAAAGATTAAAATCCAGTTTTTTCGGGGGTTCAACTAAAAGTACATGCAACTACGAGAGGGTCAAATGTGAGATGGAGTTGGACGGATTCTGTGAGAGCGAGAGAGAAAGAGTGATGGTGTAATGGAGACGGGCTGGCGGGAAAAAAAACAGTTAATGACAGAAACAGATGGTCTTTTCTTTTTTTTTTTTACCACTAAATGCAGAAACTTTCCGGCTTTCTAAAGATCATATTCAATTTCCCTGATTGTTCCTAGTTCAAACCGAGTTCACTGTATTCCAATTCTTTTCTACTTGTAATTCTATTCTATTCTGTGCATAGAAGAGAAGATTTGAAATTCATGGAGACCCCTGTCTGTATCTGGAGGAAAAAATGCAGACAAAAGGATTGACGGCATCAAGTAAAGAAAAAAAAAAAAAAAAAAAAAAAAGCTGAAAAAGAAGGAAAAAAAAAAGTTACGGCAAACAGGTAGAGCCGCCGGTGGCTCCGCTGAGCCGGCTAAAGCCCTTTCCTTTCTCACCGCTGATTCCATTACATCCTCCTGTGTGCGCGCACAAACGCCGTTAGCTCGACAAACACCGCACACCAGCGGGGCCCGCGCCGTCATAAAGAACCCCGCAAATAAGAGAGGGGGTCACGCCAGCTCGGGGGAAATCAAACCAAAAACTATCGGCACATGGCCTCTGATGCTCCACAGCTGATTATTTTACAATAAAATACATATAGGAGGAGGAGGGGGGGGGCTATCATGTTTTAAACCAATCACGCCGGGTCCTGGAAAGACATCGCCATCTGTTGTGGGGCAAAATGTGGCAAAAATGACATATCGTGGAAAAAAAAAAAAAAGGAAAACTGAGCTCTGCAGGAATCCAAGAAATGAAATGAGTTACGGAGACAATAAGTCTAAGTGAATTGGGCGAGTTTGAATTGAGTCATTGGACAGCTGGACGGCGGCGGGTGGGGACACACAAAGCCGTGAGAAGCGAGATCGGGTTTTAATAAAGACGGAGAGAGGGAATCTGATTTCTCCACTGACCCTGGAAGAAGCCGGCCGAGTTCATCCAGAGCGCCGCCATATTACTGGGCTAAAATGATCACCGAGCTCCTGTGCTATAAATATGGCCGCCCCGCCGGAGTGAAACTTTAGGAGATTATTTCCAGTTGACAAAATCAGACATCTGAGGAATAAAAATAAAAAAGAATTTTGTTTTTTAGTATCTCTCATTTTTCCTTATTTACGCATCCGGCTCAAATCAGATTCTTTCACTCAAAGGAGGAGGAGCACTCTCATTTTTTTTTTAGCTTCTGCTCTGCGTGGCTAGCTGTGTCCACTCAGGACGTGGCCAAGTGGCTCCAAGAGTGTGTGTGTGTGTGTGTGTGTGTGTGTGTGTGTGTGTGTGTGTGTGTGTCACTTTCCAGGAAGGCCAGAGGAGAGTCCTTAAGGGGCACTCTCCCACAAACCAGAGGACACTCCACATGTCAAGAAGTTGCCCTTTGTTTTTGTAAGGAGAGCGCTGGACGAACGACAAGTGTGAGAGGCTCCTTAGAACGCCTGCACGCGCACGCGCACGCACACACATGAAACAATGCACATGCTTAGACGGCTTCATGAGTCCAGACTCATGTGACGGGAAATCCACTTGGATCCACTACAGAAATCAAAACAGTGAGACCCCTACTCACTCCAATTAATGTGAATATTTTGTTGGACACCCTTTTTGTGAAGGCCCAAACTACTAACACACACAGACCCACGCACACACATTGTGTGTCCTCCCACAGTGGGTCATCTATTCTATTGTCCAGACGGCGACAGGAGCTTTGTGGAGCCGCTCTGCTCCTGAGTTGCTCTCTGACCAGGGGCTGCACATTAATCAGCCAATTATCAGCTCGGTCCAGCGACACACACCGTTCCAGCCCGGACCCCCTAATCCAATCACCTTGGGGGAGCGGGTCAAGGGGTGCTCTGATTGGATAACCTGAGGCTGGGTCACCGCGCCCGTGACCTGCTGCTTTGAATTGGTAATGACGCCTAATATTCTCCATATGGCCGTGTGTGTGCTTCTTCACACTGGTGTGTGTCCACGTGTGTGCGTGTGTGTCCCTCAGCACAGAGCCTGTCTGCAGGCTGAGCTGGAGCCGATGGAGAGGGAGGTAAGAGCCAAAGCTGCACTATCACCCTCCCTGGAGCAAAGCTCTCCACACGCCGCCACTTCCACACCTCCGTCCAAATCCTCTCTCTCTCTCCCACACTCCAGCCTCTCTCTCCATGGCCAAGGCGTCTGTAGCCCTGGGCTCCGTGTCCCAGGCTGACATCCACCTCTTTTTTTTTTTTTTTTCCATCAATCCTGCCACTTTGGCATCGACTCCTTCATGTCCTGAAAATAAAATAAAAAAAACTCTTGATTTGAGAGGTGAGAGTGGCCAGACGGAGCCGGGCCTAACGAACCCACGGTGTGGGCTGCAGGACTGTGATGGGAAATGTTTTCCAGGCCGGTGAAGAAAGTGAAAGGCTAACAGGGCAAAAAGAAAAAAAAAAAAAAGAAAAGAAAAAGAAAAGTGCTATATTCCTCCCAGCTACAACGATTCCAAGTATACAAGTCATACATTTATAAAAAAAAAAAATAATAATTGATGATGCTATGGACATATTGACACTTAAAAGTGTTTTATCACCAGTCATCTGACTCTTACCTCTCCCATCTGTGAGAGGCATCTCCTGCACTATCCACATCCACACCCACCCACCCACACACCCACACACACACACACACACACACACACACACTCCCTCCCCTACAGCTGCAGCCCCAGCCGGCTCCACACAAAGGCAGGCCAAATGTATGCTAATGAGAGCCAGGCCAATGGTGGAGCCGCACTCATTTTGAGAGGAAATGGCTTTCAATAATGGCCGCCCCCGGGGGGGATCCTGCACTAAGTTCGGCTCCACTTTGAAAAATGCATTCAATTCACTGCGGTGTGTCTGTGTGTGTGCTCTCTCTCCCTCTCCTATTCTCCTGTTTTTACCCACTCAATGGAAAAAAAAAAAAAAAAAAAAAGATTCCCGGAATATATTTGCGTTCCCTCTTCCTTTGGCTTCTGTATTTGTACCGGTGGAGCACGGAGTAGTTTTAGAGATTGAGCATTCAAAAACATCAGAAATAAAAAACGCAAACATGTGCTTCACTTTTTCTCTTCTACTAACAACAAAACCAAAACATGTTAACCATGTACCATCTCAGGGTTGGAAATAACTCAAAGAGGAGATGAACTAGAGTATAGTATAATAATAATAATAATAATAATAATAATAATAATAATAATAATAATAATAATAATAATAATAATAATAATAATAATAATCATCATCATCATAATAATAATAAATCATAATCATAGTAATAATAACAATAACAATAATAATAATAATAATAATAATAATAATAATAATAATAATAATAATAATAATAATAATAACAACAATAATAATAAGAATAAGAATAATAAGAATAATAAGAATAAGAATAAATATATAACATAAAAAACAATAATCATCATCATCATAAAAATAAACATTACATAATTACACAACGTGGCCTTAGATGTTTTACATAAATGTTGAAAATTTTTGAGCTTTCGTTTCCAGCATTACAGCCGAAAGACGTCCTGTGTGGCACAGATTATTCTTTTTTTCTTTAAAGCGCTTTCTTATCTATCATCCGGCAGAAATCGGAAGATGCTCGTGTTATTAAAAGCCTCCCAAAGCCTCTCAGCCCTTTTTTAGTTAAAGAATGGGGAGTGACAATGCAGCAGGGATGCACTAATGATGATTTTCCTTATCAGACCATCCGTGTATTGTTCTCAGATTCAATTCTTTTGTCTATAAAATGTCAATAAAACAGAAGAAATTAATTAAAGTGACGTCAAATTGCGCAATTTTTTTTCTGGGATCCAGAAAGAGAAAATACCTTCTATATTTTGGAAGCTGATTCCCAATGATGACTTATTCCTCATGACTCCGTGTGAATCAATAACACGAGTCAACAGGAGTGGATGTATCCTCCCCTGACACCATTGAAATGGTCAAACACTGATCTCCATACGGCACTGCAGTGCATGCTGGGGGAATAATGGCATTAAGCGGCTCATATGTGAGGAGGCTCAAGCTCAGGATTTATCTCTTTAGAAAAAAGAAAAAAATCACTGAAACGATTAATTGGTTATTGAAATAGTTGGTGAGGAATAATATATCAGTAATAAAAGGCCAAACGCAGCGGAATGGCTGGGAAGGTTTTCAATTTTCCGGACTTGCTTCACACGTATCATTAAGGATGAAGTTTGGATATGTTTTTTTTTCCTCCTTCTGCGGCAGTAGTGTACACGACTGTAGACGGACTGAACTTTCAGGGGGGTCATGTGAGACTCCCTCAGACTGTCTGTCTCCATTTGGGTTTGTCTCCATAGTTACAGCCGGGCTGATCTCTCGCCCATGTTCCTCCTCTCTCTCTCTCTCTCTCTCTCTATGTCTCGTCCCTTCGAAGCCAGCGCTGATGTCTGGGCTCCCTGGTGCCTGTCATATCAGGAGGGGCAATAACCCATGAAATGACTCTTCTCCTTTTCTCTCAATCTCCTCCTCCTCTCCATCCCGGTGTCCCCCTCTTTTTCTAACTCTCCCCTTCCCCCTCCCACCATTTTCTCGCCCCGTGCCACTCCACGCTCCACTTAGCTGTTGGGCCGCAAAAAATGACGCGTGCTCAGCGCGTGCACACACACTCATATGCACGCACAAGTGTGTGTGTGTGTGTGTGTGTGTGCGTGTGTGTGTGTGTAAGAGAGCATTTAAACAAACAAAACAAACACATGCGGTTCTATTAAAACCGTACCAAAGGTTATACATCCTTCAAAAGAGTCTGTGAGTGTGTGTGCGTCAGTCAGTGTGTGTCTGCGCGCGTGTGTGTGAGATCCTCTTTCCTGTGCCCTGCTCTTCGGAGAGCTGATCACTCCTGTTCCTGGGATGAGTAGACACTCCCAAGGCAAACACTCCAGATTTAATTATAAGCTCCAAAGAGGATTAGTCTGTGCCGGGAGTGTGTGTCTGTGTTTGTGTGTGTTTGTGTTTGTGTGTGTTTGTGTGTGTGGGTGTTTGTGTGTGAGTGAGTGAGAGAGAAAGTGGGGGAGACACAAAGGGAGGGAGTGGCAAGAAGTTATCCCTTCATTTCCTGTACTGAAGAGTAAAGCGCACGCCCACACACACGCATGCACGCACGCACGCACACACGCACACACACTAACACACAGAAAGACAGACAGACAGACAGACACACACACACACAGCCGACTCACCTGGGATGTGTGGGGTACTGTCGCTCCATCTCGTCGTATCGGTGCGCAGGTCGGGATTCGGCCGCTCGCGGAGCCATCTGTGAGAAAAACAACACAAAGATTGTAAGTATGTGGACTAAAATCAAAAGTCACTACACAACTTTTCAGCAGGACACTGAACTCACAACTCCCACACTACAAGTCAAACGCGCTGTGGAACACGCTGTAGAACACGCTGTAGACCAATTCTCTCGTGGTGGAGACCACACCTCCTCGGGCTGCGTGTTTAACCTCAGCAATAATGCAGTGTGTAAATACAACTTAAATCATTCACAGCATGTGTGTGTGTGTGTGTGTGTGTGTGTGT
>JAFBJU010001135.1:243453-289651 GCA_016785305.1 Colistium nudipinnis
GAGAGAGAGAGAGAGAGAGAGAGAGAGAGAGAGAGAGAGAGAGTAGGTAAGGGGGAGAAAAGAGAAAATGTCAAAATTAAAAAACAGGACGCGGTTGCCGTGCAGCATTGACATGAAGGGAGTTAAAGAGAGGAAGAGGGACGTGTGGAGCCGAGGGGATGAGTCGGAGAGACACAAGGACAGAGAGGAGGAGGATGAGGAGGAGGAGGAGGAAGAAGAGGCCGTGGACGGAATCGCTCATTGCGACTCTGCAAAGAGAAAGGTGCCAAACGTGAGAGTGAGGGAAAACTCCCAAAACAACATAACGCCGGGATGAGATGTTCCCTCTCGTCTTCGTCTAAACCCCGGAGAGTGTGAGCGAGAGTTCAGCCAAAATCCGAGTCCGTGTTTTTCTTAGGCAGAAAAAAAAAAAAAGGAGAGCCAACGGCCAGGAAAAGAGGACGGATGGAGAATTTCCATCATGCTTTATTTTAATCATTTTATTTCAATATAAAAAATATAATAGAAATATTTCATTGGATAAATACTCCACGTGAGACGTTTCTACCTTTTGATTGGCTGCTGTGGACCAATAGGAATGAACCACTGATCAATTTAAAACGCTGATAAAAGCTGCGTCTCCCCCCTTTGACCAGGTAATATAACAAAACATTTGAAAGGAAGCAAATCAATTTATTTTCTGAATATTCATGAAGCCTCGCACAGTACTCTGGAACTTAGAAAGGTATTAGCTCCAATAGAAAAACAAAAAACAGAATTCAATTAAATTTGCATCGCAAAACATGGAATTATCTCAGCTCACCGGCAAACGGCGGAACTAAAGCGGGTTTTTCCGCTCGGCGGAATTTTTGGGACTAAACGGCTCGTCGGAAAGAACAATCTTTGGCAGCGCGGCTTTCATTTCATAATTACCGCCCTAAACCAAACGTTTACAGACCGTGAGCCTGTCATTTCCTCAGCTCCCCCCCCCCGCCTCTCCGAAGCGGCTCCGGGATTATTCTGGGGCCCGTGGACCAAACACTCGCTTGTGGCGGAGACAATTATACCACGGGCCAGAATAGAGCCGAGGCCGGTCCAGAGAGTCAGGGACCCACAGCCTGTAATCAGCACGGGGCTACGTGGGTAAGGGATACCGTGTGTGTGTGTGTGTGTGTGTGTGTGTGTGTGTGTGTGTCTGTGTGTGTGCGTGTGTGCGCGAGCGCTGAGCAGGGGTGCATTTCTTGCAATCAGTGAATAATGGGATTTTGCTCAAAAAGTTTTTGTGTTTACGTGTGTTGACCTGTGTTTTTGCGTGTCTTTGTGAGTCTGTGTGCGTATATATGTGTGTGTGTGTGTGTGCTATTGCTCCAGAGGCTCTTGCAGCGAAATGAACTCTGAAAACAGCTTCAGTCTGGGTAACGCTGAGGTTTACAGTCCTTTGATGGTGACTGACCGTGTGTGTGTGTGCGCGTGTGTGTGTGCGCGCACGTGTGTGTGTGTGTGTCTACGCGTTGCGTTTCCAAGGCCGATGCTGTGTGTTTTTATGTGTTTGTGGCATGGTACCTCTTAAAAGTTTGCAATAAAATGTGTGCGTGCGTGTGGGTGTTACCGCACAAAAGCATGGCGGTCTGTGTGTAGTTTGTGCACGTTCGTGTGCGCACGTGTGCTTGATGTGATCATACATGAAGTACGCATGCACATGTGTGTAAAGTCAAGTTTACAAGTTTGCGGGAATATTCTTATAAAATGGAAAAAAGGACTTTGTCCCACTTGCTTTGTGAAATAAATACTTGCAGCTTTTCTCATGGACATAGAGTGTGTTTGTGTGTGTCTCTGTATGTGTGTGTGTTTATATATGTGTGTAATATAAAATGAATGTGATGTCATGTGGGGTTGTGTGATGTTGTGTAATAGCTACTTTCCTCTAGCTTCTCATTAAAAGGGTGCAGGTGCATCAGTTATACCTCAAATCCCCCCCCCCCCCAACACACACACACACACACACACACACACACACACACACACACACACACACACACACGCACAGACACCCACAAACACACAGGGCATATGTTAATCTGATTAACACTAACATTAGACTAACATTAGTGAGGCCTCCTTCAGAGATACACCCTCAGCCCATCTGCTCTCTCTCTCTCACACTCACACACAAGCACACACGCACACGCACACACGGACTCACAACTCTAAACACAATTCATCTCTTTTTAAAAAAAATCTACATTTGGAACTGTTCCTTTGCAAAGGTTTGGACGGACAGACGGGGAGAGGACAGAGACACAACAGGAAACAAATCTGTATGCGTAACCCGTAATAGTCCTTTTAATTTCTTCTCTTTAAAAAATAAAAATAAAAAATCCAAATGAATTCTCAAAACTCAGAAATTGTGTCAAAGTGACTCCTCAATTCTATAATTACAAAAAGGAATATTTTTTCTTTCTTATTGGAGATATATAAATATATCTATTTTTTGAAATTCCAGCTCATGGGATCAATGATATCACCAGAGCTTCTCCTCTCTCTCTCCTCCTCCCTCGCTCCATTCCTCCAGTCGTTTATGTCCATGCCTCCATGTGTCTGTCAGCTCCTTCCTCCCGTCTTTCTCCTCCTCCTCCTCCTCTTTTAGTCTTATTTGTTTCCATGCTGCTCTGTTGCTTTGCCATGTTCTCGCTTTCTCTCTCTCTTTCTTTTTTCCTCCTCAGAAACAAATACACCGTTTTCTCACACTCTCTCTCTCAGCATCCTCTCCCTCATTTCCTCACCCCCTCATTAGCATACCCTCCCCGTCGGGGGCCTCTCTCTTGTCTTTGAGAGCTTTAGTGGCAGCTTCCCAAACAGTGTGCACCCAGCGGGACTCTCTCCTGCCAGCACATCCATTACACCTGAGCTCTGTGTGTGCGTGTGTGTGTGTGTGTGTGTGTGTGTGTGTGTGTGTGTGTGTGTGGGGGGTGGTCAGTCACCAGGACAGAGCAGGAGACGACCAATCCCATCAGGAGACCAAACCAAATCAGAATCCAACCACAGCCCCACCTATGGAAATGTGCTGCTGACAATAACTTTGTCTTTTTTATTTTTTGTCTTTTTTTCCCGAACACTAAGACGTGTTTTTTTTTTTTTTTTCTCCTCCTCGGAAAAAAAAAAAAAAAAAAACGCTTTTTAACTCACTGCAAGTTCACAGATGAATACGTGCACTTTCATTAGGTCTGTGGGCGCCGAAACCATCGGGGGCTTCTGCCTGTGGGCATGACGCACCCCCCTGCAGATCGGCAGCGCCTGTGTGTCAGTGTGTGTGTGTGTGTGTGTGTGTGTGTAGGCCATCTATCACCGTGACAGGCTGGTGCGTGTTTACTTAATGATGTGGGGGCTTATTTATGAAGTGATGGCCGACGTGTGGGAGAGAGAGAGAGAGAAAGTGAGAGAGAGAGGGAGGGGAGGGGAGGGGGGGATTGAGACAGCCCGAGGATGTGACATTAAAATATCATCAAGGTGATGGATGTCCGCACACACAACATTAGAGTGGAATACAAAAAAAAAACAGCTGTGCAACGGATGACAAGTCGTATCTGGACTTGTGCGTGTCTGTGTGTTTTTTTATAATGACTCGGGTTGTGTGTGGCGGCGTGTGCAGGTTCGCGGTGGCTTCCGTGTTCATTTCAGTGTCACGCGCGCGCGCGCGCGTGTGTGTGTGTGTGTTGTTTAGGACTTACGGAGCAATGAGCCGGAGACGAGATGCAGGAGTGTGCATGTGTGTGTGTGTGTGCACCCGCGTGTGTGTGTCTCTCGCTGGCGAGTTGTGTATTTTCTGTTGACCATGTCATGCATGGTCAGCCGGCATGCACCTACGGTAGAGGTAGATTATATTTAACGTGCCATGACATGCAGCCTGGACAGAACAAACACACATCGCGTGAAGCTTCATGCGTGTGCCGGCTGTCGCTCCGTGTCCAAATACGACGGGTTTAAAAAAACACAGTTAGTGTGTGTGTGTGTGTGTGATGCCACCGGTGAAGCTTATACTGAGCTGATAAGATCAGAACTGCTGGGTATTAGAGATATTGACAAAAAAAAAAAAGTTCATGGTCCTCAGCAGGAGCTCACCTGACCTGAGGAGATGAAATAAAGTTTGGAACGGCGAGGTTCGTGCGTCCCAGAAACGGAGTAAACCACTAAATACATATATTCTGGAAGTCATTTGTCAAAGCTGAGAAAATAATCATTTGAATCAGCTCGGAATTCGTCTGTAAAACAAATGAGAGTTTTATTAAGTGAGAAATCTCCTCGCGATGGGTCTCTATGGGCCAAATATAGTCTCGTGTGAAAAAGTCATTCCATATTTAACCTTATATATGACAGACGTCCCCACAAAGAAAGGGCTCATGTATTTTTATGACTTAATTGGCCATCAGGACGTTACACAGAGCCTATGATTAGCATATAGAGAGAAAAAGGGACAGTGTGATGGTCATAATTACACATGTGACCTATCCACAGACAGGGAACATGGAGGAGAGGGTCAAATTAGAGACAGAGACAGAGACGGACAGGGACACGGACCGAGGCAGGGACATGAAGTCCTTTTAAGGACTCAAATTAGCTGCACACACACACACACACACACACATCCACATCATCCAGACAAGTGAGGGCTAAAAGTAGAAACAAAGACTTATATAGATTTATATAGTAACCACACTTTTTTTTATTTTTATCCCTGCTTTTGTGGATGTCAGCTTTAGTTAGTGCATTACCCAGCATCCTCTGGCTCAGGGAGAACAAACGGACACACACACACACACATTGTCTCGTTGTAACACATAAAGCACTCAGAGAGGGAGAATGGTGCTGCTGGCCTTGTGTGGAGAGGCTTTAAACAACTCAAGGCCACAGACATGGCTGAGTATAAAAGAGCAGCGCGGCGTGCTGATGGTGGCGGCGGCGGCGGCGGCTAAAAGGCCGATCACACACAGCTGAGGGCAGCCAGCGCTCTCGTACCACACAGAGTGAAAATAATAAAATCCTGTTAACTCAACACGCCCTTAAAATGTAAAGTATGTTCATTTTGGGCACAAAATGTGTATGTGTGGCAAAGATGTGTGTGTGTGTGTGTGTCTCTGCCGAAGGTACAGGTTTGTGGGTAACACGAACCCGAGCTAACGAAAACAAAAGTGAGGATGAAAGCTTGGATGGTGGTCAAAGAAATCTATTCACGTCTCTGCTTATTCTTTTGGTGGTCGACTTTTTTTTTTTTTTTTTTACAGGGTGTGTGTGTGTGTGTGTTTCTGTGGCTGCATGCGAGCAGCTGCTAAAATAAAATAAAAAAAAAAACGCTCACAGAGAAGCAGACACATCCTCATCCAGGTTGCCTTCAATACGAACTGATTTAAAAAAAGAAAATGGATCATTAAAAATAATAAAAATAAATAAATAAGGAAAATAATCAAATAATCTTGAGCGTCTTTGCTACTTTTCAAGCATTTCTGATTTTCTTTAAAACAAATACCAACATTACGAGACAGTTTATCATTATCATCTTTTCTCTCTTTTTTTTTTTTTTTTAACCACCATGCATAACTTGTGTTTCTACAAGTTTCTATTCTGGCTCCGTGTGTGATTGGGAGCGGGGTGTTTCATTATCAGGCTCCTCAGGGGACGAACCCACCGCTGCTTTTTACTGTGGACGCCCTCCGCTGCTTTTATTATTATTCTTTTTTTATGAGAAGAAAAATAACAGTACAGATCAGAGGTCGTCCTTCTCACTTTCTGCACTTTAATTGCATCAGAGTTTCTTTCAGTGCCAGGCAGAGGCACCCACACACGGGAGGTGTAATGAGTGACGTGTGTGCGCGCCGGTGTGTGTGTGCCCGCGCCTGTGCGTGTCTGCCAGCGCCTAATGAAGACTGGTTCTCACAGCTTCATTGCTCAATAAACAGAGTCAATAAGCCAGGAAGCGAGCACAGCGGGACGCAGGTTGTGTCTGGTGATCGCTGTCACTAAAATCTATCCCATATTTCCCAGATGCCCGAGATTCTATCTTTGCACCAGTTGTGTCATTTAATAAAAAAATTAAAAAATAAAAATCTCCGAAAAGGAAAAATGGCCGGGTGCGGTTTTCAGTGATTCTGATGCGGATCAAAATGTCATTTTCTGCATCCTTGTGCTCACTATTAAAAAAAAAAAAAATACCATTTTAAAATGGCTGATAAATGGCTATTGATTTCCACGGCGAGTACGGCCGAGTTCAGGAGTGTACGGAGGTAAATGAAATGATTCCTCAGGCCGGATCGATACAGGTTCAGGGACATTTAGCAGCGAGGCTCGACTCTGAGAGGCAACTCGAGCCATTTCAGACTATTGTTGCTCTGGCACACACACACAAAAAAAAAAGGGTACGTTAGGGGGAAACAAAAGGCTGGAGCACAGAGTGTGTGAGGAAATGTCAGCAGCCTAATAGATCGCTCCATAAACTAAATGAGGAGGAGAGCGGGCGCCGCCTGGGTGGCACATGGCACAATGTTAACAAGAGCAGAAAATAGCCTGAGAAAGAGCACAGAGGAACACTACACTGCTCTGAAGACACGCGCGCGCACACACAAACACACACACACACACAAACGCCCGCCCGCAGAGTCCAGAGTTGAGTCGGTGTCTCACGAGAGAACATGTGGTAACATCTCACGGATCTTTTTGGAACGTATTTTCCTGACACTCACCCGATTGGGGTCGTTCTCCAGAGCCCGGCGCCGCGCGGCCTCCAGATCCTCGTAGACCGGAGCGGCGCGCGCCTGCTGGTACTCCCGGCGACCGGCCTGGAAATCACTGCAAAAAAAAAAAAAAACAGAGAGAGGAGGGTGTTGATGACGCAATGTAATACATGGTGGTTTGTAGAAAAACAAAAATGTGGTTCTTACGAGTCGGATGATTCCACCACTTAAATGCAGATTCTGTGACCTACAAAAATGTATCTAGTTTTCATCCAAAAAAGAATGCTCTTTTCCTTTTTGGGGATTTGCAGTTAACAGCTGTTGACACTGCAAGGACACTGAGAACATCCACAGAGTAAGAACAAATCAGTGCCTGAAGTGAACTTGCTCGAGCGAGCAGAGAAATCCAAAATATCAAAGTAAAAAGTGTAAATGTGGGTGTTGTAGTGGATTTGAGAACAGACAGATAAATGGAAGAAAAAAAAAAGTCCACACCCAAATGTTCCTGCTGAATCTGACCTTTGCAAAGTGACCAAAAGGTGAAAATCGAAGAAATACATCAACACGCAAAAAAAACACACACACGCACAAACAAAAACCAAAACAAGCAGCAGCAACTGCAGGAGAAGAGATAAGAAGGGGGGAACAAAAACTTGAAGACGTCATCGTGCTCACTGGACCTAAATACCAGATAAACTACACACACACAAACACACACCCGGAAGGACACACAAAGGCGACAAAAACTGTGCACCTGAGTGAACGCAATCCTGCAGGATGGCAAAGTAGGACATTTGCTCTGCATCTGTAAAATAACCCTCATAACAAGTACACACACACACACACACACACGCGTACGCACAAACGCACACCGTGCCGTGCCTCACATGCTAATGGTCTGACCTGCAGGCAGATATTGAGCGAAAGGTGGAGAGAGAGAGAGAGAGAGAGAGAGAGAGCGGTGGGGGCGAGGGACAGCGGAGAGATTGAGAAGTTCATTAGTGAACTACATAGCTCACCTCTTTAAGTCTCTCTGGTGACCTCTGCCCTTAATGAGACAATCTGACACACACTCACTCTACGGGAGTGTGTGTGTACCTTAAAAAAGTTTGACATGGTGCATACACACAAATCCTGCCTCGGATACACACACACGCCTCTGTGCCAGTGTGTGTGTGTCGATATGCAAAGTGTTGCCATCCTTACACAAAAAAAAATAAATAAAAACCCAAGCTGGACAAGATTTGCTCAACGGCTTCCTTCGCAACACACAACTAATCAATAATCAATCTGTGGCGTCCATAAGTCAAGTTCTTCGGGCCTAATCTCTTTGGGTTACTTATTTATTCTCTCATTATTCCCTCCTTATCACTTTCCTTCGCCCACCACACGGCCGAGTTTCCACGCCACGCCACCCCCCCCCTCCTACTCCAACCCATTAGCCAATCCCTGGGCCCCGTAATTAGCGCTGCCATTTTTGATTGAGCGTGTGCGTCGCTCTCCAAATGAAACAACACTGTAATTATCTCATTACGCCACGGCCTCCATCACTGACAACACCAAATATTATCACGTTAATGGGTGAAGACAGAGAGGCTGAGGCTTTGGTTACCAAAAAGGGAGAGGGCCTGTCCTGTCTCTGTATATACACTATCTATATTTATATATTTATATATATACATGTGTGTGTGTGTGTGTGTAGATGGCGCGTGTGTGTTGAGACAGAGACTGATGTCGCCAGCAGCTGATAACTGCGTCTGTCCTGGGGCCAGTTGCACCAACACAACGGCGCTGAGCTGCAGTGATTGACAATTCAATAAGAGCGGTTGTGTCACGGAGAATGAATTTAGCCGCCGAGACGCACCGTATGCAATTCTCAGGATATAGGAGGATGGCCATAAAAAACAAACAGAAAAAAAAAAAAAACATTTATCGAGTCTCTAAAACCAAAAAAAAAAAAATTGAACTTTGTACAAAGAGTACAAACTTTATCTTCCAGGATATAAAAACAGTCCAAAAAATATGAATAAAATGCAATATTTTTGCATTTGCTTTTTTTTTTTTTTTTTTTCCCAGAAATGTCTTCAAATTTGACATTTTGACGACTCACTCCTTCATATGGGCATCAGTCTGATGAGAGGATGAGATGCGTTTGGGAAGAGAGAAAGTGGTATAAAATAGAACAGGAGAATGTGTGTGTGTGTGTGTGTGTGTGTGTGTGTGTGTGTGTGTGTGTGTGTGTGTGTGTGTGTGTGTGTGAGAGAGGAGAGCAACTATCCCGTGGTGTTAGCCGGTGTGAGGGCAGACTAATTAGGAAGCGTGTGTTTGTGTGCGTCCGCCGCCACCGCCGCCGGCTGGTTGGGCCACTTTTTCTCTCGCTGTGGCGAGCTGATTTAAACACCACACACCGAGGGGGAGAGAGAGGAAAAATAAAACCTCCGCGAATAAGCTCAGAACTACACATATACACATACACGAGATATGAATAAAATTCAATATTTTTGCATTTGCTTTTTTTTTTTTTTTTTTCCCAGAAATGTCTTCAAATTTGACATTTTGACGACTCACTCCTTCATATGGGCATCAGTCTGATGAGAGGATGAGATGCGTTTGGGAAGAGAGAAAGTGGTATAAAATAGAACAGGAGAATGTGTGTGTGTGTGTGTGTGTGTGTGTGTGTGTGTGTGTGTGTGTGTGAGAGAGGAGAGCAACTATCCCGTGGTGTTAGCCGGTGTGAGGGCAGACTAATTAGGAAGCGTGTGTTTGTGTGCGTCCGCCGCCACCGCCGCCGGCTGGTTGGGCCACTTTTTCTCTCGCTGTGGCGAGCTGATTTAAACACCACACACCGAGGGGGAGAGAGAGGAAAAATAAAACCTCCGCGAATAAGCTCAGAACTACACATATACACATACACGCACACAGGCGCGCACGCACACACAAACAGAGACCGGCCAGTAAGATGTCACCAAAGTCACTAACGAAAATAAATAAATAAAAAAAATGGTTGCACACCATTGCCTTGGTCTTTGGGCTGCTCCCTGGACACACACAAAAAATAAAATAAAAAAATAAAAAAACATCCACAGCAGAAACCCAGAGGATGGATTTTTTTTTTACGTAAGCAGTAGAGTAATAAGTGAATTTGCATTAATGGGAATTTTCCTCTTTTAGTATCTGATTTGCATGACCTCTTCCTCCTCTTTTCTGTCTATAGGGGGATGAAGAAAAAAAAAAAAAAAAAACTTCGTGTAAACTTGGTGACATGGATCCTCTATTTAAACCAGGGAGCATGTTCACGGATTGGTCGTTTGCTAGAAGCTCACCTTCATCTCTCCCACAAACACCAGTGTGCTTTTCTTTTTTTTTAACCTTTCACTCGTCTTTATCTCGCTCTCCTTCGGTTTCCCTCTCTTTCATCTCATCTCTCCGTTTTTCTCTTGCCGGAGCTACAAAGGCCGCCTTTCCCACTAATAAAATTTGACACGCATAGCTTTCTCCACAGGTCAGCCCCTGGCGTGGCTTCTAATCAGATGTGACGCCCCATCACGGGCGCGCACGCACACCTGCCATCCAAGGCCTAATGAAAGCGTCCCCCGGTAAATTAGGGAGAGCTGAGGGCGAGCTGACAGGAGAGAGAGAGAGAGTGGGGAAAAACTATGCAAACACACGGACCACGCGTGGTCGCTGAGGCGCGCACACGCTCACCTTCAAACAACATTTGGATAAGGCTAAATTTACTTTGGGGGATTACACACACACACACACACACACAGCATCTCTCATTTGCACTATATAATGAATCTGTTTTTTGTTTTTTTTGTTTCTCTCAGCATCATTAAAACAGTGTAATGCAAGAGATGAAAGGAAACAGATCTGTTGTTCCCTTGGAAACAATTAAAACCTTGCATACTAAAGCTCTGCAGGAGGATGTTAATGTACTCCGGAGTGGGAGAGAAGGCTCATTTGTGTACAGTTTAATGCCCATATTATATATATGTATACATATTTATATATATATATATATATGAACTGCACTTAAACATCAAATAAGGCAAGTACACTTAGACCAATCATTTTTTGTGCAGTGGTGTTTAAAAACTCGCCGGACCACACACACACACACACACACACACACACGCACGCACAGACAGACAGACAGGCAAGCAGGCAGGCAGGCAGGCAGACACACACAGTATTGTTGCTAGGTTACGCTGGGCTTCCTTGCAGAAACACAACATGACGTGGGTGGTTGGGTGTGTGCGTGTGTGTCTGTTTGGGACCACGTTTGTGTGAAGGAAAAGGCAGAAACGCTCTGTGTGTGTGTGTGTGTGTTTGTGTGTCTGTGTGTCTGTGTTTTTACAGATGCACCGTGCAAAGCCAGAGGTGGTGGGAGTGTGGATGGAAAGGGGTGGGGACGTGGTTGGGTGTGACACCTGAGGTCATGCACCAGGGCCGGATCCGGTATTTAAAAGGAAATTCCAGTTTATAACTGATTATTATACGGAGATTTCTTCTGAGAATGAAAGGGTCATTATTTGAAAGAACATTTTTTTTTTAACCAACATTAACAACTAGCAACATTATTAGGCCTTTATTTCTGTTTTTTTTTTTTTTTTTCTTCAGACATCCTCACATACAGTGTTAACACGCCAAATAAAGCTCCTCATCCATCATTTAGCTAATGCTAAAGACCATCTACTATACATTAAGAGCAACAAAAAAAAGAAAGAAAAGGAGAGGGAGAGAGAGAGTGGACGTGGTACAGTGGACGAAGAGAGGGAGGAGGAGGAGGAAGAGAGAAGAGGCTGGTAATGAAGTACCGAGCAGGAGTGGATGAGAGCTAAAGTGGTCCAACAGATCTGTCAGGCTGCTAGACTGTGGCTAATTATCCCTCCTCCTCTTTTGTCTGCATCTTCTCCTCTGTCACTTCACTCCTCTCTCCAATTCACTCGCCCCATCCAACATGTTCTCTCTCTCTCTCTCTTTGGCTCCCTTCTTTCTTTATTTATTTTAACTCCCTTCTCTTTTCTACACGTTCTCTTTTTCCACTCTCTTCCTCCGTCTGTCACGTCTTTCCGCTCCCATCTGTCCACCCCTCCATGCCCAACCTCTCTCTCTCTCTCTCTCTCTCTCATGCTTTCTCTCTCTTCCTGGATTAGATTGGGTGTTTGGGGACTTATTTTTTTTTTTTTTGTTGTTGATTTGCAAGTCAATAGCAATTTCTGTCAAGAGTTTAACTTGAAGGAAGTTTTAATGTGGCCTCAATGATCTCACAGGGGGAAACGATACATTTGCATGAAAATTCTAGATTTTCAGTTAAGTTAAAATCAGGTGGCAAAAAATTCCAGCTGTAATGATAAAAAACCTAGAAGGATAGACGGCGTTGACGAGAAGTCATTTTTTTTTATGGTCAAACACACCGGAGCACCACCAGGAACGAAACCAAGAGTCTGTTAAGTGTTGCATGAATTATATTATTATTATAATTATAGAGACAAGGTATTCAAGTACTTCACTCTCGCTCACCTGTTTGCGGGATGCTGGCTGTGCAGAGCGGCCTGGGGGCGGGGCTTGTTGATCTTGGCGTAGAGGCCGTCCAGCTCCTCGGCCGTGGCGTGGTGTGGGTGAGGTCCCTGCAAGGTCGCAGCGGGGGAGGGCGTGCGGCTGACGTAGGGCTGGGGCGAGGGCGGCTGGCGGAAGTTGTTGATGCGGGCGTAGTTGGGGTCGCTCTCGTCGTCCTCCACGTCGGGGAAGGAGGACGCCGAGTCGGGGGTGACGTGGCCGGAGTGGCCCAGAGTGTGGCGTGGATCGTAGCTGTGGCTTAGAAGAAGAGAAAAAAGAGGAGACGTGAACAGATGTTTTTTTTAAGGGATTTCAAGTTACTACACAACAAATCTTGTAAATCTCAGTATCTGACATTTTTTTTTTTTTTTTTGTGCGATTCATACCCATCTCTATTGTCGGGGATGCGACCCAGTTCCTCTTCACTGAGGGCCTCCAGTTTACTCTTGGAAGCTTTTGTTGTGTTTTTATTCTTGTCTTCTTTCTTCCTGCCAATCCTGGACAACACAAAAAGACACACACACACACACACACACACACACACAGCATGTCAATTGATGTGGTCGATTTTTGAGGTGAGGTGGTGTGTTGAGCTTATTTGGTGCAATTAACACTTCATTTTAATGATCCTGAAGCCTCGTCGTACCGTGGCACACGGCCGGGAGCGCTTTTATTTTGAAGGTGAGGATTAAGGGCTTTAACAGGAATCCTGATGGAGACTTTTAGGATGAAAAAAAAAAAATATCAACAGCAGCTCTCACGAGTTGGTGAAACAACGCACCACAAACACGACACAAACTCCACCTTACATCAGATTCCACACACGATTGACACACACAAGCACGCCCGCGAACACACACTGCTACACAAACTCCTTCTAATCCTGTGTGTTCATTAGTGGCTGTGCCTGAAAAGAAATATACGGGAAATAAAAGGCCTAACGATAGAGGTGGGTATGATTTCACAGCCGGCACCGCCACGGTGAGTGTGAGTTTGTGCAAAAATGCGAAAGGAGTACAGTTGTTCACACTGTGTCCAATAAAATAGCTGTTACACCACAGAGTGTTATTCCATGATCATCATCATTGTTATCATTTTTTGGAGAAAAAAAAAAAGAAAAACTCGAAGCTTCCCATTTTCTTAGAAAATTAACCAAGGTTTTGTAAATATTTCATGTTCTTCCATCACTTCCTCCCACCACGCTCTCTCTCTCTCTCTCACCTCCTCCGTCTCACCACCCACCCACTTCTTTTTTTTTTCCTCCTCTCGCCCTCTCCTCTTTTTTTTTTTTTTTCCCCTCCGAGCTCCCGCTAAGCCAATCTAATGTCTGTGTTTATCTCATTAACAGCGAGGCACTTCTCATTACTGCTACAGGGGGATACGTGGCCTGAATGGCAACCCGCCGGCCTGGCCGGGAGCTGGCGAGAGACCTGGACAGGGAGAGCCACCATCCTGCAGACCAATTAGTGTTGTTTTTTAAGTAAACCTGCACGCTCCACTTATACCTGCGGGTTATTGTTGCCAACGGCAGGTCAGACACTCACGTCGCTGGAGTTGAAAATGTCACGCAGCAGATCAAACGCTCTCCTGCTCATAAAATGCCTCTGTGAGGATGCTGGGAGCCCTTTATTTTTAAATAAATGCATTACTATAGTTATTCTCAGGTTTGCTCAGCAGTCCATCAGAACTGGAGAAGAGGCCTCTGGGATAAAAAAGGTTCTTTGGATCGATGGACCATTTTTTTTGTTTTTCCCAATATGCAATATTATGCATTTTCATTCAATTTTTTGTTGATGTCATTTGTGAAGAGGCCTGGTTAACCTAGCATATATATATAAATATATCTATTTTTTAATTTAAATATTCCATTTTCGAAACATTCCCACATTACGATACGATGATATATGCAGAAAAATCATTTCGTGAAGAAAAAAAAAAAAAAAAAAGATTATGGAAAAACACAGTTTGTCAGGCTGAGTTGCCCTAAATTCACCCCGCCACCAGGCACACACACACACACACGCACAGGCACACAGAGCGCTTTAATCAACATTCTGAAGGGGCAAAGGTCCACAGTTGGACCCATCATTATCTCTGCATTAATTAGGAAAAGCCTCTTTTTTTCTCCCTCTTTTGTCTGAGAGGAGACGGATGGGGAAGATGTGGGACTCCCAATTAGAGACATGTACCTGCCATGAGGGGGGTGATTATGCCGCCCCCCCCCCCCCCCCCCCCCCCCCCCCCGTTTTCTTTGTTAATTCCGTCTCCTCTTATGACACTTTCTGCTCCGTCACTCTCTTTAAAAAATATTTATATATGGCAGTTCATTTCCTGCGGAGTGCCAAGACTGCGTCTGCGGCTGGGTAGAAAATTAAATCACATATCTACACTCGGCACGCGCGCACCGAGCTGAGGAAATCCACAAAAAACAACTCAATAAACTCCAATACCTCAGACACATTCACAGTAATCTAGTAGACTATATATATATATATATATATACAGCTCACAAACACACAGGTGAGCAGCGGCTCACACACACACACTAGCACAGAAAACATCACGCATACACCAGCCACTCTGCAGGGAACTGCAAACAGTCTCGTGGACATCTCATTAACTTAGCATTATCTACCTACACAACCACTCCATCAAACTCTCATTGGGGGGGGGGGGGGGGGGGGGCGGCGGGGGGCGGGGGGGGGGGGGGGGGGGGGGGTTGGACGTCGGGGGTCCGGGTTGAGTCAGGCTGCTCCGGTGTCCCACTTAATACACTCCTCACTGTCACAAGAGCTACTAGGAACCATTATTAGTACGTCGCTGTCATCATTAGCCCCGTTGATCCCGCCCTCGCACCCCCTGGGGTCACCTTGGTATTAACAACGGCGGGCTTGGGAGGAGCCTGCGCTGGACGGCTCGGTTTGCATTGAATTCTGGGAAAGAGAGTTGTTACTATGTTTTACTATCAAAAAACAACATCTTTTTATCCCCATTATCCTAGAAAATGGCTCTCTCTCCGCCCCCCTCCCCTTCCTTTTTGCCAGAACTACTCCACGCGTTTGTGTGCACAAAGCGCGTCAGCAATCCGCAGCCCCAAAAAAAACAAAATATTTCCTCTGTGCAGACTAAACAGTGTCATTCGGCGCTTTACTCCATGAATCTTTTAAAGGAATCATCCCTTTCCGTTGCCAGTGTCGGTGGCGCTTTGTTTTCGGCAGTGGAGAAAAAAATTAATACTGTGACAATGTGCCGCGTGAGATGAGCGTGGATCGTCCTAATAAGGTTTCCTATCTGCCGCCGGTGGGTGGCTAGTTATCAGCAGACACGAGGGAGACGAGAAGGCTGTCTGCCACTGTGTGTGTGTGTGTGTGTGTGTGTGTGTGTAAAGGAAGTCATGTTTTCAGGACGAGGACAGGAATTTAATTGACATGTTGACTTGATGAATCTTGTGAAAAGCTTGCCATACAGTCTTTGAGTTGCATCACACACACACACGCACACCAACCTGCCCACACGCGCACACCCGCCCGCCCGCACGCACGCACACACACACCTTGAAGAGAGAGGAAAGGGAACCATGTTGATAGAAAGTAAATAATAGATCCCAGATTGTCTGTGTACAGGTCACTTTAAAAAAAGAATATCGGCATGAAGTTAGATAAAATATCGATGATATAATATCAAATAAAATCGCACAATAAAAGTCAACAAAGGTTAAAATGATTAAAAATATTAAAATATCATCAAAATCAAAGCATTTGACTGCATGTGTCTGCATGCCTAATTTGAAATGCATGAAAAGAAGTGGTGTGGGTGAGAGAAAGAAGAAAAAAAAAGAATTAAATGAGCGAGAGAGAAAAAGTGAGAGCGGGCTAAATAGCCTCTCCGCAGAGGAGACCAAACAAGAGACACTCAGAATATGAAAGTGAGAGAGAAAGAGAGCAAGAGAGAGGGAGAGAAAAAGAGGAGAGATGGATGGGGCGCAGCCGGGGCCGGGGAGCAATAAGGAGCTTAGGAATATATAGAAGCGTTGCACAGGGAGAACAGTTAATCAGCCAAGCAGAAATGTTACTGCAGTAATTAGATCGCTCCGTATGTATCTGTGGCGGATCGCTGGAGTTTGCAGTGAAAGAGAGAAGAAGAAAAAAAGAGAGAGAGAGAGAGGCAGATGAAGGAGAGGAGCAGACGGAGAGAGAGGGAAATGGGAGACCCACACAAAGATTAACACTATGGAGGGGTTGTGATGTAACACCGCGCCTCCTTCTCCTGATCTGGCGACACGGCGCCGCTCCGCGCTGAGAGCGCTCGGAAACTATTTCAGGCTCCACATACACAGGATAACACAGGGCGCAGAAAATAGACAACGCGAGCTGCTTCAAAATCGGCTGCGGGTTTCCTGGCGGAAGTCAGGACGGCAGCTACAAGTGGACGGCCTCCAACAACAAGGTCACACCGGGCCTCTACACCACCACCACCACCACCACCACCACAACAACAACAACCAGACACAGGCGCATCTATTTATCTGACCTCGCAACGCATCACACACCACCCATAATAGGACCTCAAATCAGATTCCATTAATTGAAGATATTAGCTGCGGCTGCGAGAGGGCAAAAAAAAACCGATAAAAAATAAAAAACACCCAGTTCCATTCCATATTTAAAAAAGATCCACTTAGGGCATATTAATAATGTAAGAGCGGACGATTCATCTGCTGCTTCTTATTTATATTCACATAAATATATAAATACATATCTAAATAAATGAATAAATATATATATAATATATATATATATATAACTGTGTCGTCAACAACCCTGCAAAAATATAATGTTTATTTAGGAGGTGGAATACACAGCAGGTAGTTCCCAGGAGGAGAGGAGCGACGTGGAGTCTTAATCAACGGCTGGACAAAACCTGGAGAACAGACTCTTCAGATGGTGGGATGGAGTGGAGAGGAAAAGAAGAGAAAAAAGGAGAGGGGGATGGAGGTGGACGACTTGAATGAATAAGAAAGAAAACAACAAGAAGAACATGAAAGTAAAAAAGACATGAAGGAAAGAAAAGGGAGGCGCACAAGAGACGGAGGAAAAGGATGGGGAGACGGAGGAGGAGTGGAGGAGTGAAATGTGGACTTCTCTTGAAATGTTTAGTTTTTGTTTTATGTGCGTGTGTTTGCTCTCACAGAAATGTAAAATAAAACATTTTTTTTTTTTTTTTTTTTTTTTTTTTTTTTAATCGCTCAGTCGTCAAACCGCACGAGGAAGTTTTGGTTTTGAGTACCAAGGCTTGGGAAAGTCCCTCAGAGTGAAAGCTGAGCTTCCAAAATGGGAAAAGCAGGAAGTGGATCCGAGTGGCGGATTAACCTGTGTCACAGCACCGAGGGCCTGATGGGAAAACCAGAACCGGCTCGGGTTTCCCTCCGTCTCCTCTAACCTGACAACACCATTCCATTTCCTGATTAAGCTGCAAATGACACCGACGTCATTCCAATATTTTCCACAAATGCATTTTTAATTCGGATGTTGTCAGGAGCGTTTTCCCAGCTGGAGGAAAAAAAAAAAAAAAAAAGTGGCCGACTGGGAAAGGTTAGAGCCTCGGTGCCTCTACACATCCACAAGACAAGCAACACTTAACCTTCCACATCTGGAGAAGCAGAGGTCACGATCTGTGTGTGTGTGTGTGTGTGGGTGTGGGTGTGGGTGTGTGTGTGTGTGTGTGCATACGACCGTGCTCATGTGTGTGTCATTAGCCCAGCATTAAATGACAGAGGAAGTCCATCCATCACGCGTGGCATGAAGATGACTGGACGGGCCCTCACGGAGGTGTAATCGCTTCCTGGCGCCCCGCCGCGCTCTGAGTGCACGCGGGTGCGTGTGCACGAGCACGTATAAAGATCAAATGCTAATTGGTCCTGACCGTTTCCTGTGGGGAACATGAATACCTTTAATTGGCTGCTGAGTGATGGTCAGCTGTCTGGATGATACGAATGTGTCTGGGCTCCAACCCGTGCCTCCCCCTCAGGGTCCATTCAAATTTCATAAATCCGTCGTGGACTGACGGATTGAGAAACTGATCGAGGCAAATGGAGGATCACTGTCTCATTCTATAATTTTGCATTATGGGAAATAATTCCTCGTATAAATGTGGGTATCGTGTTTCCCTGCTGGACGAGTCAGAGATGGAAATGAAACTGCAAAAAGTTGGATTTCTAAATAATAACAATAATAATAACAGTAACAATAATAATACAAATAATAATAATAAAAATATAAATAATAATACATGATAATAATAATAATAATAATAATAATAATAATAATAATAATAATAATAATAATAATAATAATAATAATAATAATAATAATAATAATAATAATACAGGACAGACTTTGTGAGGTCCCAAACTCTAATAGAAACTTAGAAGAGGACGTAAACAACCCGTTTATAAGCCACTGAATAAAGTAATTGATTCTTCAACTGATCTGCTGGAGCTTCTTCAAGGTCCTACAACAGAAGAAGAAAAAAAGAGACCCTGCTTTCAAAAAACAACAACCCAGCATGGAAATGCGAGTTAAAGAGATGAAGAAGAGGAAGGTGGAGCCAGGGCATGAAAAAGAAGAAACATAAAAGTTGTTTGTTCGGAAAAGAAGAAGAAAAAAAAAAAAAAGAAGAAGAAGCAGGAGAGGAGGAAGAATTTTCAAGGGGAAGGCGTGACGGTGAGCAGGCCGCATATACGGAGGGGCTCAGGACGGATTGTTGTGACTGGCCCTTTATCAGCTGATATATATGCATGAGGATTTCCTCATCATCTCCAGCGTCAATTCCCCATCCCTCTGATATTTGATTGACAGCTCGCATCAGCACCAATATACGAGCCACATCATTTCAGGAAAGCTGAATGGAGGGGTTAGAAATGGAAGGGGGGAAAAAAAAAAAGTTAATTCGTTTTTTTTTTTACCCAGGCAGCTGCCGACGGTGATAGCGGCGCGTCCACGTCTGTTTGCCTCCGCGGCAAAGTTGTAAATTAGAATAGCGGCTCAATAGCGTCCTACAGGAAGCTGCTTCCGCTGAGCCTAAAAAGCTCATTTTCAACAACAGTGAAAAATACTTGGCAGCTTTTTTTTTTTTTACAGCAAGCAAATTTCTGCACAAATCTGAATTATGAGAAGAATGAGCTGTCATTCTTCAGACCTCGCCTGTTTACCGTCTTTTAATGTCACGCTGCATTTTCAGGGTTGAGGGGGACAAGTGCATTAAATAAACTGTAATAACAGATTAGCTGGAAAAAGAATAATAATAACTTCAAAGAACAGCGAGTGGATTTCATAAAACACGAGCTAAACACTAAAACGTGCAGAAAAAACCTATGCACGTCATGTATAAATATATTCACGCACACAATAGCTACGAATAAGGAATTTGAGGTTTGGCATAATTGCGGGGATGAATCCGCACAATGGAGAGGAGACAGAATGTGATAAAATAGAAATGTAGGATTTGCATGATTTCCGTCTCATTTTTTTTTAACCTGTGCCTGGTAAACACAACACTTTTTTTTTTTTTATCCACAGAGGTGCATGAATAACCTCTGAATGTTTATATTATATTATATTATATTATATTATACAGGCAGCACTGATTAGTAAGCCACAGCGCTGTGCTCCATACATGCAGCGAATAAAGAGCGACGTGGTTTTGAAGCATCCATTATTGATGTATAGGATAAAGCGATGGGTTAGGTGAGCAAAAAAATGTATAGGCCTAATGCATATTTTACAAAAGAGACTCCTCACATTAATAGATGCTCCACTCATCACACCAGCGCCGCTCACAGCCCCTTAAAAATGCCAGATGACGAGACGATGCCTGGATCAAAAGAAATCCACCTGCAGTGCATCAACCAATGGGATTAAGGCCCGCACCTGGGTTTATACCCCCGTCACAGCTTAGAGTCACCGCTCACACACCCACACAAACATGTCAGAGCCATTTAGGCACGCCTCTCAACCCGAGCCCCCTTCAAATACATGTCTGCAGCTCCATTTACTTTCTTTGATATAACCGTTTTTTTTTTTTTTTAAGCCATAACCTAAAACTTGTGTAATTGGCAGGAGGTCTCCGGGACCTCACAGATCCGCTATTAGCAAAGCTTAATTGTAGAGAAATCACAAACTTGTGCAAATCCAGGCGGGACACCAGAGCTCATTTTGTCTGATGAAGTCTGGTTAAATCCCACGGTTCGATCAAGGTCAGAGAGAGAGACGGGCGAGTGGGCGAGAGAGGGAGAGGAAAATATGCAAAAAAACAAAAAGGGGGAGGTTTAGAAGGACCAAAAGGAGAGAGGGAGGAGATGGAGGGGAGAATAAGGGCAGCAATCCATCAGACATCATCCAGCGCCGCCCCCCCTCGCCTCACACTCTGACACCGAGACACGGCCCACCGGTGAATACCTTCCACATCCTGCTGCTCCGCGATAGGACGAGAGCGGAACGGATGGAGCTAATTGGCTTGTTTCCCTGTCGGATTTTTCCTTCCAAAAACAGAGAAGTGGAAGCAGAAGGTAATATGGTATCAGCGTCTCGTATGTGGATCTGTAAACAGACGCTTGTGTGTGTGTGTGTGTGTGTGTGTGTGTGTCTTAAATTTCCCAGTGGGACGTTGATCGTGACAGAGCGAGTGGGACGGACGAGCGATGACACGCCCGGCCATCAGTGACATCATCGAGCGCATGCACACGGGGGATAAACAAAACAAAACTACACACACACACACACACACGTCAGCTGTCGCGCGGAAGCGAGACTCGCTTGATGACACAATCCCAGGATGGTTAAGTCACGAGCCCTGACCTCCCAATCAAGTCACGCCGGATCACACCAGAATGCGTCTTAATCCTCACATAGAGAGAAAAACATAAATATAAATAAAAATATAATCTCGAAACCATTTCCTCCCAGTCCTGAGCATGTGTTAAATCCAAAAGTGTAATGTAATGTGTGTTTGATATAAACGTGTGAACCCCCCCCCTGCCTCCCCTGACCAGGTTGTTCCCCTCTGTTTCCACATCACAGAGCAGGCCCTGGCTCCGGTGTAAGTCTTTCTCTGCAGTGTGTGAGTGGTGAGGCACCCCCAGGCTACGTTCCAGGCAAACACTCCACCGCTGCCCGCTGAATACAGACGGGGCTGAAGGGCACTGCCGTTTGTCTCGGCTTATTTGGCAATCAGGGAGACACGGTCGGTGCGGCACTCGGGCAGCCTGCTGATGAAGAGGAGGAAGAGGCGGAGGAAGAAGAGGAGGAGGAGGAGAGGCCGGTTCCACTTCAGGAACTCGGGCCGGGTGAGAAAAATAAAAAAAGACTGAGATTTGCCTCTTAAATGTGAATAATGCGGAATTTATAGGATTTAATGGCCACATGCTGCAGTTTATCCAAACGATTCCTCCACGTAAGGTCAATCACATCAAATCTCATTATTTTAGATATTCTATTATAGTTCTGCAGCTCTGGATCACGTCACATGATTGTCATCAGCACATTTCGCCCAGTTGTCATGGAACAGCAAATCAATTCCGACTTTCCACTTTCACCGGGCCCACAGGTGAAATAGTGCAACTAAAACTAAAACTCCAACAAATGCGCACACGCTTTTAAAATAAGTGCAGAGATGGGGAAAAAAGTGTGATCATCCTCACATCAAAAAAAAAAAAAGTTACCACGTATGAATTGTTGCAAAAACAAACCGTTTCCATGACAAATACACCATTTGCAGAGGTCACCGTAAACCCAGCTGTTGACACTGAGCCGCCGCCAAAGACAACGTGTTCCTCAAATACTGCTGCAGATAAACTAAATATTTATGAGCGCCGAGAGGACGACGGGGCCCACGTCCAACATCTGCTGCCGCTGCTGTGCACACTTTGGTAGCACAGAGGTAAATTGAGGTCGTATGTTTATAATTTGCCCTTTTTCCGCCCCTAATGCTGCCATTGGAGCAACATAACATTTGAGAGCTGCAATCAGATTGAGTCGCACAATACTCCGGCTAATTAAGTCATATTTTCAAGTTCAATAACAATCAAGTCGGCCGGATAAAGGCCAGAGAGGGAGAAAAAGAGAGAGAGAGAGAGAGAGAGTGGGGCGAGTGCGCAGCTCACTTCTATTGTGGAGTCCGAATAAAAGCTCTCAGCGTTTTGAGTGTCTCCCATTGTTGTGGCTAATTCAAAAGGCCGAGGCTGCGCATGGACATGAGAGACGGAGCCGCGCAGGTGAGCCAGTGTTCAAAAGGAAGGGGGGGGGAAAAAAAAAAGCAAGCAAGCATAAACAGAAAGAAATCCCGAAAAAGGGTATCGCTGCGGTGATTTTGGTCCCCCAAAAAATCCACACAAACACAATCTGTCAGTGTCGGCTTCTACATATTTGTTTTTCTGCTGCGGCAGAGAAACAGGAAGTGAGCCATAAATGGAGCCGTTTAAGACTCCACCAGTCGGACTACAACACTCCGATGGTGTCCTTCATCCCTCCGACTCTCCTCCGCCGTGTTGAACACGTCTTCCATTACCAGCCCTCCACACTGCGGCCGATTGGATTCTTATCTGGGGGGGGGGGGGGGGGGGGGGGGGGGGCGGCCCTGCGCTATCTCCCGCCGCATGCCCCTTAATTGAATCTGAAGCGTCGGTGGGGGTGATACACTGACCACACCAGTGTCACTGCCAGCAGATAAGGATCGCTGTTGCAGGATTGGACCGTCACCATGGCGATTGGTGGACACGTCGATAAAGCGCTGACGGAGCGGTTTGGGTATGGGACGTGTCGGTTTTGGGGGATTGAGAGATAAAAACAAATACCCTCCATTACCAGAGAAGGTTGTGTTCCTACACAATAGTCCAACACCCCATAATCGCCCTGAGCTCTGTGTGTAATTTGTTGAAACTAAACCAAGTGAAAGTAGAGCAGAGTATGTATATTTTATTTCTTTAACAGCTATAAAAAAAAATAATAATAATTATCTGGATGTAGGTGTGACCGAAACTGGCTGTCCCAGCATGAAACTTAAAAAAAAAACGCACCCCTCCACCACTCCAAGATAGAAACCAAAATAGAGAGTGCAAATTTGGGCCTCTAAAAAAAAAAAAAAAATCGACATCATTTGGGAAAAAAAAAAAAAGTAAATACCAGCTTGTTGGTCTCCTCTTACCTTAAAAGGCCGAATCCTTTCCTTTTGGTCTTCTTCTCTGGATCCTCCATGGGAGCATCGTCCGATTTCTTCTTCCCTTTGCTCTTCTTCTCCTTCTTCTTGCCTTTGGTTATCTTCTTGTCGTCCTCGGCCTCCGGGCCCTGGCGAGAGGACGCGCCGGCCGGCGTTTCCTGACCGGAGCTCTGCTCAGACATGTCGTCGTCTGCGGGAGGAGGAGGAGGAGAGGTTTGGGTAAAGTTACCCAAGCTCAGAAATACAGCTGCACACATTTAGCCCTCACGTTGGTTTTGGTTTCACCAAGTCAAGTCTGGCAAATCTATAAAATGTATATCTATAAATAATCCTGCTTTTAACTCAAAAGTCATTTTCCAAAATTATTTCGGCTAAAACAGAGGATGGCAATTTCCCCAATTCCTCAATGAATCACACACCTACCCAGGGGCTTCACGAGGTACAGCATTAAAAAAATATGCTGCTGTAAGATATAAAGTTGTTCTTTCTTGAAATTGCTGAGTGGATGAAATGGCGGCGAGTTTTTTTTTTTTTTGATTTTTTATTATGGTACTTTAGTCTGAGCACTGTCACTTGGCAGGCCGCGGGCTCCTCTTGAGTGCCAGTGTGTTATAAAGCCTGAGGGGATGCGCATTGGCAGTGGGCGGCATCTAATTCAAAATGGACGTCATGTGGATATTGAATGGATTTTTTTTATATACAGTATATATCGTAGCAACAGCGCCTGAAAGTCTCACCGTCCTCAGAGGGTCCGTCGTAGGATTTGTCGATGGCGATGCGGAAGCTCTGGTTGCATCCCCGGCCCCGCACCACGTGGGGCCGCGGGCGGTGGAAGGGCACCTGGGCGTGGCCGTGGCTAAGCTCCGCCTCCGACATCGCCGTCTGGAGACTCTCCAGGGAGCTGGACTTCCAGAGGCCCAGGGTGGGGCCCGTGGATCCACCGGCTGAAGGACCTGAGACACAAGGGAGGCAGGTGGGTCAGATTTGTGAAAAACCCACGGCACCAGGTGGTCTCCTTGATCCGGTCTCATTAAGACTTCTGCTCACCCACACGAGGTCTAACGAAGCTGAAGCCTCTTAATGAGCAGAAACTTTGGGCTGATAGTATTTTCTTAAATGTCCTATTAAGTCTCAAGTACAAAAATGCAACCTGGGAATTGAACCCTGCGAAATCAGCACCAGCTCACTCCCCTCCTCCCTGTGGGATAGAGCTTATTTTTAGGATGAAGCTCAAAAAAAAAAAAAAAGGTTAAAAACTCAGAAATATAAAGCTATGCAGATGAAATGAAGAGGGAGAGGGAGAGGGAGAGGGCGAATAACACGCCTGACAGAAATAAGGGGGGAAAAGTCAGAGACCTATAGGCGAAACATAAAGGAGGGAAAAGGAAGGGTGAGTGAAGCACAGTGCAACAGGGACAAGTGAAGAGCGGCATTATGGGAAGTGACAGGCTCATGCATAAGCAAGAGAGGAGAGGGAGAAGAAAATGAAGTGCCATCATACTGTGCTCAGGTACGGCCTCCGACTGGAGTGGGGGAGAAAGGGGAGGAGGAGGAGGAAGTAGACGAAGGCCACAGCTGACTCAACTGTGAGGGAGGCTGGGAAATATAAAGTGAAGGATGCTGGGAACGATTGGAAGAGACCTACAGGACGCAGAAAAAGACGAGTGACCCTGAAGGACAAAGAAAGAGAGAGAGAGAGAGAGAGAGAGAAAACACAACCAGCCCCTTAAAGTGAAAATATCACAATAGTTGCAAAGTGTGTTTGTTTGTTTTTTTTCTGGAACTTTCCTGTGGGGATGAATTTCCCAAAACGTTTGAGACTTTTTTTTTTTTCTTTCTTAGTTGGTGATTTCAAACGCTTCAAAGCACCAAAGAAGAGCTGGGGACAAAAAAAAAATGGGGGAGAAACTGGAGCTGAAGGAGAAAAGTAGGCGGCGTGTTGCTGCCTTTTAAGTCCTAAATTGACTTTCTGAGAAGAAGTGGGATTTATGGGGAATAAGGGGTTATAAATAGAGGAGGTGGGGGGGGGGAGGGGGGCGCTCAGGAATAAAACGCTCAATTTGAGAGGCAGGATTTGTGTCACAAATGTAATTACGGCCGTCCGGCTCGCAGCCTGATAGAATAAAGCTGCTGCCGCACTCGACGCAGACAAAAGTGTGCCTGAGTCAAAGGGCGTCGGCGTGCGTGTGCGTTCGCTGCTAAATGTGGAAAATTTGCCTCCACGTGACAATTGAAGGGGTCCGTGTGAGGAAACGGTTGTTGCGGATGGGCGGCAATATATCGGCACGATTCACTTTTTAGAAGAGTGGGTCGTCGTTGTGGTGGGGAGTTTTGTGTTGTTGCGTGGGTGGGTGCATGTCAGGTGGTAAATGAATAATGAGGGTTTAATAGGATGGAGGGGGGGGGGGGGGGGCTATCATCGCCGGCGGGGGGGGGTGGCTATCATCGCCGGCCCGACCCATCGGAGGGTGAAATCGGCGTTTATGGCATACCGCTCGCCCGCCGTGCCGGCAGATGCTCACGCGGATTCCGGTCGCATCGCGAGCGCCTGATTGCCAGCGCTTCAAGCCGCTGCACCTATCGTGACAAACAGCCGAGCAGCAGCCCAGCCGCAAAGGACGACGGGCCATGCCCTTCACGGTCCAAATTTAACATGCTTATAAAAACAAGCGGCTACAGAGGCAGCGAAATGTTAGGTTTGGGCCGCTGGAGTCGAGGTTTGGGGCAAATCAGCCAATTACTGAGCCGGGTCATCGAAAAGGTTCATTTGGGCAGAAATCTGTGTTTGCAGAGCGCAGAGCAACACAGTTTGGACCCCGCACACGTGAGCACGGAGCTGCTTGGGAAATCTCAGACACAAAAACTGACATCATTAAAGGTAATGATTCTACAGGTTGGAAAAAGGCGAAAAATTCCAACTTATTTGACCTGCGACCTTTGGGCAAGACTCTGTCAACGACCTTCCACACACACGCACACACACACACTCACTCACACACACACACACACACACACACACACACACACACACACACACACACACACACACACACACACACACACACACACACACACACCCACCCACCCAGCCACACCCACACCCACACACACATACACACACATGCCCGCATAGCGCAGGTGCATGTATGACAAGCTGTGCACGCCAATATCCAACCGGCAGACGGCAGAGGAATCTCTTGCCTGGAACGTCGCCTCAGGGTCCTGTCGAGCTGACAGGCCCCCGCGAGAACTCGCGGCGCGCCGCAACGCCGCTGCGCAAGTCTCGGCCTGGGAAAGTCACACGCCACACACACTGCCACCCGTCACCGACGAAACCCCTTCATTTGTTTCATGTGCACGTTCCAAGTCTCCGGGGTGGACACATTAGCAATTACGACATGATGTGTGAATAAACTCTTAAATAGATGTTTTCCCGCAGCCGGCAACAAAAACACCAATATTGAAAAAAAGTCCTCCGCACACAACTCTCTAATTATTTCATCCCATGAACACAAGAGTAAATGAACTCAAAAGTGTCCAAATTATAGGCTGTGCTACACAGACACACACAGTGTGTGGTGCAGATTTAATACGCCACTCGGTAAACACACACACACACACACACACACACGGCTTATCCCTGCCACACTGTCTTACCTGTCACACTATCCAATCTCAGGGGTAGTTAATATTAAACCAATAAAGTGGATAATGTCCTATTTATGATAAATCTGACGTTGTTTCGGTAATGACATGCTAAAAAAAAAAAAAGGACACACATACGCATGCACACACCCACACACAGTGTCTCAGCAGGGTCCTAACACTCAGGAATCGACTGGACAACAATGTGCTCCACAGCAACAGCAGTCGGGCTGAAAGGTTGCCACGGTTACAAGAAAGTGCCCCCCCTCCATCAAAACCACTGGGGGTGGCAGTGCTGGTATGGCGAAAGTAGGGGTGTGTGACCGTGTGTGGTTCTGCTCAAGTGTCTCCTTGGCAACTTGCACACGCACACACGCACACACAGAAACACACTTTCATCTAGGATCCAATCTCAGAACTGGCCAATAAAATCCGCCGGCGTTGTTCGGGAGACCAGTAAAACGTGCCCTGACCTGCACTCTGCTATATAAAAAAAAAAAAAAAACGAAACACATGTCGCACACAGGCACACAAACACACCTGTAAAAAAAAGAGAGCCTGATCTCTGTGTTAATACTGCTCAGTAAAGGTTATAGAATGTAATCCACCAGCAGCATTACATGCACATTTATAGGGCTAAGAATGGTCCTAATTCTCCACACAAATCTTCATGGCTTCACCTCAGATGAAATGCCTTTAACACCTTGAAACCTATGATGACACAAATGAGGAATGTTTGTTTTTTTTTTACACTGGACTGCAAATTAACTCCATTGCCCAAGGTCAGAGGAATGAAAGAAAAATCTCTTTTTCATCGTTTTGGAACAAAAGGTTATTTGGAACACAATAAACAGCAATAAACTGCATCCACAGGCAAAATTGTTTGGTGCTTGCATGACATCTACAAATAAATATAATAATAAATAAAATAAAAAAGCCCGTGACGTTTCGGCGCGGCTGCCATTTCCAATAACATGACAAACCTGACTTCAAACCCAATCACTTCAGACGGCCGCATGTCCAGTTAAAGCAAATCTAATCCATGTTATGGCCAATCAAAACTCCACTCCAATCAAAGAGCCGTCCCATCATTAAACGTCCCATCCCCGTCACAGTTTGAGTGCACTCAGCTGTGTGCGAGGCGGGTAATTGTGTTTAGCTGTTTAGATGTATGAGGGAATGGAGGACATATGGACTGTATGTATTAAGCCTCCAACGAGATGAATGGCTTTCAAACCTGGAAGGGACTTAAAAGGCCATTTCATAATTACCGCATACCTCTGCTGGATTACAGCAACGCGGCCGGCGGCTGAGGGCCGGAGCGCTGCTGCGAGGACTGGGACATGTGCCATGTGTAAACCAGTGGTGGATAACAGGCTTTGTTTAATGAGGGAGAAGCGCGGCGTGCGTGTATACACACACACACGCGCGCGCACACACACCTACAAATACCTGCGGGATGCTATGCTGCACTACATTCACAACAAGATGGTCTCCTTAACTTAATGTGGGGAAACAACCTTTCAACAAATCAAAGCAAAAAAAAAAAAAAAAAAAAAAAGCAGCAAGTTTTATAATTAGGTTCTCATGAGGGAAGAGGATTAGAATATAAGAGGAGAATATTTTGGACCTGGCCCAAAAAAATGGCCCATAGAAAAAGAGGATACGAGAACCTGGGGCAAGAAGATAGAGTAAAACACTGTGATCAGCATGAGGCTCCAATAAAAAAACAAAAAAAATCACTGTCACTATGAAATCCCTGAAACTAAAAAGTGAGTTGTTTGAGTCCTTTATGAGAAGAGAAAAACAAGAAAGACAGGAGTGGAGAGAGGGAGGGGCAGAGAGAGATGGAGCGAGACAGGGGGCCAATCACCGCCAGTGCCAGAGTGACACGGCGGCCAAAAACCAAGGCGGGGCTTCAGCACTGGCAGGACGCCGGGCGGAGGAGAACCAGTGGGGACTAATGGGCACAGTCATGGCACCGGGGGCAGAGCTGCAGGGTGAGCCGCCAACTAGGCAGCGCCGAAAAACCAGAAAACAAACACAAACGCACACACACACACACACACACACACGGAAACGGCTCAAGCAAATAACGCACAGCGAGCAAACTTAAGCAAAGTTGTGTGAGGCTGAGCAATATCGCAGTATAAACCTCTGCATAGGCCCAATGTGTGTGTGTGTGTGTGTGTTTGTGTGTGTGTGTGTGTGTGTTTGTGTGCTGCTGGATGAGCTCCCATGTGTTTTGTAAGAGGGCAGCCTGCTGCCAGAGGTTTTGAAGACTCCACGGGAGAAAAATGGAGGGATGAATGAAGGGATATCTGGCCGTCTGCCGGCTGCGCACAGGCACACGTGCACGCACACACACACACTCATGCACACTTGGCCTGACTTGCTGTTGGAAAACGCATGTTCACAGGGGGATGGAGAGAAAGAGACGTTTGAGGATAACCTCGGCAAAGATTGAAGCCCGTTGAAAGAAGGAGAATAGAGACAAGCGGACTTTGGAGAAGAGGAGGAGGAAGAAGAAGAAGAAGAAGAAAAGAGAGAAAGCTAAGATTTGGGATGGAGAAAATCCTAAAAAAAAATTGGGGATGAGGCGAGCGACAGAGGGCGGGAAAAGGGGATAATGGAGAATACGGAAAAAGAAGAGGAAAACGTGGTGGCAAAGATGAAAGTGGAGAGAGCGAGCGAGAAGGGGAGAGAGAGAGAGAGAGGGAGAGGGAGGGAGAGAAGTGAGGTGGCTCCTGGAAGTGGCTCTAGCCAGAGAGAAAAAGGGTTTTATCCAGATTAAAGAAGCCAGGCCGGCCTCTTAAGACCATCCGCCTAATGAAATATGTCAAAGCCCATAAAGAAACACTGAGGCCAGTTAGGAAGGGGGGGGGGGGGGGGAGGAAGCTCGGGGGCAGGAAGCTCGGCAAAATACACAGCGTCAGCTAAAAATGAAAAACACGCAAAAGCCCTGTCAATACGCATTAGCTAAGATGTCGGCCGCAGAGGGGAGGGGAGAAAAAATAAAAAGGAGGAGGAGAGGAAGAAGAAGAAAAGAAATGGATGGCTTTATCGTGCGTGCGTGTGTGTATGTGTGTGTGTGTGTGTGTGTGTGTGCGGGGGGGGGGTTTATGGGGGCTGATCACAAATGCCAAGAAATTCATAGCAGGGGGAGGAGGTGATGCCATTTGTGGGAATGCTGAGTGCGGCGGATTTAAGGTGAGCTGGTGGAAATTTGTATTCTACCCGGCAACAGGCTCATTGGCCGCTGCAGGTGGAATGAAGAGCTTCCTCTGTAAGGCTGTGTTGTCGCGGGATTTACGCAAAATATATACTGTATATTGTTTACAAAATAAGATTAATGAATGACTCTTTTTTTTTTGTTTAAACACCTTTAGAGAAAACAATCTGCAATCTTTTCAAAAACAAATTATCAGAGAATGGCCCTTTAGAACTTAAAAGTAAGTAATTAATTGCTGGTGATTGGTGCTGGTGACCGATTTTAATAGCGCCGTAACTTAATTATAGTCACGTGGATTCCTTCATTCCGGGTTAACCTGTTGACGCCGGGTTCCCGTTTTTAGTCTGTTTCAAGTTTCACTCGAAGAAAATAACAAAACTGATTTTACTTCTCTCTAGCACACGAGTCCATTGTCGCGGAAAGCGGCTGCTGTCGGCGGGCTCACGATTGAGCACAGTGGGCCGGCTGACCCGGAGCCCCCGTAAAGCAGCGAGAGCTCAGACACTAAGTGCCTCACGACTCCACTTTGTCAGCGGAGGGAGTGGGAGGAGGCGAGAATAAAGGAGCGATAAAGACATATCTGAGAGGGGGGGGGCATTAAGATAAGAATCTTAATGCATGTTTCCTTCGTGGGAGATGGGAATTAAATATAGAGAGAAAGAGAGAAAAACAAAACTGAAAAACACTCACCCTTCTTCTGCCCACCCAGAGATCCCATGTTGCTCTCGTCAGCCACTGGAACACACAAAAAAAAAAAAAGACACAAGAAATAGTGTTTAATTATATCACATAGTAAAAAGAAAATCCACAGTCGAATATTTGGCTTTGGGGCGCTTTGTGCGGCTTCGCAAATGGTTTCACTGGTGCCTTTTCACGCTGGCACATATTTGAAGACTCCCTGCAGAAGTATCACACAGAGAAAAGAGAGAGACAAAATGACACGGGGGGCCGAGAGAGGAAATGAAAAGAGAAGCAGAAATACAAGAAAGGAGGAGAAGAGATATGAGGATTGTGAGTGAAAATGAGACGAGATAGAGGGGAGACGGAAAAAAAAAAAGAGAGAAATAATAAAGGGAGAAGGGAGAAAATGAGGAGAAACCCCGATCTAACTAAACAGGATTGCGGTTGGGCCAGCATCAGCCGCCACAGGCAGTGCACCATGGGATACAATAATAGGGTTTTATTACGCCGCTATTTCTCTTAAATAATCCTTTTCATTTTTTATGAGGTCAATTTTCCCGGAGCGGGCAGAAGAGCAGAGGGAGAGAAAAAAAAAAAAAAAAAAGAGAAGAAGGCAGATTATTGGAGGGACGGGGAAGAAAGGGTTGAAAGGAAAAGTGATAAACGGAGTGAAAGAATTTTTATGAGGTCAATTTTCCCGGAGCGGGCAGAAGAGCAGAGGGAGAGAAGAAAAAAAAAAAAAAAAAAAAAAAAAACGAGAAGAAGGCAGATACCTAGTTCTTTTCTCTACTTATTTATTTATTGGAGGGACGGGGAAGAAAGGGTTGAAAGGAAAAGTGATAAACGGAGTGAAAGAAGTGACGGATGCAGGGTGACCGGGTGCGTTGGGCAGCACGCGCGCAACCACACACACACACACACACAAAAAGGACAATCAAAAGCAGTCGCTTCATAAAAATCCTGCAGAGACACATCTGTGGCTACGAGAGAAGCAGAAAATACCTTTCTTCTGCACATGTGCCAGATAAAGTAAGGATTTAATACGTTAAAACCAAGTACGGAAAATAACGTTGCCAATCCACATCGTACTGGTGGATAACAAAAGATTTATTATTCTGAGGGGGGAAAGATAAAAGTCTAAATGTTCAGCGAAGGCTAAAAATGGAAAATGACTCTTTTATCCCTCCAGTCATACATTCATACTAATACTGGTTCACTTAACGAGAGAGAGAGAGAGAGAGAGAGAGAGGGGGGAGAGAGAGAGAGTTGGTGGAGCTTTCTTGTCCAGATTTGACCTCGTGACCTTTAAAGGTTTAATGAAACCACTCCCATTTTAAAAAAATGAAATAAAATCAACTTCAGTCACAGCAAATAAGTCAGACTGCAGCGGGTGGTGTATGAGCTCCAATCCCATTCCATGCACTTTGAGCAACTTAAAGCCAATCCTTTTTAGGCTCCAAAAAGCATTAGTTTCCATCACTGCTCATTCAGTGGGAAAAAAAAAACAAAAAAACTTGTGCAGTGGATTCATGTATTATTGGTCTCTAGCCCCTCCCCTTCCTCAAAACCCTAACCCTAATTTCACATTTATAAAAAAAATGGGGACTCCATTTTAGGGTTAACCCAAAGGGTTTTTGGTCAAAGGTAGTGATAGGGTTGGGAATAGGGAATGTTAACCACTCCGGGACGACACCTTTTGGGAATAACTTTTGATAGGAAGGTCCTAGAGACCTGGAAGTTGGTCGTCCCCACTATATCGGTACCATCCGCGAGTCTTTACGACTTTTGGGAAGTCGGTGAAATAGCAATTATTCAAATAACTTTTGATAGGAAGGTCTCATGGACTTTCTGTTTTGCTCCACCCCCCCATTTATGGCCATTCCGCATCCAACGCTACCATATGAGTTGGGGTTAGGGTTAGGGTCCGACATCGGGAAGTAAGTGAAAGTACCAAAAACCCGAGTGTATCTTCCAGTTTCACCCACTTCTTCTGAAAGTCGATTATTGTGAACTTGCGGTCCGTAATGCGTGTCACGCTCGCGCACACACAAGTAAATCCATATTCAAGTTCATTTTCACCAGGCATCTGACACAAATGAAATGATTCATTACATTACAACTAATGCGCGACAGGGTCCGGTCCAGACACGGACCAGGGCCGGAGTTTGAAATAGCCCTGCTTGAGAGCGTGAGGCGGCTTCAGCGTCAGCGACTCCACTCTGCGCGAGGATTCCCGTCTGTGAGCCAAAGCTCCGAGTCAACACGCTGTATTTGCTGAGGCATCCAAGGTCAACCAGAGCAGCGCACCTCCTGGTGTCAAGTGGTGTTTAATAAAAAGCTCGACTGCTCTGCCGTGCTACAAAAGGTTGACACACACACACTCAAACACACACATGTGACCGTAAAGAGAGCCACACGTGGAGAATCTCCAAAGCTATTATCAATACAAAAACGTGTAGACGGGGGGGGGGGGCCGCGCACTCAGTGCTGCAGCCCTGTTCACACACACACACACACACACACACATCCCAAGAGTTCCTGCTAACCACCTTGTTTCCGTCAGGAACACTTTGTAGGGGACACACTGATGGAAACGGAGGGTGGAGACAGAGGCGAGAGGAGACGGAGAGCTGTGTGTATTGGAGTGGGTCCTCTGAGGGATATAGAGGATGGAGACAGTGTGTGTGTGTGTGTGTGTGTGTGTGTGTGTGTGGACCACCCCTTGTCCATAATAAAAAGCCAATCAGCTTGTGTGGCAGAGCCGTGTGCAGCAGGAAGAAAGCCTATCCTCTGGACCTAATGAACCGGGATTAGAAATCAGAGGAGGCCGAGAAGAAAGAAAAATAGACGGAGGAGAGCAAGAGCAATGAAGTCACCGGCTCTCAGCAGAGAGAAGAAAGGAGTGATGAGGGAAAAGAGATGGAGACAGACAGAGAGAGAGAGAGAGATAAACAAAGCTGGAGAGAGGGCTGGGGGGAAAAAAGGGGGCGAAAACAGGAGTAACCAGAAAATGGAAGTATCAAAAAGAGAAAAGGAAGAGATAAAGGAAGATGAAAAAAAAGAGGAGGGGAGGGAGGGTTAATACGAGCAAATAAGTCCCTTCGCTTCTCACCTTCCCCCCACACACACACACACACAGCCAGCCTTGAGATTGGAAGCCTGGTGCCTTTCGTTCACACACACACACACAGACACACGCGCACACAGAGTGTTCATCCAGTCCGATGGAAAGCCCCTGGGTTTAGGAGGTTCAGGGGGTCAAATCCCCTCAGGCCGAGGATAATAGGAGGGGGCTACATATCACAACAAAGAAATGTACTGATAAGAGCCATGTGATGGTGCGTGTCTGGCTCTGTGATTCGTCTCAAATGTTTGGCTGGCTGGTGTGGGCTGAGACAACAACGCACTGAGGGTTTGTGTGTGTGTGTGTGTGTGTGTGTGTGTGTGCGGGGGGGACTCACCCATGTCCATGCTCTTGGACGCCCTGTTGCGAGGGACGTTGTCCTTGTCGTTGGCCAGTTGCCGGCGGAGCGCCGCAGCCACGTGGGGCGGCATCCCGCCATCGCTGCAAAGCAGAACACTCAAACTCAGCCATCGATCGAAGCGATCGGTATTAACCTCGGTTCAATCTGCGCGGTAGACGGCCAAAGAGTCCAAAAAAAAGTTTTCCAAAATGAAAAAAAAGAATAATCTTATCTCACAATATTGTCCCACAGTGGGCCGACAGCTCGGAGATATTAAAAGGGATTCCGAAATAACCGAATGAGCCTCGTACACATACAGTGCAGACTTTTAGAGAACACAAGAATCCTAAGAGCAGAAGTTACACTCATACGCCTCATTACTTATGCATAATGTAAATATACTCTACTCTAAATAATGCATATGTGTATGTAATTTGGTGTAATTAAGAAGGCCATTAGGAGATAATAACTCCGGCCGTGTGCATACTTTCACAAAGTACAGAGGCACAATGTACTTTAAATGATGTGTGTGTATATAATGGAGAGGGGGGGGGGGGCAGGGGGGGGGGGTCCCTGTGGTGGGGGGGGGGTAGTGGGGGGGGTGGTACCTGTGATGAGGGGGAGTTAGTGGCAAATCTCTATTCATTTCCTCTACAGCGCCGGGGGAGGGAGGCGGGGGGAAGCCCGACTCCAGCTCCATCTCCTCGTCCTCGTTGCCGTAGTGACTGTAGCCGCCATTGGTGGTGGCGGCTGGATACGGAGCTGAGAAACAAAACATTCATCATTCAATCAAATAAGTTTGTTATCTAAATGGAATCAAAGAAAAAGTGTGTTTTGTTTTTTTTGGTGGTGGTGGATTTGAACTTTTTAACAATTTTTCCCTGCAGCATTTTTTAATTTTTCTTATTCCAATATGAGGTTAAAATAAAGTGATAAATGTGTCTTAATATTGTGTATGATATCTAGTGATGAGATGTGATACTGGAAACACACATTTACATCAGGAGATCCGACACAATGAAAAAAATCACTGTATACAGAGGCCAGGCTCAAAAATCAGAGACACACATAAATAAGCAAACCCCGTAACACAAAGCACATTTACACCACACAAAACAACGATCACTTCCCCACACAAAAGCTTCATTCTAACTTCCTTGTTAGAACCCAGACACTATTTTCCATAAACCGTAAAAGCCCCAAGAGCGCATCATCCACTCCTCAAAAGCCTTTGTGCTGAAATCCCCCCCCCACATAGAAAATGAATGTAACTGTACTCCAGTGTGATGTGACACACAATCCCAGGGGGGGGGGGGGGGCTGAGGGAAAACGAGATGAAGAATGAATTTAAAACAAGTTTGTTAGTCTTTTTTTTATTTTTTTTTCCCTGCTCCTCCTCCTCCTCCTTGAACACAACAGCACGCCGCACGAGTGCCGCACGAGTGCCGCACGACACCCCTATATGCAAATGGGGCCCGCTTAAGAAGCTGTTTCATCAGCGTAATGACTCCAAGGTCAGATCCTTTGCACATGAAAAGAAAAACGTGGCATTGAGAGAGAGAGAAAAAAAAAAAAAACCCGGCTAATGACTCTCCATTCTGTGCACAGCTATAAATACGCAGCGAAAGGAAGATGTAAAGAATCAGCTGGGAGAGGATGTGACCATTTTGGTTATACGGCGTTATGAGAAGCTCAGAGTGAGAGATACAATGACCTGAGAATTGATAAAAAAAAAAAAAACAATGTCAGGAACACGGGCTGCGTGTCACGTTGTGCGTCAATGGCAAACACACACACAATCATACTGTGTACTCACCCAGCTGCAGATAACACAAGTACACAAACACTCTAAGCCTAATGTTCACTCTCTGACAGTTCAAGTGGACAAATACTGTGCACATTGTCGCGTGCGTGTGTGTGCGCGTGTGCGCGCGTGCTCACCACTCCCAGAGCTGCTGTGCGAAAAGTTGTTGTTGTTCGACATTGGAATGTGACTGGCAGCGTGGTCTGTGTTCGGGGCTCTCGAGGGTCCTGAAGACCTCTGATACGGATCATGGGACCTCGGCTCCTGTCCAACAGAGAGAGAGAGAGAGAGAGAGAAACACAGAGGGGACCATTAAGAACAGCACACACTTATTTGTGACTTATAGCAAATTGATTGTGTTGTGCCAAAGACATGAGAAGATTTTAAGTTATTCATTTTATTACCCAACAAGATGGGACTAGTGTCTTTTATTTTTTTTTTAATTCATTCGATTTGTGCAGCACGCCGCCATCCAACCAAGCGAGTAACTGAACCAAGCTGTTTGCTTCATTCCATGATTAAATTGTTTGATACAATTAAATCCCGCCTCCTTTCGTGGTCACAGCGACGTCCTAAAATAGAAGAGCTGTCCACACGCGATCCCAGAGTGGAGTTATTTATCGTAAAATCAAAAAATCGGATTGCGGGTTAATTCATCACTGAAGACGAAAATAACCAATAATTGAACATTTGGAAGAAAATGGAAGACATTTTTCAGAAATGATGATGGACAAGGTCGTTCTGGCCTGTGATTTATAATTCAAAATTAGAGCATGTGTGAGGTAAAAAAAAAAGAAAGTCCATAATAAACTGTATTTTGTGATTTTTTTTTTTTGGGCCTGTTTTGTGTGTTTTGTGACACCTCTGAGACACAAAGCAAGTGTAAGCTGTCCAAGCAGTCTATGTCCTCTCACTTAAATCCAACAAATCCTACTTAAGAGTATTTTAAAGCAGATATATACAGTATAGAGAGAGAGAGAGAGAGAGAGAGAGAGAGAGAGAGAGAGAGAGAGAGAGAGAGAGAAAAAAAAAAAAACTCCAGCATAGAGAAACTGAGAATAAATCCTCTGTGAAGAAGATAGAATAAAAAGTCTCGCAAAAATATTTGGGGAAAAAAAAAAAGGAAAAAAAATCTCACAAATTAAAGGGACCCAGTGACTTCTGCTGCGGCCACTTCTTTCATTTGGAGCTTTTTCATGTTATTAGTCAAACATTTCAGGTTTTTTCTCCAACTAATTGGCTTTCCTTTACCCTGGCCAGATGGTGGTTAATATCTCAGATTCGTTTTTTACAATAGAATAAAAAGTCTCGCAAAAATATTTGGGGGAAAAAAAAAAGGAAAAAAAATCTCACTAATTAAAGGGACCCAGTGACTTCTGCTGCGGCCACTTCTTTCATTTGGAGCTTTTTCATGTTATTAGTCAAACATTTCAGGTTTTTTCTCCAACTAATTGGCTTTCCTTTACCCTGGCCAGATGGTGGTTAATATCTCAGATTCGTTTTTTACATAAATTACATGACATTAGTTCCTGAGATATTGATTATAAGTGTCAAAACGGCCCCAATCTCGCAATGTTTAAATATAAAAAAAATAATACAAATCTAAACAGGGTCCTAGTGGAAACTAGATTTTCATCATTTACTGAACTTGGGTGATTTATTCAGCATTCATATTTCAGGAAGTTTAACTTTACTGATAAAAGCAAAAAAAAAAAAACTTGACATTTCTCGCGAACGGAGCAATTTGCTCATTTGTCCGACATAAATCTACAGCGCCATGACAATGATTTTGTCGTGTTTTACCGTAACATCCTGCAACTCGTCAACTACGATTCACCTCAGATTTTGATTGCGGGAGCAGAGCTTTGAGGAAACGTGAGCAAATTTAGAACAAACCTCGGAGGATTGGGACGAGACGTGCGGTGGTGGCGACGAACAAAAAGAAAAAGAAAAAAAGAAACACAAATTTGATGATAATTGATAAAGAAGCATGTCATCTGTTCAGATTTTTTTTTTTAAAGAGCAAATCTAAATCTGAAGTCAGCAAAGAAGAGAATATACATCGTAAAATAGATGGCAAATCACCAGATCACAAAGAAAAAATAAAGAAAAATATGTATGTTTTTTTGATTCGCCTTAGGCAAAATAATTGTTTCAACCAACTGGGGGAAAAAAATAATATGACAATTCTCTTCATGTGCACAAGTGAAAACACAGTAATTAAAGATAATCCTGAGAGCCCTGACAGGCATGTTATCGAACAGCCATCCAGCACTACAAAGGACCCCCACGCCACAGATGGAGATAGTGATGGCGGAGGATGAAAGATGCTTTTCTTTCTTTTTTTTTTATGGTCAAAAAAGATATGGAGTTACAGCTGTCACACACGCGCACACACACACACTTATTTAGAAAAAAAAGGAATGACAACGTATAGTAATGAAAACCTGCAGCCAACAGCTTCAAAGCCTCGAGTGGGGTGGATTCGCAAAGTCACCCGGGTCCCTGGAGTATCATTAGCACCGTACCGCGCATCTTAATATGTCAGTCACTTTGAGATCATATATGTGCATTTTGCACACGCGTCAGCTGACGGCTCTCCCTGCGTATGGCGGTGACAGATAAATCATACAATATCCATCCATCCATCCGCCCGTCCACAAAGTGACGGCCTTCGCCTCAGGCTTTTAAAAAAGCCAGCCCTTGCAGACATGCAGTCAGTTATCTTAATCCCACAACAATAAGTAAACCGGGGATTGTGTGTGTGTGAGTGTGTGTGCGTGTGCTTGTGCGTGTACGCCAACCTACAGCTACATACAATAGGCTTCAGAGAGGCTTAGCGCTGCCTCACCCTAATACGTCGTCCACCCCAACAACATATCCCTGAGCCTCAGGACGGAGAGCGGAATAAAAAAAAAATACAAAAATATGTTTTTATTCCTGTTTTTAGTTTTTTTTTATGTAATCAATAAATAAATAATAAATAAATATTCATTCATTTTTTCGTCCTAAGGGGGAGATAGTTATGTCTGGACCCCCTGAGTCACAAATCAGTGCAAATCTCAGTTATCAGCACAAATGAATTAAAATTATGTAGATTCTTAATGTAAAATATAATAAAAAAAAAAAAAAAAAGAGATAAATAAGGTAATTTTCTTTTAATCAAGATTTAGATTTTAATCCATCAGAGGGAGGATGGACGCTGAGGGGCTTAGGGAGCTTTACTTTAAGGAGCGCTTGTTTTATCACACTGCGCCACGGTGGGACACCAGACGGGCTGTTTCGTGAGGAGAGGAGGACTATGCAGATACGTGGTGAACTTTGAACTGGGTTTTGAAAGCAGTTATCGGCAGGCCTGGAGGACTCGAATCCTACACGCAGAAAAATGAGACAATGGGCAGGTCAGTGGCAGCCGAGGCTCTTATTTTAACTCCCTCTCTTATGCACACGCACTAAGCCTCAAACCGCCGTCCAAACATCTTTCTACGCTTCTGAAACAATCAGTCAGGGTTCACAACGCGGAGCTGAAAGGCCAGACTTGAGTAAGAAACCATCTGTCACGCTCCATATCTCCATCAGTCCATCGTCCGAGCCAGGAATCTTCCGCTGCTTTGTGCGAGTACACACAATTTCCAACGTTTGCCATTGATTCTGAAATACACGCGCCAGGCATTAAAGAAATGGCCTCTGCCAAGCCATTTTTTGGGGGGGGTTTTTAGAAGCACTCCAACACGGAAGAAAACAAGATAAAAATAAGCAAAGGTTGGCACGTTCCATGCGGTTTGATTTGTCACATATGAAAGGGAGAGTTTCTCAGCATTAACTAAGACTGGTTCAACTCTTGTGCTATCTTTTATATATATATATTTTTAAATATGTTCATTATCCTATAACACCTTAAATGTGTGATACTTGGTTAAATGATTTATTCATCATTATTTTTTTTTGTAGGATTAAGAAAAAAATCTGCTTGGAGGTGAGTAACAAAGGATAAAGATAGGGCAGAAAAAAGGAAAGAGACTCAAACAGAGGGAACACCAACCCAAAAGTCAATTTAATAAATAGTGGAATGAAGCAGAGGAAAAGGCAGCTGGAAAAACAAAAAAAAAAAAAAAACCCAACAGAGAAAGAGACAGACAGGCATGCGGGAGAATTCAGATTCAGCTTTTATTAAAACAGAGAAGAAGAAACACAAGCAAGTGAGACAGGACAGCGAGGGGGAACATTTCCCCTCAAATTCAAAAAGGGAAAAAAAAAAAAATCAACAAAGCGGGAAAAGTGCAGCCGTTACCAGTGGTTCAAAGAGAAACTGTGAAAAAACGTATTCATTTTAGTGAGTGAAACCCAAAAGTGAGAGAAAGGCGAAGAATTGAGTAAAGCGCAGATTTTAGGAGGAATATTTTAGCGTTTTAGAGTGTGACATTTAGGGGTTGGCAACGGGAAATTTTTCAGTCAGATTAATGTGCTTCCACTTCATCAGCGACTAAAAAAAACTGTGTTTGAGTGAAAAAAAATAAGTGACATTTACTTTCTAATTTATTTTAAATTATAATATTGTCGGAGCAAGTCATCATGATATAAAGCCTCAGAGAGATAAAAAAAAATAAAAAAAATATATTTCTGCCCTAATTTAATGATTGAATCTTTTGGTTTATCCCAAATTTGAAGTTTTATAATTCCAAAAAAAAAAAAACCCTAAGTGTGTCAGAGTCCGCCGGAGAGCCGGAGGTGGTGTTGTCTGGTGAAGGCCCGGTTGTGCGCGTAGTTGTGCGAGCGCGTGTCGAGGTTGGTGTCTGCGGATGTGTGTGTGCCTCTGTGGGTCTGCCTGCGGGGGCTGGGCATCCTGCTGTGCACGGGGGGGTCGCCGTACATTTGCCCCGCCATGGCCCGGATGTTTTCTGTGTAGCTGTTGCCCTGGGCCCTGTCGACAAACTGCGTGCGACTGTGCGCGTTATCGAGTTGCGTGTCGCGGCCTGGCGTGTCGACGAGCGTCCGCGCGTGTGCGCCCGGCGTGTAGCCGTGGGGGAAGCGCGGCCTGTTTGAGTTGCTCAGCGTCTGGCCCTGCGACACAAACTCACACATCGTGTTCGGCCTGTGTAAGACACTTTGCGCGCACCTGCCCTCGTCATCGCCGAGCGCCAAGCCAAACGTGTACGCACTACGCCTCTCCCTCTGGCGGAGGCCGTAGGTGTAGCGGGTGTGCGTCGGAGCGCCGCGCTGCCTGTGGCTGTGAGGCAGCGGCTCGGTCGCTCGCCTCCTCAGCGCGGGGAGGAGCGAGGAGGAGCGGCGGGGAGGAGGAGGCTCCTCCTCCTGTTGTGGTTGGGGGCGGGCCTCGCTGGCTCTCACCTGATTGTTGGAGCCCACGTGGGGGTTGAACTGATGGGAGGAGGAGGCGTTCCCAGGTGTGGCGTTGCCCGTCTGTGGAAAAAAGAAATAAAATCTAAAACAACTACAACTTGTGGAAAAGGTTACAATTCATACTCCACTTCATTAAATAAAGACAGAAAAATAATAAAGGGCTTAAAACTGTTAAAATGACTTTCTTCACTGCCAAACTAACCATGCACAGCGTGACAGGCGGTCTCAGCGGAGGAGCCTTTCTTCTGAGGTTTTCATTATTATTATTCCAAACGTTTTCTATTTATTATTTTTTTCTCCTGAGAAGCGGCAGATGTGTTACCAGTCTTCGCTACAATAACTTCGACTTAAGCAAAGAAACTTTACAGCTTTATCAGTCCAACTGGGTTTTTAAGAAAATATGAGGCTTTAACCTGATTTCATATTTCACAGTTTATAGTAAAAACAGTAGAGCCCTTTTTTTTTTTCTTTTTCTCTCCAAGACTCAAAACGGGAAATGATCCTAATGGGATTGATACACGCATTGATTTTTTTTTCGAAGTCAAAACTGTTCTTACGCTTAATGTCTGAACGTATCAGATGATTCATTATGCATAAGAATTCCTAAATGTTTCATGGAACCAAAGACTGGGAATCTGGAAAATGTCACATGTCGTCCCACATTTTTTTAATTTAAATAGTAAAAAGAAAAAAAAGTACTAAGTTCATTTTATCCCATTTCTTAAATTGGGTGGGGCTTTCATGATGCTCCCAGGGTAAAATTCCTACATGAATAGAACTAATATTAATCATTAAGGATTTATACGTGCTGAATTTCTGAAATAATGTGGCATGTTTGATAATATAAGTAAAAAATGCTATGAGCATAGGAATATACAGTCGCCATCTTCTCCAAGACGTTTCCATGACCTGAAACTGTCGCTCACTTCTGTTTATGGGTTGAAATACTCGGACAAATTGTGGATCATGTTCTCCATCTCACCACTTACGCCCAAGTGTGACATTCCGGAAATATTCCCCGAAGTGTGACGGGATGTGATTCCCGGGCTCCGTACCTGTCTGGGTGATCGGAGCACAACCAGCTGGATGGTGCCTCTGGCGTTCCCCTCCGACGACATGGAGCGCCTCAGCGTCTCCATGGCGGCGTGGTTGGAGCGTCCCACCAGCGACTCGCCGTTGACGGCGATCAGCTGGTCGTTCACGCTCAGGCGGCCGTCCTGTTGGGAAAGAGGACCAGGACAATGAGGAGCAGCAGCGTACGGAAATTTGTACATATTCTTACATTATTATATTATATTTCAGATTTTGAGATTCCCGTGAAAATATTTAGATGGTTTGCCGTCGTTGACATTTACTTTGCAAATGTCCATTTATATCGACTGCATATGATTTTACAAAAAGCCTAAAAAGTAATAACTTCCAGTAAAAACCTCCAGTGGAAAAACGGAGGGGAATAAATAAGAGGCAATGACAACTAGAGAGAGAAAGTAGAATAGAAAATTGGAAGAAAGGGGGAAAAAATAGAAGAGTTAGCAATCTACAGAGAGTGGGAGAGCCATGATAAATACATAGAGCGGCTAATGGAATAGCCTCCGTGGGCACTAAATCACTTTTAAGTGTTTTAAATAACAGCCTCTTGAAGAGAGGCAACACGGCACAGTGCCCTGCAGGGAGAGAAAGAGAGAGGGGGGGGGGGAAGAGAGAGAGAGAGAGAGAGAGAGAGAGAAAGAGCGAGGGAGCAGGCCAAGATGGGGGGGTGGGAAAAGGCCAAAATGAAAAACGAACAATAAAGATGGAGACACTTTGACACACACACACACACTATAGCCTCTTCGGAGTCTTGTGTGTGTGTATGATTGCTCCATTATGGTCAGCATTGCCCTTTGACCCCATCTCATTAACAAGGCACCGTTTGGCCTGACCTCGAAAATTCAGACACACACATTCTCTCACACACACACACACATTCAGTCAAACAGGCGCACACACATACACACACGACTTCACATCCAAGGATTTAATCAAATATTGATGTTTATGCTAAAATCTGTGGGTGTCTGGGGTCTGTGATATAAAATGATTAATGTCTTGGTTCTCCACGTTGTAACATGTCATTTTCATTTATTTTCTGAGGCCGCCACTCTCTCTGAAATAAATCAGACGACACGATCAGGCATAAAGTAAAAAAAAAAAAAAACATTTCTTATTTATACAAGCCAGGCCTGCAGCCAAAACTCTTTAAGGGAAATAGGTTACATCTCTCTGTGACTCTTCCTCGTCTCCTCCCCTCTTTTGCCTAGTGTGTGTGTGTGTGTCAGCCAGACTCCGGGGACGCCCGGGTCCCCTCCTCTGTCCCGGCCTGACGCTGAAGAAGTCTCCTCAGACCCCTTGAGCTGCTTTTCATTAGCATGCATCAACACGCTCCCTCGTGTCTTGTGTTCTCCACTTTTCTCTCTCTCCGACTTATTCCGCCTCCTTCCACCTCTTCCCTTCTTCTTCTTCTCACAGTTGTTCTCCTGCTGTCGTCTATCACCCCCCCTCCTCCTCCTCCTCCTCCTCCCTCGCTTCTGTCTGTCTCACTTCCTGCCTGTCTTTTTTTTTTTTTCCTCTCTTCCTGCTATGTGGTGTCGCGCCCCAGAAAATACAACTGTTCCTCAGCCAGCCGGGGATGCGACGGGGCCCGGGCTGTCGGCGCGCTATCCGCGCCCGACAGCTGTCTGAGAAACCGGCTTCTGAAGGCACCGCGGGGAGCGGTCGTCTGGCCAAACTCTGATCCCAGACCGGCCGTTTATCTACAGCGCCACACACGTCAAACTGGGCCTCCTCCCGCAGAGGCAGATCTCGGAGCAGCAAACAGGAGGAGGAGGAGGAGGAGGAGGAGGAAGTGGGGGCACATATTGAAGCCAAGTGGAGGAATCTCCAAAGTGCTGTTTTTTTGTTTTTTTTTCCCCCGATGCCCTTAGAAGTTGAAGTGAGTACTGAGTGATTTAGATAGGACGCCAGCAGTGCTGACGTAAGGAGACCCCTTCGAGGTCGGTGGCAGTCACAAGTCAAGGGAAGGCCGAGAGTTGAGGCCTCGAAAGAAAGACAGGAAGTGAGATGTGAGGAGGAGCAGAGGAAGAGCAGATAAGAGGAAACCTCCAGCAAGAAGGTGGACAAAAACGACAATGAGGAGGGGAAAAATACGGAAAAGTCATGAAATCCTCCTCACACACAAAAACAAAAATACACGCAGGCACGCACACACATGAATCAAGAAAGTCATGCGGCTCAGGAGTGACATTTTTCTCGCGTTTGATATATTTTTGAGGATCTGTTTAAAGCACAGAACGCTTTCTGTGAGGGCCTGAAAAGCCTAATATGGAAAAACGTTTATACTAAAGCCAAAACGGAACCCGACACAGAGACAAAGCGCATTGTCGTCTATCCTGTCGTGTCACATGACGCACGCGCGTCCCGTACCTTGTAGGCGGCCCCTCCGTGGATGATGGACTTGATGAAGATGCCCAGGTCCTCCCCGGTCTCTCTGGACTTGTTGCCCTTCAGGCTGACGCCCAGGCCGGCCGAACCCGACTCGTTGAGCGGCACCTCGTACATCAGCTGCTCCCTGCCGTCCTCCAGCAGCACGCTGCTCGCCTCCTCGCCTTTCTGAGAGCCACAAAAGCACAGGAGGCGTCGGCGAAGTGATCCACTTCCACACTTATTCCTTCTTTATGGCTATTATTTCATGTTTAATCTTGTTTTACGGCACCACTTCACCACAGAATCCCTGTCGTGACAAATGACGACTAAATGGCTGCAATAAAGACTACACATATATATATATACACACACCCACACACACACACACTGTACGTGAGGCGTTGACATAGTGACTGGTGCCCCTACATCATGCTCAACAACAAATACTGGAGCAAAAAAAAAAAAAAATGAAAAAACTGCGAGAAAGGGAACCTGATTTAAGAGTGGGATGGATAGGATGAAAAAAAAAAAAAATCTAAAATCAAACTTGGAAAAAGAGAGGAGCAGGTGTTGTGCACTGCAAAGAGAGATGACGGTGGAGAGAGAGAGAGACAGAGAGAGAGAGAGAGAGAGAGAGAGAGAAAGAAGAAAAAGCTACTGCAGAGAGGTTATTCCATTTGGAGATGAAAGCCGCAGACGGAGAGCGAGCCATTTCTAAAGGAAACATAATAACCTTTTCATACTTCCTCTCGGAGCACGGTGGGGGGAGGAGGAGGAGGGGAGGGGAGGGAGGGAGGGAGGACGGAGGGGTGGAGGAGGAGGAGAGAGAGGGTGGGAGGGAGGAACGGAGGGGTGGAGGAGGAGGAGAGAGAGGATGGAGGCGCAGAGGAGCATTTAAAAGTAATAACCCTTCCCTGAGGTATACCCGTTTCTCTCCTTCACTCCCCCGCTCTCCCCTCTCACTCTTTACATTTCAACCTAATCTCTCAATCTAACTCGCTCTCTTTCTCTCTCCATTCCTCCTCCCCCGACTCCCTCGCTCCATCTCCGCTTGCCACAGGTCTCTCTCCAAAAAAAA
>JAFBJU010001135.1:290011-302659 GCA_016785305.1 Colistium nudipinnis
AAAAAAAAGGAAAATAAAATAAAAAAACCCCCCCCCCCACCCCCCCACGCGCCCCCACCCCCCCCCCCCCCCCCCCAACTGTGCGTGTCAGACACATGTGTGCACCGATGGTTTCATGTTAACACAAAAACATCCACTCATGAAGTGATGACTCTTTTCATTCCAACGCAATGACAACAAAGAAAATCAAGCGAAAAAAATATATATAAAAAAAAAGGTGTCCTTCAAAAAGTCACCGGAACTATTTTTCCTACTCAAGTCAACAACACCGGGACAATACTAAAAAGCGAGAAGCCACACAACTCAAATGTGTGTATTTATTGAATCTTTTCACACAACCAGCTGAATCCCAGTGGTGGTCCAAAAGCTGGCACTCACACTCCAATATATCCCCTCTAATGCCCCCCCTGGGGCATGCTGTCCCCTGGGTGGAGGAGGAGACCCCATGGCTCCACTTGATGACCCCCCCCCCCCATCCAATCTTAGCCCTCAGCAATGGCTCTTTAACAAGCTTTTAGCCGAGGGGAGAGAGAGAGAGACCACCCCTCTTCAACAGCCAAATGAGGAGACAAAAAGGAGCTTTTTCTTACCCCAGGGTGGGTGGTAACGGGGGGGGGGGGGTATACAGCGATTACACACACAGAGCCTTTTGTCGCTGAGGATTTCTAAATGTGGGGTTTTCAAAGCGGCGAGATTAGCGGCGAGAGCGACATTCAATTAAGATGAGATCTCGCCGCGCTTCCACGGAGCTGCCAATTAATCGCCTTAATGTCTGCCGCCTGGCCGCTTTACACCTTTACCTTTACAACCGCGGAGGGCGGAATGACTGATTGGGGGGATAAATCCGAGTGAGTGCTGAAAAAGGGGGATGGAGGGAGGGGGGGGGGGGGGGGGGGGGGGGGGGGGGGGAGGGAAGAACAGGAAAACAGCAAAAGAAAAAGTCCACCTTGAAGACAGGATGAGAGCCAGGAGAACAAGGGAGGGAGACAGGGATGGACGCAAAGCATCCTGGGACACTTCAATCAAAAAAAGGGACACAAACACAGCAAAGTCACTTTCTGCCCGGCAACCCCTTTTCCTGTCGACTGGCCTGTAGGCCGCGGGCAGCCGAGGGTCAGCCATGTGCAGGCTGACCTCTGCATCCTGTCCTTGGGAGACACACATTTTTAACGCACATCACCACTTTTGCTGTCACCCAAAAAAAAAAAAAAATGAAATAAATCATCTGCACGTCTCGGAAGCGTCTCTCTAATCTTTGGCCCCCGAAACAAAACCAGGCACCGTGACAAAAGAGGCAAAAAACGCTGACAGGAATAAAAAAAAAAAAAAAATGTGATTAAAAAAGTTATCCGTTTTTTTAATTACTCTAAAATCTGCAATCCTTTTGTGGCCTCATAATGAGGCTAATTTTCCAGGCTATTATAATGAATCTGTCCACTGAAAGAGACCAGTTGGCCTCCCAGCACAGCCGAGTGCTTCCACACACACACACCAACCGTCCACACCTCCTCAATTGAAAGTTATCAATCAGTAAAAATACGACGAGTTGCTTCTAAAAGTCCACTCTACTTGTATAAGGAAATTAAAAAAAACGGAATAATTATATGCAGAGTTTGGCAGCAGAGTGAAGCGGTAAATACAGCGTCGGGGCTTTTAACCACGTGACCCCCCCCCCCCATTTGCTGTGTCAGCAACTCTGCTGGAGGTTTCTTTGGCAACAAAAAATAAGTAAAAATAAGACAAAATTATTAAAAAAATACCCCTGAAAAGTCGGCTCTTTATTTAAATGCTGTGAAATTTCTAAAGAGACATTTAGTTTCCAACAAAATGAGCCGCACTGATGTTTTTTGTTATCTCAACAATTTAACCAGTCTCATTATCAGCTCGAAATATCTTCTTTTAGTTCTTTCTTAACTTTTCTTCATGACTACATATCTTCAACAAAAAAAAACAACAAAAAAAAGACTTTTCCATCAGTACCTGCCTCTTTGTGTTTAGTGCAAATTAAGAAGGAGAACAAAAGTGCAGCTGCACAAAGCAGCCGAAAAAAGAGTGTCGGGTCATAATCTTGTTTTACTGTCAGTTCAACAAAAGTCCTCATATTTATATATATATATATTTTTTAATGGCTTTGTGTTTAATTGCAATGCTAAAAGATATTAAGTACAACACGTATCAGCGCTGTCAGCGATTAAATTGCTCCTATTGTGTCCCTGAGCCGCATTTATTCCGAGTGGACATATTTTAAACAGGTCACTGTGGCGGCAGATTCATCAGAATTAACATCTTAAAAGTGAATACATGCGCGCATGTGACGTTTCCTGCATTTACGGTTGAATTCAGTTTTTTTAGGCTCCAAAACTTTCCACGCACACCAGACACACCAAGTCAGTGGGAGAATCCATCCGGAAAAACTGACTAATGACCTCCATCCACTCCAATCCTTTTGACATACTTTTCCCTCACAGCGTCGATGGCTCCAAACTTCACAATCACACCATTGTTCCGCTGTACACACCCACTCACTTGTCCTTATTTCTTTTAGTGAAAGTTTTTTTCTTCGCTTCTTCGCTTTAATTGCTTTAAATACATATGGCATTGTCCCGAATAGTGTTTTTTTTATACATTTTTTGCTGTTAAGTAGTTATAACTTTACAAGATTAAACAGGGGTCATGTAGGTGGCTCCCCGAAAGAAAGGACTGAGCATTCAGAAGAGGCTTTTTCCAGGCGTAATATAAAATATATAAATAATATACTACTGCACCTATAGCAACAGTCGGGGATAAAGTGAATATCAACAGGATTTAACCTAAATAATATATCATTTAATTGAAATTAATATTAAATCAATGCAATTTTTTTTTCTCTCGTCTGTATGTAAAGGGTCAGATGGGCAAAATGTTTCCCGCTACAAACCAATTTAAACCTTGATATGTGCAATAAGACAATATTGTAGATTTATGAAATGTAGCAGCGGCACTGAAATAAGTCAGGAGAAACTTTAAACTCTAATTCAGCCAATTCATCTCAGCAGCCACCGGATGTAAAACTGTGATAATGAGCCACTGATTTGCATCTGGTAGTTTTTTTTTTTTTTTCTACGAACAAATATAGTTTGTGTGGATGCAATGAATATTCATGAGCGCCCCCCACACAAAATTAGACAAGCAACGCAGACATGCAGAAAAACAAATTTTTGCCTTTTTTCGACAGAGGAGGCAGATGGTCACGTCGACTTAATGCGCGTCTCCATCTCCATTTTACATCTTGTGTGTGACCGAGTCACTCCTCGCTAAACTCTCCACGCAACAATTAATTTCGATTTTTTTTTTTATAAAGGGGCTGGGAAAAGAGTGTGGGGCAATTAAACGGGGCAGAGGAAGAGAAAACAGGGTCGACAGAGAGGAGGAGGGGAGGGAAAATATTCATATTTGGAGTGGAGATTATTTTTGGACGGTGTTTACTGTGGGCTGGGAGCAGTCTATCGTTTTTTTCTCTCTCTTCTGGCTTTCAAGAATGTGCATGTGCTCATTTGACCACGTTTAATGATGAAACTTTCTTTTTTCCTCTGTTGTGGTTTCTCCATCTGTTTATTCCTGAAATTCCTGTGCTTTTTTATTTTTATTTTTTTTTTATTGAATGACGCTGAACTTCTGCAGCGCACGTGTGTGTGTGTGGCCTTTCTCTGCGTATCTGCAAATAGGTAACGTGTGTGTGTGTGTGTGTGTGTGTGTGCGTGCGTGCGCACGCCTAGGGGACATCAAACCCTCTTTGAGGTGGAGGACTGTGCTTGAGATAAGGGCCAGATCTCACGGGGCACCAACAACTTCAACGGCCTTGATAGAGACGGGAGTGAAGGCTCTCTCTCCCTCTCTCTCTCTCCCTCCCTCTCTCTCTCATTCCTCTTCTTCCACCCCTTCTCTCACTCTTTAAGTCTCCATCTAATGCACAAATAGATGCAAGCGTTAGATGAAGACTGTAGAGGCTCTTCAAAGTGCACTTGTTATGCCAAGACTGCGGGGCCATTAATGAGGGCAAACTATTTTGGGAGGCAGTCACTTGTGATGTTTAAAGACGGTGTCATGCGTTGTGTCTGCGCACGCACACGCGTGTGTGAGAACGTTTTTTTTTTTTTTCTGTTCAGGAGTTTGCCTGCGTGTTTAGCAGTGTGTGTAGGTTCTAGGTGTGAATATGCATCAGTCGCTACAAAGCCCCGTGCGACGTTCTCACGGCTCTTTGAAGTGAAGGAACGGGGAATAATCAGAATAACCACAGAGGACAGAAGGGGCGAGAATAGACGCGCACAAGCCAAAAACATCATCGACAGGGCCAAAGGGATGTGTGTGTGCGTGTGTGTGCGTGTGTGTTTATTGATAATAAAAAAACGTCCCTTGCGACACACCGTCCAACCGCGTCAGCTTCACAGGCCGGACGGAGACCCCTGACCCCACCAGAGGCTACAGGTAAACGGTCACTTAACACCCGTGGCAAGATCAACATGCTCGCACAACTTCCTGCGGGCCGAGTGTGCGACTTCCTCTGCCTTCGCTGAGTCAACAGACCAGAGGGGGACGGGAAGGGCGGGAGCGTGCTCGGGGTGCGTTTGCGTGTTGGCCCGTGTTGCTGTGTTTATAGGCAATAGGGCGTCAACACACCATGTGCAGGAAATGTCAAAAAGACATGAAGGAGGGAGAGAGGGAGAGAGGGAGAGAGAGAGAGAGAGAGAGAGAGAGAGAGAGAAGCTGACAAATGATGGACCAAAGTGCGAGAAGCGAGTGACAGAGCGGAGGTGCAGAGAGGACACGGTTGTGGTGTTTCTGTGCGTCCTACCAGTTCTCGAGGCAGGAAGACGTCCTCCTGCCGAGACACCGTCACAAACACACTCTCCCCCTGCTTGGTGCTGCGCAGCATGGCCACCAGCTCCTCCTGGCTACGGCCTGTCATGTCCACTCCATTCACCTACACGCGCACACACACACACACACACACACACACACACAGTGAAATCAAATAAAAATGAAATTCTATATGTAATGAATAACTGCTCTGTGGCCGTGTGTGTGTTTTGAGCCACAGATGGGTCAAAAGCAGAGGTCAATGCATACCTGCATGTGCATGGGGACCAATAAAGGGCTCTTAATTCTTAGTTCTTAACCAATTCTCCACGTCAGTTGTCGCGTGTGCGTCTCACCTCCAGGATGCGGTCTCCCGGCTGCAGGCGTCCATCTTTGATGGCCGCGCCCCTCGTCAGGATGTTCTTCACCAGGATGGGCCCCGGCCCGTGCACCGAGGAGTCCCTGGTCACCACGGTGAAGCCCAGACCTTCGGTGCCTGTGGGAACGGGGAGACTTAATCATGAGTTTTATGACTTCATTTTAATTGAATGTTCCCTCTACTGTCACTTCTCTCCTTTCTTCTCCCTCTCTCTCTCTCTCTCTCTCTCCTCCTCTCATGTCCTCCTGAACTCCGCATCGTCCTCCACATTAACTACTGTTTAAGTGCCTGTTTTTTTCCCTCGGGGGGGTAGGTTGCCTGGCTCGGCCTGGAGTAGGCCGGATTAGACAGACTCTGCCTTTAATTTCACGTGTGAGCGGGCCGAGTGGCGGCTGATGAAGGGAGGTAGAGGGAGAAGATGGGAGGAAGGTGGGAGGGAGGGAGGGAGGGTAGGGGGGCGACAGAGACACACACAAAAAAAAATTGGTATTATTCCTTTTTCGAGCTTCCCTCCCTGGGGGGAGGTAACGCACACAAAGATTTTCCTTGTGCGTGTGATCCTGCCTTTATCAGTGTGTACGCATTAACAAGTGTGTGTTTTTGCGCGGGCGAGTGTGTGTGTTCATGAGGCCACACACAGCCATCCAAACCCACGAGCCTCCACCGTCTCCCTTTTTCACGGCCCCACAAGCCCCAAGCCATGAGTGAAATGTGCCACGCTCTGTGTGGGTGTGGGTGTGTGTGTTTGTGTGTGTGTGTGTGTCTGTGTGTAGCGGGAGCAAAGCCGGCGTGGCATACTAAAGGCGGTGAGCGATGCTATCTGGTCTCCCAGCTAAGCCTCTGCCTGCCCTACATTAGCGCACCTAAACCTCACCGCCTGTCAATCACGGAGAGAAAGAGCCTGTTGCCAAGGGGAGAGGGGTGTTAGAAAACCCCATAATATCCCCCGCTCTGATCTCACATCAGGTGAAAGGATGGAGAGGGGGGAATGGGGGGGGGGGGGGGGAAACAAAAAAAAAAAAAGGGGAAAATCAAACAATAGAAAGAGGGAGGGAGGAAAAGAAGAAAATGGAAGGGATAAAAAAAAAGAGGCACAATAAACCAGCCGGAGAGTGTGGAGCCCCAATTTCTACTTTCATCAGGGGGCATTCTTACCTGGACCTTGTGTGTGTGTGTGTCTGTGTCTGTGTGTATATGTGTGTGTAGTCCAATTACAGCCCTCCTTTCACTGCCCCCATAATACCACAGGTCGCTAGAACAGAAGCCTAGTCACAGAACCCCGTTCCCATGCTATCAGCACATGAGCATCTCGGCACCGGTGTGTTCTACCGGGATCAGAGATAAGGCAGAACTGATGCAGTCTGGGTAAGGATCTTAAAAAAAAAAAAAAAAAAAAAAGCAAACAACCAGACGGCGTGTGCCGTGATCCTGCGAGATATAAATATATATATATATATATATATCCAACGGTGGTAAAGTTATTTTACGAAGTGAATAACGGTTGCTTTCCGTGATGGGAGCTGAATAAGACAAAGCTCAGCCCAGCCTGTGAGTACAGATGTGTTAAAAAAAAAAACACACAACTGAAACACAAACTATTGTCGTGCTATGAATCTCCAAACATCAAATGTATGGTCTATGAATCCTGACTCCGCTTAATTCACCTTTCTTCAGGTCAATTTTGAGCCGCTTGCCGCCCTTCCTGCTGGTGAGGTTGGTCAGACCGGGGGGGGCGGGGCTCTGGCTGCGGATGGTGGAGGAAGGGGAGGAGCTTGCAGCCCTGGGCGGAGGTGTTGGCGTGGCTCTTTCCAAGGAGCCCGGACCAGACCGGCTCTCGGCGGGCGTGGGAGCGCTCGCCAACGTCTCTGGGGTTCTGGGGCGCGCCGCCTCTGGTCGCCTCATGTCCAGGTTGATGTTGGGCCTGAAGTGGAGGGTCTGTTCTGGTTCTGGTTCTGGTGGAGGGTGGGTTTTGGCGACTCGGACCAACACGGGACTCTTGACCTTGGCGGCGGAGGAGGAGGAGGCGGAGGAGTCTTTGCCGTCTCCAGTGAAGAGCTGGCCGATCAGGCTCTTCTCGTAGCGCAGCTTGTTGGCCACGAGGAGGACCTCCAGACGCACGGTGCGCGAGAACATGGCCTGTCGGAAGACGTCCTGCGCGCTGGAAAGTAAACAAAAAAAAATTAATCACCATTTTAGTCATTTTTTCTTTTTTATTTGGTTGAAAGTACGAGGACAGAGCCAGAGTGCCAATCCAATTGAATCGGGCCAGGCAAATGACAAGATATTCCCTCTCAACCTCAGATCTCATTTGTGGAACACTATGAAACCGTAAAAAAAAAAAAAAAAAAAAAAAAAAAAAAGAAAAGAAAAAAAAAAAAAAAAAAAAACGAGAAGAGAGCCCAAGACATTTGTCGTAGAGCAGACAATGAGGATTTTGTGTGTGTTTTTAAGGGAGCTCTGTTTCAATTTGGGCCGAGCGCAGAGCCACTCCTCCAGCTGGCCTGGGACGCCCGCGGTCCCCGTCAGATGGAGGAAGGACCTCACAGCTCCTTCTTGTTGTGTCTTTACGACACAACAACATTCACCCCACGCAACGGGACGCTGTGAAATGGAGCGATTCAGTGAGGACTGAGGAAACCAATGGAAGAGGGGCAGGAAAGTTGGTGCTGTGTTTTCCGGACACACACACACACACACACATCAACAAAAGCTTTGAATGTAGTCAAAGCAAAACAAAGACTCACATTTGAACAACGTTTGTGTCGTGAAAGCTGGTTACACTTATTCTATAACTACACAGCAGACCTGACATTTAAACCAGGATTTTTTTATTTTATTTTTTAATGCAAAGACCTTTTTTGGATGAAATCGGGGGATGAAACGCTGCAGTCAGATTGGATAAAACACCATATGTCATTTCCTTGCTTTGATGCATAAGCGCACACGCGCGCACCCGCGCGCACCCGCGCACACCCGCGCACGCACGCGCACGCACGCGCTCAGCATCCTTACTGTGCAAAGGTCTTGTCCTCGAGTGGCGTCTCGTTGATTTGGACGATGCACTCGTCCTCTCTGAAGAGGTTCTCCTTCTTGGAGCGACTGGTTTCCTCGATGCCTTTAATGTGGAGGCCCAGGGCCCTGGAGGCGCAGGCACCCAGAGCATATAGAGAGAGAGAGAGAGAGATAATATGAATTCATGGGGGTAAACACACATATATGATGCATACACGCCAGCACTGAAATATTGCATTTCTATGACTCTGCCATCTGCTTTCACTCCAGGAATGTCGGATGGATGACACGTGGATGTGGTGGGAGGTGAGATTACACAACCGTGTATGCAATTGTTTGTGTGTGTGCGGGTGTGCGCGTTTACCGTCCACTCAGAGAGGAGCAGTAAGGGACAACATGGATTCCCAGGGGCCCCCGGTCACCTGGAATCTCGATGGTCCTGGTCAGGGAGCTGTGGACAGAAATTGAAAAAAAAAACTCACTTCCTGACAAAGGCAGTCCTGTCAAACAACAACAATCACTGTGTGTGTGTGTGTGTGTGTGTGTGTGCGTGGGTGCGACACACACAGGAGGCCACTTCACGAAAGAAGAGTGCAGGAGATAAAGGAGATGGAAAAGCCGATAGAGAAAAAAAACAAAAGAGAGCTCTAATAATCTCTGCAGAGGCCTGAACTGTGGCTTTTAGCGGCTGATAAACAAACCGCAATAATCCTGAAGATTAACAGGTCCGCTACCTTGCATGCGATACGGGATCCTATCCTCCTGCATGAGGAGAGTAAAAGAAGAAAAGAAAAATCCCTGACTGTAAACAAAAGCTTCTCATTCTCTCCTTTTCACATCCAATCCGAATCATTGAAGAGAATAATGCCTCTCACACTTTTGAAGTCCAAGAACACAAAGGTATTTTTTTTTTTTGTATTTCCTCCATGGCCTTTTTCAAAGCCACAGTGTATAAAAAAAAAAAAAGAACAAGGAGTTATGAGGCCTCGGTGTGTGATAAAAACAAAATATAAAGCAAAAACAAGTCTGAGAACAAAAAGCTGCGAAGTTCAAGGTTTATGCGTTTCCTCCAAGTACACAATCCCAAGGACCGGCTGGAATCATTATAACACACTCCTCCGTCACTGTCACCCTGCTCTTGTTAACCTCGGCCAGGGTCACACACACACACACACACTCTGTACACACACTGTACACAACCCATTTGCATTCTTATTGCAACATCTACTGCCTGCTCACAACACCATCAGTCACATTCCTCTAAATTGAATTCACAGATACACACATGCATCACATTTACATCTATTAGGGGAACATGGTAACATCTAAATTACACACGTGCACAAACCATGAATTGCACAGGCGCGCACACACACACACACACACACACACACAAACAGAGAAACACTCCTTGATTTACTTACTTATTGATGGTAAACAATCAAGTCAGGACATGAGACACAAACGCACACACTGGTGCAGAGCTCCTCGTGAATGATGTATATGGCACACACACACACACACACACACACACACACACACACACACACAGCCTCACCTCATTTAGATTCATAAAAAAACGGCAACACAAACAAGCTCATCACAGGCAGCCGAGGCTTATTAGCGCAGCACGCTAATATGAAGAATAGCTCGGCTCACCCATTGGAGTCTCCCACTGATACACAACACAAACGCGCACACACACACACACACACACTGGGAGCACACAGCGAAGCAGGAGTCACACAGATGGAGCTCCCACTTCTGCTCCACTTCCTCCATCAGCTGGGGGGGGGGCCCCGGCGTGGCACAAACTCACGGCACGGGGACGACAAAGTGCCCCTCGCCGCGTGCGTCTTCCGCCGCCAACCATCTGTTGCCATGGCAAACTGTGTGTGAGAGCGTTTTCTCCCTTGTATCACGGTGCTGTCAAGTCAGCCGCGCCACCGTGGTGTAAAAATAAAGGAAAATCACCATCTGTCACTCCGGCCCAGTTACACCGCCAACTCGCTCCGGACTCAGAGAAGGGTTGTGGGTTTTTTTTTCTTTTTTTTTTTTCATGTGGAAATCAGCTGGCTGCAAAAATCTGTCAAAAACTGATCCGCACTCTTGTCACGGGCTTGTTGGACGAGACGGATGAAGAGGGTTGTGATGGAGGAGGGGGTGTGGGGGGTGGGGGCGGGTGACGGTTACCATGGTGACTGCCAGACTGACAGCCGGGACGAAATGAAGATAAAACTCCCGTCACTGCAGTGGTCGGAGAGCGACGTGGCCAAAAATAAAAGGTGCAGGTTGCCCGTGGCGAGACGCCTGTGCGCGCGCACACTTCCAATACACTCGATCACCTGTACACACACACATGCACACACACTAGCACACACACACTCTTGATAAGTGTTCAACTTAGTTTAATGTGGTGCTGCTGATACCCACAACATTGCTGATGCTGAGGAGATTAATCAGTCAACTGACAGGTTACCATCAATATTATAATTATATTATTCATTATTATAACTATCAAAACCTGATAATTGCTCTTTGAAGTCATTAAACCAGCATGAGTGTAAACATGTTTGGGTTCTCAAAAAAAAAACGCTGATCAAAGAACACAAACCAGTTGAAGTCATTGATTTGGCCTCGGCAAACGAATGCTGAGCCTTTTTTTTTTTCCTGGTTTTCTCAGTCCAAAGTGCTGTTTTTCTGACTTCTTACTACGACCCTTAAAGTTTCTCATCTGTTATAAATATAATGGCACCGTCAGCGGCCAAACTACATTTATCTATTAAAGTTGACATGCTCATCATCTAGCCACACGGACTTGACGTTCCCAACATATCCATTTATCCTAGATATTTGGTTCATCTGTGGAAAATCCAAATTGATAAGATATCAACTATGATTAGCACTAACAGAATATTAAATCAGCTGGGTGAAATCTGTGAGGGTCTGTGAGCAATTAGCATCGTAATAAATAATTAACACAGGCAAAGAGGTATAATAGTAACTGAAAATCCTTTTAAAAGCTGCAGAAGTTGGAGACAACATTACATTTGACGTATAAATGGAGCTTGGAACACTCAGGTTATTATTATTGTTATTATTATTATTATTATTATTATTATTATTATTATTATTATTTTTATTTTTTTTTATTATTATTATTATTATTATTTTTTATTACTAGTATTTAATTATTATTTATTATTATTATTATGTTTAGTTTTAGTTCTGCTATTACTTTATCTACTTATCTCAAATGTATCTATTATATGGAACAGCCCTTTGCATCACCTTTGTGTATAAATATAAAGCCATACAAAGAGACACTATCTAACCCACCACGTTATGGGACACGTCAACACACACACATACACACACACACACACACACACACACACACACACACACACACAGACACAGACCCGTGAGAGCGTTTAATCCAGTAAGAGTGGCAGGCTGTCAGAGACTGGAGTGTTAATCCTAGTCTCCATCACTGCACACCAGACTACGGAGCCATGATCCGTCTCACTCTTACCTGAAGTTGACCTTGCTCATCTTGGGAGGAGGGTCGTCTGTGCGCAGCCGGTCCAGAGCTCCTCTCAGCACATGGTTGACTTCCTGTAGAGAGGGGAAAAAAAAAAGAAACTCAGTCAACACGGTGATGACAATAACAGTCAAGAATGAATACATTTCTAGCGCTACACACCGACATGTCTACACCAATACGGCCTGTCAGCTGACAGGTGGAGGCCCGATACCTCATGCGATCAATCCATCACCTCTGCAGAGAGCACGGCGGCCGGACGCTTCGTCTCCTCCCGTCCTTCTTCCACTCTGACTATGTATGTTTTTCTATCTACCTCTCCCTCCCCCCTCCCCTCATCCCCGCGTCGGGCAAAGGCTCTATTTTTAAGTCGTCAAAAATCAACCACCCCGGGGGCAAATAAACAACGAGAGAGAGAGAGCGCGAGAGAGAGAGAGAGAAAGAGAGAGAGAGAGAGAGAGAGACGGAAAATAAAAAGAAAGAGAGAGAGAGAGAGAGAGAGAGATAGAACGTTGAAATACACTGGACAGGCAGCGGAGAGAAATGATCCAGAAATGCTAAAAACAAGAAGGGTGCAATTAGGTCCTTCTGCCTCGTCACTTTCATTTTGTCACCACTGCTAATGGCCATAAAAAAAAAAAAAGCTCCCGCCCACCCGCCCGTCCCACCCGCCTGCTCCTTAGCAACCCCCCACCCCACCACACCCATCTCCCCGATGGACCCTCTGTCCATAATATATAAAATATAGGCTTCGCACCACACACACACACACACACACACACACACACACACACACACACACACACACACACACACACACACACACACACACACACACACACACACACACACACACACACACACACACACACACACA
>JAFBJU010001135.1:302668-347643 GCA_016785305.1 Colistium nudipinnis
ACACACACACACACACACACACACACACACACACACACACACACACACACACACACACACACACACACACACACACACACACACACACACCCCAGCGCATAGAGTTGTTGCAAAAATATTACCTCCAAATATGCAGGGGCTGCAGAGCATGACAACCGTGGTACTGATGAACACGCACACGTACATATGCTGCCTGCACAAATAGTGACCCACTTATCTGGCCAGTGGGAGATTACCCCACAATAGAATGCATGTGTGTGTGTGTGTGTGTGTGTGTGTGTGTGTGTGTGTGTGTGTGTGTGTGTGTGTGTGTGTGGGCAGGAGGAAGAGCTGCAGGCTCCATTGTTGCTGTGCATCATCCCGCAACGCCATTAGACCAACACGCAACACGGTACAGTACACACACACACACCCACCTACACACACACACACACACACGCGCACCCCATCATCATTGGGTAAGACACCGACACAGCCTTTGGGAACACAAGGTTGGCAGGAACAAATGTACACACACTTCTGTGTATTGTACACGCATTGTACTATGAAGCTGAAAAGCAATGATACACAAGTGTGGTAGAATGACACAAAAAAAAAAACTTGTTTGTCAATTTCACAATTCCCATAGAACATGTATCATATAAAATAGGGTATGGCACGCGCACACACACACACACACACACACACACGCGCACGCACACACACACACACACACACACACACACGCACACACACACAAACCTGCCTTTGTTAGATGCTTTGAAATTAAGGGATCACGCCATAATGCCCAGTGTGGATCTAATCCCAGATTGAGAGCACTCCTGTTTATGTGGACATAAAAACAGGAGCTCTCCTCTTTGGAAGCCCCGCTGTGCTCAGCCAATCAGCTCGTCCCGCCCACACTGCTCCAATCTCAGCACGCTAAACATTTCTGCCTATACCCCGGGCCCCAGGAGTCCCTAAATATATATATATATATAAATAGACTTATATATATATATATATATATATATATATAAGTGTATTTAATGATCATACGTGCGGCGTTGTGAATATAAAATGTGTTTCTACTGCGCATAGACTTATATATATATATATATATATAAGTGTATTTAATCTTACGATGATCATACGTGCGGCGTTGTGAATATAAAATGTGTTTCTACTGCGCTGAGATAAAAACACTTTTATTTTCCTGCCCATTATTGTTCATATTATGGATGTTTTCATTCACATACTCACAGCAATAACACAGCCAACAGTGGGACTGTAGGAAATTACTGTTTTGGCTCCGAAAAAACCACCGGTATCAAAGCGGCTCTGCTGTTTGAAAAAAAAAAATAAAATAAAATAAAAATACCATAACAATATCTCACACTACCACTTCAGCTGACACTTTAATTATCATCTGAGCCTGCCCATCAAATGACACTTCGGCTCCTTTCAGCACTTTCACTTCCACTTAAGCTTCTTCCAAAGTATTTCCACTCACAACTGCAAAAGCAACACATTTGAAAAGAATCAAGATATTGTGAGTTTTGCATGTAATTTATCGTCAGAAAATCTGTTTTGGGGATTTTATATCTTGTGTGTCATCCCCGTCCTGTCACTGAGAGATTTGGAACGTGGCAGATTTTCGTGGTCCGGGAGGGGGGGGTGGGGAAGTGTTATAATAATCATTTGTGAAAGTTGTCAAAGCACAGCACAACAGGTTGTCGGCCCTGTTATTGTGTCGCACACTCTTTGTGTTCTGTGCACCGCTTGTAGTCTGAGGTATGTGTGAGTGACGGGGCGGTGTGCAGGCATGTGAGCGATGAGGTGTTTGTGTGCGAGTGCGTTACTGTGTGTGTGTGTGGCTGTTGTCAAACGGATGAGTAATGAGGTGTGCGTTTTCTTTTGTGTGTGCGAGTGCTGGAGTCTTCTGCTACACGTCAGGCTGATGAGAAATAGTGTGTCTGTGTACACGTGTGTGTGTGTGTGTATATGTATATACACTCCGGGATCACAGCCTCAGTCTACAAGCCGGTGCTACCTGACCCGAGTCATATCCATCACATCAACTGACTGCCATAGGTTGGAAAACACACACTCCTCAAGGGACACACAGACACAGGTACACACAGCTATGTGCGTGCATGAAACCCCCCCCCCCCCCACACACACACACACACGACAGTTCTGACACAGAAAAGCTGCAGATTTTTTACATTATTTTTTTTCATCATAGCTGACGGAAACTTCCACAGTGGACAGAGAGGAACCTATTACAGCGCCGGCTTTCTGCTGTGTTAACACGTGTTGCATCAATGCACCTCCAGGTGCTGAAAATCCAGCAGGAGCAGGAGCAGGAGGAGGAGGAGGAGGAGTGTATGGGTAAGACGAGAGGAAAGGAGGGTGACGGAGAAGAGGTGGAGAATGAGGATCTGTGTGCGGGGCTAACGTTAAAATGTCTCATTTAAAGGCTCTGAACAAGTCCAAATCTATTAAAGGGGTCCGCTGCCGCGTGTTTAGCACCATTTGGCCTTTTGCCAATTTCATTAAGTCTTCTGATAAAGAGAGAGAGAGGGAGAGAGAGGGGGAGAGAGAGAGGGGGGGGGGATGAGCCGACCTTGGCCTTCACCATGGCAGGCAGTAAAATCTATTAAAGGGCCAGGCTGCATATTTATCATTCTATCAGCCTTAATTACACTTTATCTAGCTTCCAATACCACTCCAGGACTTCAAAAAGGGGGCACAAGTGTGTGTGTGTGTGTGTGTTAGATGAAAGTGTTTAAGTGTGTTTTTGCGAGTGTGTGTGAGAGTGATTGTGTGTGTGTGTGTGTGTGTGTGTGTGGAGGTTTTGCAGAGGAGTGGTACAGTGAAGGAGTGAGGATGAAGTGATAGTGTATTGATCTCTGGAAGTCCATCAGGCCCAGGACTCAATATGCCCAACGACTGTGACGCCCTCCTCGCCATATAAACGCACACGCGCACACACACACAAAAACACACACACACCTCAGGGCTTACAAACATCCCTCTGTTCTCCTCTGTGAACTGCCTGGGTCGCGTGTGGGTTAGGCTGTCTGCCGCTTACAGTCTTAATCAGATGGTTCACATTACGCTTCTTGTAAACGAACAATAATCACTCACAGATTGACCTTTGATTTTTTTTTTTTTTTTTTTTTATGTGGTCAATCCTGTGACAGTTAAGTGAGTGAAACATTGCAGGAGCTCAGTTTATTGCGTCCGTTTTCTCTGAAATGATCATGTTTACGTGGCGTTTGATGCAGCAAATTCATGTTTTTGTGAAAAATCTTATTATGATCTAAATATATTTACACATTGCTAAATAGGAAAAATCGAGAAAAATAAATCTTGATAAATAGATAAAAGAAGCTTCATCTGTCCGGCAGCTGAGGGATGTCGTTTTTTTTTTTTTTCTTTTTTTATGTGGTCAATCCTGTGACAGTTAAGTGAGTGAAACATTGCAGGAGCTCAGTTTATTGCGTTTTCTCTGAAATGATCATGTTTACGTGGCGTTTGATGCAGCAAATTCATGTTTTTGTGAAAAATCTTATTATGATCTAAATATATTTACACATTGCTAAATAGGAAAAATCGAGAAAAATAAATCTTGATAAATAGATAAAAGAAGCTTCATCTGTCCGGCAGCTGAGGGATGTCGTTTTTAAGCACTTGTAAGTATATTTTAAATCATCTATAATAAGCCTGTTCCCTCTGTTCTGTTTAAAAGCGCACACACACACACACACACACACACACACACACACACACAGCTGTGTCACCCCACACACACACGGACAAGAAAAGTCAGAAAAGCAGAGTCTTTCAAAGAGCAGCCTGAGGCTGGGAGCTGGACCACAGGAGGAATACTCCCTCTACTTTTCCTTTTTGTCTTCAGTGTTTCTGTTTCTTTTTTTTGTTTGATTACATGCAGAACTATATCAATGATGTCTCTTTTTTTTTAATGCAAATAAAATGTCACCCATTTTTCTGCCCCTATAAATCTGTGCTCACCAGTTCAGGAGCTGCGACACCGTGGTCCTCAGGTGTTGGCGTGAGCGTCTTCTCATGGAGTGGAATTATAGCCGAGTCGCTGCTGCTCCTCACCAACAGAGGGGTATCTGGGAGGAGGAGGGGGAGGAAGATGAAGAAGATGATGAAGAGTTAGAGAAACAGAAACAATCGCCTCATGTTTTTTTTGTTGAAATGCGTTATATTCATAAAATATGCAAATACCCCTAAAAATATTATTTCGGGATGCAAGATTTTGGATGTTTCTGCGTACAAGTAGGTCCATCTTATACAGACACTCTAAAAAATAAAAAAATAAAAAAATGGAGGATCTCGTGTGTGACCACAAGATGAACTTTAAAATTATTCCAAAACAATACAGCAACACAAAGACTAGAACATTGAGAGTGGCGGCACCCAGCCCATCCTTACAGTAATACGCCCCCCCCCCCCAAAAGAAAATCCCACATGTGTTGAAAGGCCGATGCTTCCACGCCCCAAAACACACCCAGAGGTTACACAAGCGCACTCATCGCCCAAAGACAGCCAGAGGGGAGAACATGGGCAGGAGGAAAAAAGATCCTAAAATTAAGAAAAAACTCAAAAGAATCTAATTTGGACCTTGGTGCAGCTTCTTTCTTTTAATATCCACCACACGGGGGGAGCACACGGGTATTTGTGGAAGCAGAAAACCCATAGCGGGGGCGTTTTTTTTTCAAATTCAACTCTGAGAAAAAACAAAGACGGGGTGGAGACAAACAGCAAAGAGAGTGTGGAGATAAATAGAAAGAAACGGAGAGAGGGGAGAGAGAGAGAGAGAGAAAATGGGGGAGACACAGAGAGGGGAAGACAAACAAAATTCTCTTTCCTGTAATCAATCTCTCTTTGGAGGGTCAGTGACGGGGTCCTGGTCTAACGTGGTCGGAATAGAGAGAGCAGAGGAGGCGAGCGGGGTCACAGTGTGTGTGTGTGTGTGTGTGTGTGGTTGGAGACGGATGAAAAATGGTCATTCCAAACATAAAATCCTTTCTTCCTCCAACACACCAACAACCAGATGTTCAAAGTCGTCTGACGAGGCATTCTCTTTCTTATGAATCAATCTCAGTCTCTCACTCCCATCTCTGCCGAGGGCAGACCACTTTTTCGCACGGGGTGATTTCTTTAAATGTTGCGTGTTTTTGGTTTGTCTTATCGAGCGTATATCGACATTCAACATTTATTTTATTCCATTTAGGGGGGAAAAAAAAAAAAAAGCAGACTCCATGTTGAAATGTGGAAACCACACACAAAACGACACAATCCGCAGAAATGAAATGCACTTTGATTTAACACAGAAACATCTTTCCTGAGAGGAAATAAATAAAAAGGGGGGGGGCCACCAGACAAAGCTCATGTTTATCAGTGGCTTCTGTTTTCTGTGTGTGTGTGCGCGTTCATCTTGTATGTATATAAATAGGTCGTACACTTCTCCTCCAAAGGTGATTTTTTTTTTTTTTTTACAAAGTCAATGTACTTGACGGAAATACTTCAGCACGGTGTCAATGATGCGACGTTGTGAAAGTGAGCGAGGAGGCCGCCCCATGGTCACAGTCAGGGTCCATTACCCACAGGGTCAGCCCCATAAATCCTCCCTTCATTTATCCATCAGACTCCATCAATCCTGCCACCGCTTAAGAGCCGGGAGCCCTTGGTCCAGCCTCGAGAAGGACAGCAGGGCGAGCCACGGGCTGTGACCTTTTGACCTTCAGCGACACAGAGGGTCAGGGGGTCAGGGGGATATTGATGAGAGTGATAGTCTGAACTCTCTCAGGTCAGCCACCGTTTGGATGATCAAAAACAAGATGGCCCCCGAGAGGAATCCGAATCAAAGGTGACTGGGCTTCAGTATTACGCTTCAGGCCTGTGAAATTTATTCAAGTAATTATTCTAATCCATAATGAATTCATAACTACAGTGAGTGGCTGCACTATAATCTGTCTGCCTATCAATAGAGGTTCACACAGACACCTTCCTTTTTCTTTATTAGCTAATGTCATTTTTTATTTCAGTCATTTTAATTGGTCAAAGCGTGGAATGGTTTGAATAGGAACCGGCGATGGAACAAGTCATATTGTGTTAAAAAATATATATTATACCCTACTTGATACTTTTCAGTTCCATTATTAATTAAGCAATTTATTCAAGGGCTGTATGATAAAAGTAGTAAAAAAAACATTTTCCAAGCATAAATTCAAGTGTTCGTGTGAATAAAATGATCACTGCACAGCCTGGTGAACACTTCCGACACCAAAACAACTTTTATATCTAAACCTTGATCGTGATCACAGCTATTTTAGTTGCAGTTGTTCATAAATCTAAATGTGAGGAAATATTACACTAGCTTTTCCACTTCACACTGCAGGAGGCGTTTCTTTGGATAAGACTGTGCGTCGTAAAAAAAACATGCCATCCAATACTTCACAGAATTACGGTCGGACTTATTACTGATAACAACGTCAGTCATTACTTTTATAAAAACCCACAAATGTTTTTTTAGAAATGAAATATTCTATTCCACATCTAAAGGAAATAATGATGTTATTGAATCTAAAAGGTTTTTGAGAGTTTGTAATCTTAAATTGGATCACTTATTTAATCAAATGATTAAAAAAAAAATTAAACTCACTATGGCTGTGGTGGAGAGCGACTATTTTAAGGTCACAGACATTTTTCTGACTGTAGCACGTCACCACCTCAAAAAAAGGGTGGAGGCAGAGACACGCACACGCAAAACCACAAGGTACCCCGAGTAGTTTACATAGACCCCGCCCACCACACTAATCTCAGTGACCACTTTAGTTGCAGAAAAAAAAACACACACACACACACACACACACACAAAATGGTGACTCGTCTATCCACTCATCAGGGCAGAGACCTTGCGACGAAGCTTCATCTGCTCTCCATCTGCGGCTCCTGTCTAGCTAGGCTGCTTATGTAATTCTGGGAAGGCTGTGATTTATTTTAGGAATTTCCTCTTGTTGTGTGTGTGTATAATTGTTCACTGCCCGGATGGGATGAAAAACAAGAGTGCATCATGTTTCTTGGATGAATGTGTGTGTGTGTGTGTGTGCGTGTGTCCGGGTACACACATTGATCAGCGTGTGCCTTTAGGTTTTCGTGTGCAAGCATGCATGTACAGAGTGTGCTTTACATGAACATGCATGACTAACAGAGCTTGTTCTTTGTTTGTGTGTGTGTGTGTGGGTGTGTGTGTGTGTGTGTGTGTGTGTGTGTGTGTGTGTGTGTGTGTGTGTAGATTGCGTGTAGTCGCCATGGGCCGCGGTGGTCGTCTCGTTTCTCTGGCAATCGATAGAGCAGCTCAGGCTCAGGCCGCTCATGGGATGATGCGATAAGGACTCGCTTCCTAGAAGTGTGTGTGTGTGTGTGTCTGTGTGTGTGTGTGTGTGTGTGTGTAGCAGCAGATCAATGTGGGTCTAATCATCCCATCGGGGCCATGTGAAGTCCAATCACCCTGTTCAAACAAGCGGCCCAACCTGACACACACAACACTTTGATGGCTGACTGATTACTGAATTACTTCTTGTCCTGTCTGCCACCACTCAGTGCAACTACACACACGCGCACGCACGCACACACCATAACCAGATTATTGTAAATAATCAGATTAAGGTAACAGTGTGATTAAGGCCTTCACATGGGTAACCTAATTTCCCTAGAAAGCCCAATTTTTTTTTGTGAAACACTGAACAAATTTAATATGTGTAAATTTAATATATTTAATATATCACGCGGAGCTGCCTCCACGGAAACTTCTGTTGGTGTTAAGACGTTTTTTTTTTTTTTTTTTTTAAATGATGACGAGTTAAAGAGTGGACTACAGTTTGAATATCCACTATGAATGGGAAAAACATCCTGAATGAATAACTCAGAAAACAATCAGATCTGTTTTTAAATGAAATGAAGAGACATTTGTCCTGGACAGACACCGTCAACACGCCATTTTGTAAATTCAACATTTCTGTGTCGTTTTTTTTTTTTTTTTTTATGATGACGAGTTAAAGAGTGGACTACAGTTTGAATATCCACTATGAATGGGGAAAACATCCTGAATGAATAACTCAGAAAACAATCAGATCTGTTTTTAAATGAAATGAAGAGACATTTGTCCTGGACAGACACCGTCAACACGCCATGTTGTAAATTCAACATTTCTGTGTCGGAAATCTGGGCCTTGTGACTTCCGTGACTTCTCCAAGTCTCTAATGAATGAACTCGATCTTTGAACAGTCAATGTCATTGCTCCAAAAAGGGGAAGGTAAATACCCAGAAACACGGACGGGCGACGGCTTTGTGCGTCTCCGGTTGTTTAAACTTGAATGCTGGGGCTTTTTTTTTTTGGCATAATGTGGGTCCGGATGACAGAGCGGCCCTTATTGCATTAGTCTGGCTACGAGGGGCGTCACAGGGTCACATCGTAACTGAGTTAGTCAGGGTTCAACAGGGCTGGAGAGCAGGTTGGGGGATAGGGGCAGGAAGAGGTCCCACTGGGGTAAAAAAAATAAAAAATAAAATGGGGGGGGGGGCAGGAATTAGTCCATTCACGCACGGCTGGACCCTGGGCATGCTGACAGGCTGCAGTGCTAATCTAGTTAGAGGTGGAAGCCATGCAGAGACTTGGGAGAGCAGGGCAAGATGGGCGGTTGGGGATAAAGGAGGAATCTAATGGGAGATGGGTGAGGGGCCCTCGGGGGGGGCCGGGTGGTGCGCCTGTGGACGGCAGGTGGTTGAGGCTGAATAGTAGAGTAGGTGAAATGAGTGAGTGGACGGAGACGGGACAGATAGTGGGGGACGGGGCAAAAGTGGGCATGGGGAGCGTGATGGCAAAGGGCAGGCGTGTGTGTGTGTGTGTGTGTGTGTGTGTGTGTGTGTGTGTGTGTATTTGTGTGTGTTCGTTAAAGCCAACAGATGGAGAGGATAAGGACAGGGGTAACAGGGTGATCAGACAGAGCCTTGTTAAATTGGATCCTGGCTCGTTTAATCTTTTATCTTTTTCCTGATCTCCTGCTGATCAAAAAAAAAAAAAACTATAAAAAAATAGTGACACGTATATGTAGATAAAAATCACGCTTTTGATTATAAACAGTAAAATATGTCTATAACCGTAACCGACTGTGTCCCAGACAGAGCAGAGATTTCCCCAGGGTCTCTGTTAAACTTCTGACTGACTGATTCTGTGATATTTTATTTTATTTTTTTCCTCTGGAGATGCACGCACACACGCACGCACGCACACACACACACTGTCATCCTCACTTACCTTTTAGATTCTGCCCAATTGCCTTTGATGAAGTTACTCAACCACATGCAACCCTTTTTTTTTTTTTTTCCCCCCTTTCTCTTTTTACCCAAACCACTGAATTTCCCTGGCGAAGTCTAATAAGGCCTAATAAACGCATAAATCTGTTTCTAATACTCCATCTCCCTGTCTTTCATTTCCAGCACTCAGTGAAAAGGAAAAACGACATCATCCCGGAAATATTTCGAGCCCCTCGCTGAATGACGTCAGCCGCCATCTTCCATCAGCGTCCGCCTTTTTTCTCGTTTTTTGATAAAAAAGTTTCAATTTTCATCACTCCGGCCTCCCGCCTCTCCGGCTGCCTTTTTCGCATCGTCACGGTGAGGACCGCCCCATTGTCAGAGACACTGATTTGGCTTCACACGCCAACGCCATGGTGTATGAATCCATCACCCTAATGGTGCACAGAGGGGAAGCCGCTGCCAGTAGGAAGTCATGGAGGAGCAGCATGGTGATTAATAATGTCACATTTATCAAGTTGTTCACTGAAAATACTGTGAAACGCTCCTGTCAAATACCTCCGACTAAATACATGTACACCGTGCGCTGTACAGGCAGCGATTATAGCTTTGATGTGAAAATAAACGAAGTCGGAAAGCATCAACGCTGCATGCGTCTGTTTTCGCACATCGTGACGCCACAAGCAAAAATCTCTGTCTCTCAGCCTACAGCTGTTCCACAAGTGTCTTTTCGGATTCTTATATTGTCACACACCTACACACACACACACACTTACTTTCTCACACACCTTAGCAAGATGTGCAAGTGTTGATTGAGCATTGCTTATGTTCCGTGGGAGGTGGAGATTTGCACAGAAAACTTTCTATTAGATTAAAAACTGAAACTTGTTCTACATTTAGGAATATATTAAGGCCTACTCCGCATAGTCCCGATTTATAATCGGACGTCATCGCAATTGTCATTTTTAATTGAGACCAAGCTTCTGTGGTGACCTACTTGCTTTGAGGATGGCTTCGTTGACTTCGATCTCCCCACTGTTGGGATCCTGGTCGCGCAGGTGGCGGACGTAGTGGAAGGGTTCGGGGCTCGGGGCGGCGCTGGAGTAGTTGGACCTGTTTTCTGTGGGAGTGTGTGTCTGCTCCAGGGCAAACACAGCGACCAGCTGGAAGAAAAAAAATACACACACACACACACACACGCATGGTCAAAACTGATTTCCTTTCTAAAGTTAGTGTAACAATGACATTTCACAGCTCCACTGCTGCGCCCTGATCACAGTTTTCATTTTCATACAATTTTGTCGTGCCAGCAGTGCGAAGTGTGCAGATGTGTGTGTGTGTGTGTGTGACAGTGTGAAAGTGTTGCAGGTGAGCAAACAGCTGGATTCACAGCTCATCTGGCTCCGGAACTTCAGTAACACAACTTCTTTGTAAACCACGAGTGAGCAGAGGGCCGGTTTGGAGGAGTTATCACAAACACAAACACACACACACACACACACACAACGTGGCGAGGTGTGTGTATGAAATTAACAGTCAAATGAGAGCTGACATGAGAATGAGAAGCTGCCAAACACAATGACACAGCTGCCACGATGAGACGGCGGGGAGAGACGGGGGCGGCCAAATGAACAGGGGATGGAGGGCAAGAGAACGACAAACAATCCTAATTGAGACAGGGACATGACGGCAGATAGAGGGAAGGGGAGTGTGTGTGTGTGTGTGTGTGTGTGTTGACTGCGATCGTGGGGTACGTGGTTTGATAAATGGGCGCGCGGCGGCGTGACGCTCTCATTAGATGGCGCCGGCGAAGGAAATGACCACTTAATGAAAAGCAATAACCGCCCTGGAACGAGGGATGGAAATAAAACAACAGACGAGTGGAGGATGTCAATTAACAACAAAAGAGTGCGAAAGCTGTGTGTGTGTGTGTGCGCGCGCGTGCGTTTTTTGGGCGCGGAAACAATAAGCACAGAGGAGGTGTAAGATATGCATCATCCATCACATTGTGATGTCGCCCCTCAACTCAACCTCCCGTGATTCAATATCCTCATGACACCTGGCCCGGCGCCACGCACAGGAGGAGATGCAATTCTGTGCGTGTGCGTTTGTGAGATCTGAGAGAGCAAATGGGAAAAAAAGAGAGAGAGAGAGAGAGAAAAGAAAAGGGTGAACACCAGGAAAACAATCTGATTGTGCCGCCTGATGGATGCCTCTCCAGCTCTTTCTCTCTTCTTTATCTGCTTTCCTCTCTCTCTCTCTCTCCCCGCTTATCGCCCTCGCTCGCCCCCTCCCTCCCTTTCTCCAAACTCGCTGACAGCATCAATCAAAGTAGTCTCGCGGCATAATGCGATAAACGCACGCACTCACGCGCCGGAAAAAGGCTTCATGTTTTTTTTTTTTAAGCAACAACTTGTTTAATGTGTACAGGGAAGATGAGGATTTGTGTGTTTTTTTTTTTTGTGCAGTTTTTTTGTGTTGTTTTTTTTGTGTGATAATGTGACAAAGGAATTAGGCCTTTAATTTAAATAATAAATAAATCACTGTTGTTATTAATAAAATTAAATAAAAAATGAAAATTAAAAATGGAATAAATAAATAAAATTGAATAAATAAATAAAATGTATAAATAAATAAAAATGAATGAAATAAAAGTAAATTACTAAAAATAAATGATAAAAATGATCTTGACACGGTAATGCGAGCTGGTGAGTGTTGGATTGGATTTGGGTTCATGCAGATAAACGGGGTTGCATCAGAGATGACAGCTGATGGGTGCGGATGAGGGAAAAAAAACAGCGTCAACGTGTTAAAGTGCTGATGGCAAAACTTCACCGATTCCATTACTTTAGCAAACCAGCTCGGGAAGAAAAAACACAGCTGAAGAGAAACTGGAAAGGTGTAATTATTTTTCGTCTGACAACAATTTTATTTGAGATTATGTTCCCGCTCAGATCACTCAGTCTGTCCTTGCACCAGAGAGACAACCATCATTAATACTTTGAAATACCAGCAACGGGAACTTGTTTTTCCATTCAGTCCTTCAAATGCACTACCGACTCGCTTTCCTGGAGGATCGTGGGCCCTGGGATGAAAAAAAAACACACAAAACCTTGAGTGGTTCACAATGTGTTTCACTCACTCCCCTCTGACTGTGATTAGTATTCCAGGAAACAAAATCGCCTCATTCTTCATGCTGTGTCTGATTGGGGGATATTGATGTGAACCCGGGCAGCCTGCATGTCAACCACACCTGAATAATGGCGACCCCTCCGTCTCATTTCCATAACGCACACAATCTCACACACACACACGCACTGGTACCTGGGCCAAATGCAAATCGCTGAACCTTTTTATATTGGTCGTGTTAGGATCACGCGGCGTGGGCATGCAACGTGACCAGACTGGCTGGAAGCTACTGTTGGGTTGCGTTGCGTTGTGCAGAATGTGTGTCGCATAGCCAAAGTGATCATCATGACATACATAGGACAGCCATGCACAGCCACGCGTGAAGAAGCCAGAGATAAACGCGGTGACTGTGTGTATTCTGGTCTGCACACACTCTGCCTGGAGATATATAATGTTGCACCACATGAGGCATTTTTCTTTAAAAAAAATAATTAAAAAAAAATCTTCATTTCGCTTTATTCCCATGAAATGATGCTCGTGTTGAGGTTGAAATGGCATTAAACTACATTTCCAGGAATGCACTGTAAAACAATAATTTGCGGACAGCTGGTGTTACATGGCTCCACAGTTTTTTTTTTAAGGTTTGACCAGATATAGAGGCTTAAGCTCTGGAATAATCAATAACATTATTGATGATATTCTGTTGTATTCTGAATTAAATCTGATCTCCGACCGCCGCCTCCTCAACATCGATGTGAGTTTATCCCCATGTCTGAATGTAAAATTTTTTTTAAAAATGGCTGCAGGGTGGTGTAAGCTCAACCGCAAGCACCCACTGTCCTAATGAAGTGACCCTGTGGACTCACCACCGTGACCTTTGACCTCCTACATTCGATAAACTGCATTTTTTTTGACTGGGATCAATGAACTTACACATTATTATGATTACTTCTGCCGAGACTGCTTTCATAGAAGGCTGTACGAGACGACAGCCAATCCGACGCAGGCTTTAAATGCATCATTGTTGTTGTTTTTTTTTCCTTTTTGAATTTTTAATGCTGGGGATATGAAATGAGGCCGGCTGTTGTAAACAGTATATTGTGTTTACATGTTGCAACTCACAGATGGAACGGTTGAGTGTTTTTAATAATTGATGCACTTGCTGAGAATTAATTAGCCAAATGCAGTTTGTCCTGTATGGAAACGCACAAGGGAGAGGGATTGTGCGATATGCATGGACACACACACGCGCGCACGCACGCACGCAGATATAGACACACACGCAAACATACACATACATAAGCAAACGGAGATGAGCACATTGGCTATATAAAGGCATGATATTTAAAAAACACACACCCCAAAAAACACAACTGGGAACACACACAATCTCAAGCGCACACTTCTCACTGCTGGGAGGATGAACAGTGCCACCTTGCTTTACTCGCCCACCACTGCATGCTGGGAGCCCTCCAGCCTCCGAGCATCAGCGACACACAACCTCACAAACAAACACACACTTGCCTATTTCATCACCTGCTACTAATCAACCCATTTTTCTTCTTCTCCTCTCTCATCGCCGCCTACCACTGCTGTGTGTGTGTGTGTGTGTGTGTGTGTTTGTGCGTGTGTTTGGTAGCAGTCTATTGAGATGCTCTGCTTTTGTGCTGTTGTCATTTATCTTACGACTGCCCCCGTCTTCTCCGTTTTTTTCTCCCACTCATGCTATTCTTCATTTCTGCTTTCTTTGAACAAGAGATGCATAATTCAGAGGCAGCGTGCGGCACCCCGACAGTAGCATGGTCGCCTAATCATCTCTCTCTCTCTCACACAAACACACACACATATTCATATATGTGCAGATACACTACACACAAACACACAGCGACTCACACACACACACTTTCTTCACTAAAGCACAGGTTTCAGGGAAAAATATTTTCAACATCTGCTTAAATGCGAACAACACTCTCAGTGTGCTGACTTAACTGCACAAAAAGAAAGTACAACGGGAATGGGTGTGTAGGTATCGCACACACAGACACAGACACGCACACACACACAACAGAATTCAAGCTGTAGTCTACTGGTCAATGGGTGGAACTAAACACCTTCTCCATATGGCTCCCAACTGCGCATTTCTGTATCGGGTGTTTTTTTTGTTTTTTTTTCCTCCCCATTCTCTGAATGGTTGGCGGCGGAGGTGTGAAGATGGTGTAGCGTTCGCACAACAGCGAGAATGAATTCTTCCCCTGCATGTGTGAATGAGATGCCGTTCAACAAAAAAGCAGAGGCGCTGTGTGCGGAGAGAACCCGTTTCTCCACGGTTGTAAGGTGTGATGAATATTGACAGGTACACGGGGGGGGGGGTCTGGCGGAAAAACCTAAAAAATAAAAACGCGTGGCATTATGAGCCCGGAATGGCAATCAATTTGAAACAAGGCATGGCAGCTAATTGTAATTAGTGATGCTCCTCAGAGTGAAGAGCAGTGATTTTGAGGTCGCAGCTGCACACACTACACTACACTACATACTTCATTGTGTATTATCATCATCATTGTGTCATGATTGATTCACCCAAAGAGACATGTTCTGAAGCTGCTTTCCACACTTTTGTTTTAGATCCTGATGACCTCCTTTACCCAGGATGCTTCTGGGCAACACTAGGCGAGCTCTCCTCAAACACAACAAAATATGCACTGGCACGAGTGCCAAAAAGGGCCAATCCACGTTCAAGAGCACACACTGTATGTCGTCAGCCCTACGCAGACGTGAATGCACACATTCGCGGGGCACCACGGGGAATGCTTGGCCTGTGTTATTTAAACAAGAAGAAAATTGGTTGCGTTACCGGTGAGAGCAGGGCTAATCCTGCTTCTATTTCAGCCTGAATCCATACAGCACACTACCAGATGTGGTGGGGGGGGCGGTTTACCTCCCAGAACACACATACCTGCCGTGGGGCCTGCACATGCACACAAACACAAAGTGCACACATAGCTTAGTTGTGTAGATTAGGGAAGACACACTGTCTACTCCACAGGAAATGAAGCGCACAAAGAGATGCACGGTCCCCACCGTGGTGGTGGTGAGGGACTCCTTCACAATAAGGAAACATATACACACACATCACAACACAAACCTCTAAATCTCCGTTTCAAGATGTGCCAGATGTTGCAAAACAGCAGCTCGTTCCTCCACACTGAACATAACGTCTCTTTGATGCCTCTGACAAGACTCGTCTCAACCCCGAGCACACCAACGTATTTTACATTCATTCAAATTTAGAAAAACATGACCCACATCTCTCTTACTACTACTTACAAATCTTAAAAATAACAAATCAGAGGAATCGTGGGGAAAAAAAAAAAAAAAAACAGCGAGTCAGAGTCTCATTTCATTTTGAATCTCCTTCCTGACGCAATAGATCTTCACTCACAAATGAAGAACTGGATTCTTTATTTACATTATAGAGGACCAAGTCATTTAACACACAAGTGATGCAGGTTAAACTGTACATATTATATACATATGATATATATATATACACACACATCAGCAAATCATGAACTTTGGAGACAGGAGAAAAAGAAAAATGTGCTTTCTCACTCTCTCTACACATACACACGCATTTGTCGAATCAGCCACAGTGACGGAGCACATATGCACACACTGAGATGACACATTAACACACACGCACGGTCAGCCACCAGCTGAGATATTGCGGCGCCGGCTATGGCTGGGCGACAGGCCACATCATTATTTATGCACAATCATAAAGGGCGAGGGTAAGCTCTTCATAAATCACTCATGCCCGAGAGGCCTGAGAGAGAGAGAGAGAGGGGGGGGGGGCGAGAGACACGGGGGGGGAGAGAGAGAGAGAGAGAGAGAGAGAGAGAGAGAGGGAGGGAGGGGTGAGGGTGCTCCAGGACCCGTATTTCCCAGGGACAGCAAGGCAAATATCAAACCGGCTCGTTCATCATTCGCAAACACATCAGCGGTGGTTACACTAGTCCCCTCTTCTGCATACACACACATACACACACACACACACACACACACACACACACAGGGTCGTGGACTCCCCCCGGTGCACAGAAAGTCATAACCTCCTTCTCATAAACACACACACACACACACACACACACACACACACACTCATATAGACACAACCGCAGAGAGAGAGAAATCACACATGTTCCCCGAAAAGTTTAATAATCAGCTTTTTTTCCCCTGTGGTCGTGGCAGGGCCAGCTGCTCCCCCCTTCTCCTCCTCCCCGCCCCCCCCCCTCCCCCTCCCCCCTCCATCTCTCTCTCCACCCCTCCTCTCGGGGTCTCACACATGTTCCCCGAAAAGTTTAATAATCAGCTTTTTTTCCCCCTGTGGTCGTGGCAGGGCCAGCTGCTCCCCCCTTCTCCTCCTCCTCGCCCCCCCCCCTCCTCCTCCTCCCTCCATCTCTCTCTCCATCCCTCCTCTCGGGGTCTGACAGAGAAAAAGAAGCAGTGATTAACTCAGAGCTGTGAGGCTGCCGCCCTCTCACCTGTGGCTCTCTCTCTCCTCCCCAGGCTCCCTCCTCCACCTCCTCCACCTCCTCCACCTCCTCCACCTCCACTCCATCTGCCCTCGCTTTAACATTAGACTTTCATACATCACCTCCTTTCTTTTCTGCCCTTTACCTTCCCCTCTCCGTGCAGACAGGGGCTTTTAAATGATGTTTAGGGAGGATTTTATGGGGGGGGGGGGGATCTGCACTCTCCAATTATTACTATTCATTAAATGATTAATAATTCACCAGATTTTTTTTTCTACACGGTGGCCACGATATAGATTCTTTCCAGTGATTCTACATGCCTGAAATTGCTATTCCCCCAGCTCAGATTACTTCTTTAGGGGTAAACATTCAACCTTCCACCACACTCAGGCTTTCTGATATAGACTCTGGTTTAGATGAACTATACTTAACTTTATTATATTGCCATGGAGACAATATGATCGGAGGCGAGAAAAAGCCCTCACCTGCAGGGTTTATTTGTTGGTTTTGTTTTACATATGTGTTCCTACCGACACGCCCGATCCCATAGTTATTGACTCAACACCGGAAATAAAAGAAAATGATCAAATGAGTGCCGCAATGCCTGGTGATTACAAACCAGCGCCTGACACAACCATTAAAAGCATTAAGTACCATTAAACTGGAAATAGATGTACATGGTGCCTATTGGGTGGAGCTCCACTCTTGACTGTACAATTTAATGAAGGGCACCGAGCTCATTACCTCAGCGTGTTCTTGGGCTTCAAATTGACAATCGATGCAAAACAGATACTCGTGCGTCGCTGAATCGATGAACTGAGACCGCTCATCAACACTTTCTTACCATCCGCCATTTTTTTTTTATTTATTGCGGAAATAAATGAGCTAATAAACGCAACCATTCAACTAACAGCAGAAGGCGGACTCCACTTATGCGAATAAAGCCGCCACTCCTCCTTTCCATATGCCCCCCCCCCACCCCCCACCCCCCAAGGAGGCTGGCTAATAATTGGAGTGGCCTTATTCAGACACATTACCGTCCACGGAGCACCATTCATTAGGCCAATCAGTTGCGTGATGAGGCTAAGAGGCAGAAAAACGGAATAATAACAATATTAGTGTGTGTGGGTGGGTGTTTGTGTGCGTTTAGGTCGCACAATGGACACAGATGTGGTTTCAGCTGTGCAAAACCATTAAATATTTAACCTTAATGAGTTGGATGCAGTATTGCAAGCATTTATCCTCTTGCTGCTGTGAAAGTGCACACTGCTACACATCGGTGAGGGAGTGAGCGAGCGAGCGCACACGCGCACACACACGTCCAGCAGTGTGACTTTCTGCTGATTTGAGTTATTAGCTGTTTGGGAGTGAGCAGAGACTCGGTGGACTGAGGGAAAACACCCGACCTTTTCACACAACGCGCGCACACACACCAGTCTGGGGCAATGTCATGGAGGAAAACAGATGGCTTGAGCCTGGTTAGGTCAGAGAGTACATTTGCAGTAAACAAGTTGATCTATAATAGATCATTAGCTGGAGGCGATTAGCTACTCTGCCGGCCGCTGTGCCAAAATCCCTGTTAAATGGCGAAGCTAATGCCGACAACAAACACAACACAACACAAGCCGCAGCTACCGGGCCACATCCGTGTCCCAGAATGCAACTATTTTTCATACAGAACTTCATGCTGGAAGTCGTGCGGCTCCTGTAGTGGATTACACACTTAATTTGCCACATAGACCGTGACAAAGAGAGCCTACGTCTCATAATAATCGAATGCAGACACACGCACACACACACACACACACGTATCGTTAGAAAATCGAGTCCGGCAGCCTCAGCACCAGGTCGCCGCTGGTCAGGTTACAGTCTGACCGTCTCGCTCCATTAGGAGCTAATGGGCAGTGTCATGGCGACACAGAGGGCGACGCACAATTCGTATGATTAACACAACGAGAGGCACCAAAGGACGAAATCTGAGGCTGCGATGACCTGACAGAGCCTATATAAGTCTCACACACACACACACAGACAGACAGACGCACACACAGCGAGGAAAACGAGAAATGGGCCTTATCCCCGACCGAGTCCTGGTCTTTTGCTTCAGTGAACTGACAAATCACTTTGGAGAGGTGCCATCATTCAAAGTCAAAAAAGGTAGAGCGATGGATCATCTAAAAGGATTAAAATTACAAAGTGCAACTTTATGAGAAAAAAAACACACACACACAAGTGAATGAAAAGACGGGCACAGCGAGAATAATTCCTCCTTAAGCCTTCTCTCATCGTAATTACAATCTGTGTGTGTGTGTTAACTAAATATAATCAGATGAAGAGCTCTTATGATGCTCAGATTGGGGGAAGGAGGGGGGGGGCGGGGTCAAATCAAGGTCAAGAGTGCTGAGATGTGATCAAATTCAGCTCATTTGACCGAATCCCGCCGCGCCAAAAATTTGGCGGCTCTGTTCTGATCTGATGATAACAGCGAGAGATAATCTGACTTTATATAATATACTGTATGTTTACTGGGGTCCTCAGAGGGGATGATAAACAGAGGGTGTGGGGAAAAAAGGCAACAAAAGTGAAATATTCCTTTTAATCCATTACAAAAGCTATTTATGATGCCTACACCATATTTATATAAAAACAAATATTACAGAGTGTTGGTCATTTCTTATCAGAGCATAACAGAAGCATTCATCCAAACCGTGATTTCACATAATCAGAAATGCTGAAGACAAGAAAAGAAGAAAATCCTTTAAATGGAAGAAGAAAATAATTTACAATGGTGCAATTTAATTTCAGACAATCAAAAAATGCGTGGAGCCTCCAGCGGTGACAAATAAATAAATAAATCTCCCTTTTTTTTTTTTTTTTTTTTCTTTTTTTAAATCAGGGGAATAAAAGGTTAAGACCGAAATCAATTATGCAGACAAAGGAAGAAAAATAATGACTGGCGACAGGTGAACTACAGCTGATTTATATTACAGCCGTGGCCGTGTTCAGAACCCAGGCCAGACGTATAATTAATATTCACTCCGTGAGAGACAGACCTAATGCTGAATGCGCTCCATCTTCCCAGGTGAGGATGTATGGATCATGATTAGAATGTGAAGAAGGTATAGATTATGATTAGGGGCCCACAGGTGACATTTTCTAATCAGCGCACTTAAGCCGGCGTGCTCCCCGGCTCATCACCGGCCATTCACGGCGCTTGTGCAAAGTTATGTGACTATTCAGACGCCAATCAAATGAGGGTCGCAAGGGGGCGAGGGGGGGGAGCGAGGAGGTGAGGGAGCGAGGTGTCACTGTAGCGTTTAAAGGCTAATCAGCGCGTCTGTGCCTCGCAATCACGTCCCATTCACTAAACTTGTTCTGCAGCGAGGTTAGCACGTTTTCAGGAGAGCGCCATTGTCGCCTGTCAGAGGGGCCCTGACGTCTGACATCCAGTAAATGACTTCAGGAAAAAAATAAAATAAAATCAACCGACACAGAGTACGAGCCGCTTTCTCTCCGGCAGCCTCATTTAATGTTATTGTGCGATACCAAAGCTATAGATATGCACTTTATTCACATCCCACTGACGTACATGGCTGTTAAGTATGCATGTATGCATATACACTGATACTCATAAATATAGTTAATATGAATGCATACGAGCACAGGGACAACGCTTACAATCAAGGTCACCCCATTTTTTTATGAATACATTGGAGGAGCTCTTATTTAAAAAGGTATTTAAGTGCATTTTTAAAGGAAATGTAATTATTATAAAAAATATATATATATATATTTAACTCGCATTAATATTAATATCCCCTCGTAAATTCACCAAAGTTTTAAAAACCTCTTTAGCGATAACAGATTGAGATAAAATGTATTCACAATTCCCATGATTAAATAAGACCAATATTCCAAGTCTTAATTACTCTTTAGATAATTTACACGGTCATCACCGGAGACCTACATAAAATATCCCGACACATTTCCAATGCGTTGCGGTTTGATTTTCCACGCTCTACCATTGCGTCCTCCAGAGCGACACGCAGGCAGAAGAGATGCATGATGGGACACGGCCCTGGAAAATCAGGCAGTTGACATTTCGGCACAGCCAAGACCATTTACATTTCCGGCAACAGGAGACTGCACAGGAGGTTCGGTTCATCTACGCCTTGTAGGCGTTGTGATGAAACAGAGCTAATTAAAGAGAGACGGAGGAAATCACGATATTTTTTTTTTCCATTACATTTCCCATGAAATTAGATTTTTCATTTGTTGCACTGAAAAGGAAGGTTATGTTTTTGGGGGGGGTAAGGTGCATGTGTGTTTACGCACATGAATGAGGAGTGACAGTCCACTTAGGAGGCGACGTTATGCCCCCCCGAGTTTAAATCCTATTCTGCCGGGAGATTGGCGTGACAGGAGAGGACACCCGCACATGTTTAACATTCAGATTCTTGCTGTGTGTGGGTGAAGAGGGGGAGAGAGAGGGAGAGAGAGAGAGAGAGAGAGAGGGAAGGAATGATGGGATAATTTCAAATCAATTCGCAGCAACCGTACACAGAGTTCCATTTCTGTGGGAGCCAGATTTTTTTTTTTTGGGACAAAGTACTCGCTCCAAAATCTCTGCAGTCATATCAAATGAAGCCAGACACCTCTTGCGCACTGTGGAGATGTAATGGCCACGGCTAATGTCGGATCCCACAGCAGCGGGAATGACAGTTATAGTCCCTATGAATGGCCAAATGTGTAAAAAAGGAAAAGTAGATCTCTACAGTGCTATATATTGTCAAAGAGAATTTGGAATTTCAATAGCAGTGAAAAAATTGGGAGAAATCCAGATATACTCCCCCACATCATATGTGTGAGCGAACAACAACACTCACACTTATATAAAAAATTAAAAAAAAGAGAGAGGTGCACCGATGGAGGACAAAGAGGAAAAACCGGGTTAACCAGTCTGTGAAGCGCAGTGATTTAATACCACGCAATGTGACAAAAGGGGAGCCACAAAAAAAATAAAAATAAAATGGCTTGTGCGTCGTGCCACCATTAACAAAGTGGTGAGGTAGCCGACAGGTCAATCTGACCCACTGTCGCCCGAGAGCTGCAGGACACAATTTACGGAAAAAATGGCCAAAGTGGAAAATGAAAGGTGAACTACAGTGAACTTTTTATACTGTGGCCTTTTGTTTGTGAGTGTGTGCGCACCACGTACATGTGGTGACACCTAAGCAGACACCACACACACACACACACACACACACACACGAGTATTAATATTCATGAGGAGGCTGGTGGCCGTTGTGTGGACATGTCGGGGGGGGTCTAATGAATGTGATTGTGTAGTATGTTGTGTGTGTCATAAATGCTGTGAGGTGTAATCAAATCACAGCCGTGTCCTCATCCCCACCCTCATCAACCACCAGTGGCGCTACTTCCCTACTCGCTAATGGTAACCACGCGACACCACCCGCTTTCCTGTGGTTTAGCGTGCGTGTGCACGCGCGCGTTTAATATTAGTCAGGGGGCTGGCCCAGATAAAGAAGTCTAGACTCGTGGCTAAACTCACCACTGCGCGTACAAATAGCTGGCCATTATCTCTCATTAGCATCCGTGGAACAACACAGGGGCCCATGCTGTGCGGTAGAGGGCCCCTCACAATGGGACCAATCCGGCATGATGGATGGGCCAAACAGCATTGGCCACAATAAGCCAAAAAAAAAAAGAAAAAAGCACTAAAGATAGAATCTGTCGGCCGTGGCGAGGTAATAAAAATGTAGTCAAACAAAAAGGAAGTGGGACTAATCGAGAATGCCAGGCACAGCTCATTAATCTACGCAGATAAACGTCCGATGATTGGCACGTTATGAAGATCGTGTGCACTCATCCCATTCCGGTTAGCTGTCTTTTGATCAGCGGGGGAAAAAAAAGGATAAAAATGAGAGGCGGGATGAAAGAGGGTGAGGACGTTTATGGTCACAAAAAAAAATTAAATTAAAAAATCAGTGCAGGTTGGAGATTCATGCGACATGTGTGAAAGGGATTCATTCAAATGCCGGATCGTCGCAACTTCTGCAGAAAGCCGCTTTAGGTTGGAAAGTGAGTCATTAAAATCTGTGAGACTCGCCGTCTTACGCACAAATAAGATGCAGATCTTATGATTATAATTCCATCATCTGGGGGAAATGAGGCCTCTGCTCTCTGTGATTGCAAAAACATTTTTTTTTTGTTTTTTCCTCTTTTCTTTCTCCATCGCTGAAAATTCCCACCGAGTTTACGAATCTATTATTCAGTTCTGTCCCCCTTTTTCCACCAAGCGTATTTTTCCAAACTTGCAATCACCACGAGCGCGCGCACACACGCACACGCACACACAAACACACACAATATTGTTCACGCAGTTTAAAACACAAAAAACGTTCCTGCGTCGTACAGGGTCGGCTGAATATTCCATTTCCATTTCATTTGGCCTTCTTGCTGACTAAGTGTTGGTAATTCATCACTCGTCCTGGCCAAGGGTTTATGAATATGGATATCCCGGGAGTTCATTAGCATATCTTAGGCATGCATTATGGGAAATTATCAAGAGGGAGGAAATGTGGTCTTTATAGAAACGGGGCCACTGTCTGTCTGTGTGTGTGTCTGTGTGTGTGTGTGTGCGTGCGTGTGCGTGTGCGTGTGCGTGTGCATGTGCGCGTGCGTGTGTGCGCGTGCGTGTGCGTCTGTCTGCAAGTTTGAGATCACCATGAGAACTTCCCTTTCCTCTGCACACGGCTGATTTTTCGCTGAAATGACGTCCCTTCATGTGTCTCAGTACAAATGAACATGACAGATAAATCACAGCGACTCCACTTCTGCTGCTTCACTTTCACCAGAGGGAAGGGAGGAAACATGTGCTCTTTCCTTACCCGGCATGTATGGAAAGCAAACTGAGACACAATCGTGTGGTAGAAAAACCTCCTAATATGACGTACAGTTGTTTTTAAACCCCCGAGCAACCAGTGACAAGCCAACCAGGGCCTGTACCTCGAAATACCTTGTGTATTGGATGTTCTGACACCCTGCCAGGTTGGAGACCTTAGTAAGCAGTCAAAACAAATCCGCTACCAGACTCTGAGCAGGGATATAAAAATAAATGCCACATTTGCTGTCGTAATTTGCTGTCCTTCATGCCATAAAAAATCCAGGAAGCGCATACATTTGAACCAAAGCAAAAAAAAATAAACGTCTCGATTTCTGCTCACCTTGTCTCTGTCCTCCACCAGATCATTCAGCAGGTCGTCCATGTCCAGGATTCCTCCTTCGGCGTACTCCAAGTGGTGAGTCTCCACCACATCGTCCCCGCGCTGCACACAAACACACCAATTAGCAAAATACATTGACTTTGCATTGGGGGATAGGAAATAAGCTTCCTTACTTCCAAAACCATCAACAAATTCATCCCACAAGTTTTTGTTTATTTTATTTGATCAAATGTGATACTGAAAGTCAACATAATAATTCATGCATGACCAGAATATTTACATTTACACAACACTTTATTTTTTAAACATACAGTTTGTTAGACAGGTTTGTGAGAGTGATGTGGAGGAGGAATTTTTTCCAGTTTCGCAGCTCTGTGGGGTGAGGGGGGGGGGGGCATTCCTGGTTTCACTGTCAACGGGACACGCAGAGGTCAAAGTGAACACGCCCCCACCGAGCGAGAAATACGACGACAGTGAGAAGAAGGAGTCTGAAAACGGTATACAATAAAAACCACACAGAATGAGACGCACGCAAACAAGAGCAGCTTCCTCCTTTTTGGTGGCCTAGAATTCAACACAAGCAATGTTCGAAATATGAATGCTGATCATAATTGCAGAAATGAAATACACAAAATGTATGAATGTAAATCCGACCCTCAACATGGGTTAAATATTTGCTCTTTTTCCACCAGCCCACACAATAACAAGGAATCTTTGACAAAGTCTTATCATTCCAAAGGATGTGTGCAGGAGAAAATGAAATAAATTAAAGGGAGCGCCCAGGCCAGTGAGCAATTTGTCCAAAGAAACACCAGACTCCATTAGCAGATAAATTAACAGGCTACAGGCTAAAAGCGTCACAGGCTGGAATGAGTATGGCTGAGACCCAGCGTGCAGCTTCTGCTGTATCACTGAGCCCCGGTGTGAATGGGCTCCTTCTTGCTCTATTGCATCCAAATGTGAATTACAAAAAAAAAAAAAAAAAGGGCCTTTTTCCACAATGGGCCAAGTCCATTCTCTATGAAAAAACAAATGGTTGGGAGCGCCGGGGATTTTAATCGCAGGAATAGAACCCAGAACCTCCCTTTCTTCAGGAAGAGCCCAGAGTGTAAACAGTAATCCTACAACTCGCACACAAAAACGCTGTACAACTGCCATTGTATGGAATGCAACACCCATGGAGCCACAGCCCAAAAGAACACTTTACTTCCTCACACACACACATGTGGTTTTTGGTTTACACCTAGAAAAAACGTGGTCTGAAAGTGCTAAAAAATAAAACGACATCTGATCCCAGCCCAGTTATAGATCTTCCTTGTCATTTTATTTTTATTTTTTTATTAAATTCTTTGCACACTCAGATCTCGACATGCACATTTTGAATCTCTGCGACAGTGTTTAAAGCGGAAAAATATAACAACACTCAAAATGTAATGGTGCGTTTATGGCTCATTTGTTGTGTTGTTTATTATGGGATAGCAGACATGAGGGATAGAGACGTGGGAAACCGGCGGTGCGAAAACCTCACTCGGATGCGAGACAAATGCATTGAGACCTCGCCAGAAAAACGGGTCCAACCTGAATTACTGCCAGCATTCTTCTGCCTCTCACCGACACTGTGTGTGCGCGGGTAAAAGAGTGTGTGTTTTTGTGTGCGTTTGTGTCAGCAACAGCAAAGGAAGAGGAAGGGCATCACGTCAGCGGCATTAAAACACACACCCAATGACAGTGAGTGTGGTTTTCAGGGCGAGGGATTAATTCCACAGTGGTGGATTAGAGCACAGGAAAAGGCCCGCGTGTTAATTAGCGTCACCTCTGCAGGCCCAGCTTAAGAATCCACAAAACCACAGGAAATACATTTGCCTCCCTTTCTACCTCGGAATGTGAATGTACGACACTTCAGGGAGAACATAATCTATAAAAAGGAAAAAAAAAAGTCCTCTGATGTCCCCTTATTGTTAATCCCCAGGAATTCCACCTTTGTATGAAAAAAACAAAAGGACTCTGGGAGTCAGTCAGTCAAAGGCAGACGCGAAATTACCGTGACACTTCAGAAGAGCAAATCCCCCCCCCCCCACCACCACATCTTCTCCCTCTCCCCTCTCTCTGTGGTCGAGCAAACACGACAAACCACTCCAGCACAGTGGAGAGCACCGGAGTGAAGCAGGCGCTGCTATTTCGCACTTTGATCCTTAGAAGAATGTGTAATTACACCGTGGTGCGGATTTAGCCGTGACATCCAAAAATATATCAAAAATTTAAAGCATCCATCTGTGAAGGACGACGACAGATGATGGAGGAAGAAGTTGACCTTTGCAATCAGCTCCATTCTACTGTGATCAGGGGCTAATAATACTCCTGAACATTGACAGTAATATGAAATGATGCAATTACACCAATCACATGCTATACTGAGAATTATCCACAAGATCTGCTAGGCTCTAAGATGATTTACAGTATATTTCGAGGGTCAAGGTAATGTGCAACTCAGAAATTCAGATATGACGCGACTCACAGGCATTTATGACATTTCCTTAGCTGCCTTTTAATTTGCACATCTCATACTGTACTGTGCATATTGAATTAAACCTAGATGGGAAAAAAATATCTTTTAAGAAAAAATTTCCCACCATGCACAAAGAACCCATTCTCCAGAGAACATGCAAATTCCACCACTGTGATCATGATGATACTTTTTCAACGTTGTGAGTCCTAAATATAGATCTATACAAATAAAAATCTGCTCATGAAAAAATAAAGAAATAAATAAATTACATGATAATCAACACTGATATTATAAAGAATTCAAAGACTGAATAAACCCCATCTCCTCGGGACAGTAACTGAGACCACAAAAAAAAAAACCTGCAGAGGAGGATCAGCAGGTCTGAAGAGTGACATCAAACTTTAGAAACGTTCCAAACGTAGCTGAGCACTGACGCACAAAGTATCCACGCTTGACAAAGACACTGGAGAGCTTGTTAAAAGAGTCAGTATAGGAGGTTGTAACCTAAACTGAACCAGCACAGACTACTGGAGGGGAAAAAATAAAAATAAAAAAAAGTACAGCCACAGTACCTGGGTGTTTAATCCTGCTCTACCAGGCAACAAGCCACTAATGCAGTAATCAAACAAGACATAGATAAGACTAATTGTGGACTTTTCCCCACACAGAGCTATGTGCTTATTCAGTTCATTATAGAGATGACAGGCGGAAGTGAAGATTTAATTTATTTTAAATGTACTCATAAATATTCACACGTTAGGTGCAAATCCTTGCACAGCCTCCACCATCCTCCACTTTCTCCCCTCACACGCCAGAGGAAGAACAATGCTCCCACTATGTGTAAAATAAAAATAAAAACTCTACGCGCACATGCACTCATATAACAAATCACACTGTATAATGAGAAGTTGTTATCTGCATGCAGTTAGTTGGAAGGAAGCCAAGTGTGTGTGTGTGTGTGTGTGTGTGTGTGTGTGTTTTGTTTTTCTTTCCTCTCAGCACAAGCGATGAAAGTAGCTGAATGTGTGGAGTCACAGCCTAGAGCACATTACAATAAACTGCTAATTAAGAAAAGGTCTACATGCCATCGCTGCAGTTCACAGTGAGCCTGAGCAGAGTCATGGCTGTGGACCAGAACCTCACTCCCACACCCACCCGCCCACCTGTCAGCGGCGGAGGTGACGTGAGGAGAAGTGCGGGGTTAAATGTGGGCAATAAGTGGTACCGAGCTGGCAGGAGCAGCCTCCCCGGTCAGAGCTGGACTGTCCTCAGGATGAGGTGCCTCTATTAGGAGAGAGACTGCTAAGTCAGTGTCTTACCGCAGCCTCCTAATTAACACGTTCTGTGGAAAAAAGCAATCAAGGGCCCGGGTGCATTCCCATCACACGCTCAGGTTTTTTTGTGCACCGCAGCATCTTGGTCAGTTTTTTGTGTTTTGCATGCAGTCCTCAAGGTGCCTGATATGCTGGTGTGTGTGTGTGTCGGGGGGGGTGTATATGTGTGTGAGAGTGGCAGCGTTCCATTGAGCCTCTCTGCCACCCCCGTGGGTCCGTCCATCCCCCTGCGTGGGTGGGCTGACGAGGCACCAGCCAACCGATAAGACCAGGGCCCTGTCACCCATCCTCATCCCCAATCACTCACAGGACAAAAACAGCTTCCCCGTTCCGCAGCCACACTGAGGACATCCAACAGTAAAATTCCACCTGCCCGCCAAGATACCAGGGGCCTCACACAGGAGGCCATTGTAGAAGCAGACAGGGCTGAGGCTGCAGCCGGCACGGCTCAGCGTCCTTCGCTGAGACAAAACACACATTAGCACACTATCACTCCGGGACAGCATGCACACACGGAGCCGCTGATTAATAAAAGGTCACCTCCGCAGAATGATTAATGTTCAAGTGATTGCAGCATCAGCGAGTGGAGGGAGGGTGCATCTTTGTGTGTAAACTGTATGTGGGACTTTCATAAAAGAACAACACCAGTGGTTCCTCAAACCCATATACACAACAGGAGATACAATCAGTGAGGTGAGCAGAAACTCTTGAGATGTTTTTGTGTGTGTCTTTCCTCTCAGCTGCGTTTCCCACAGAGTGACTTTCGTATGTCGTCACTGCAGGTGCAGATGCCTCCAGATGTGTAGGTGGAGGTGCAAAGAGAGAGAGAGTGAGAGGCATGTGACAGTGACACACCCTGTACTCTGAAACCTAAAAGGTGCCCAAATGCATTGTGGTCTGTAGAGACAGGCTGGGCATCTGTTGAGATGGATGTGTGGCTATTTGCACATTAAGTCTCTTTAATTTCGTTTAAGACCAAACATTTTGGTTAATAAATACAATGTTTACGGCTTGTCATGCCGGATTTGTCGCGGTACTCTGTACTTTCCCAATTATTTACCACCTTCAAAATCCTTAAATTAAAGGGTCATACCATTAAAGACACCACAGGAGGGTCAAAGCTTTATTTAACTGTAAAAAAATAAACAGCTATGAAACAAGACTCTTTAATTTAATACAAAAATAAAACGATATTTGTTAGCATAACACAACCATGCTCCTGTGCATGTGACAAAACACACACACACACACACACACACACCTCAGCCAAGTTAGGTGAACACACTCTCACAAAATGGGACGAATGAGTGAAATAAAACAACTTTCTAAGTCTATATACAATTAAATGTGTATAAGTAGGTAGGTTTTTACCTGGTCCAAAGTCCTCCGGTACCTCCGTGTAGCCTGGTCGATTAAATCCCGGACGTTCCAACCAGCTTTACAGGGAACCACCACCGCGGTGTCCCCGAAGGTGACCGTCACTTTCATATTGTCTCTAAACTCCAAATATAAATAAATAAAAACAATAATATGACTAAAGTGAGAAGAAAAAGGAGTTAAATCCAGCGAGCGCGCGCAACTTCCTGCTCCGTGAGCGGCGGGGGGGTGTCACCTGTCCGCGGCCGACACCGCCGCAGCAACAGGTGTTCCAGGTCAGGCACAAATCACCCAGCGGTCCCCGGTTTGACTTCAGCGACACAAACCGCAGCAAAAATGCTGAACAACCATTTTAAATGAAACTGTGACGTTATAAATGTCCGAAGAGAAGCTGCGGCAGATCGAGACTCGGTGTCATGATCAGCTGGTCCACCCTAAACAAAACCGCGAGAGGAACCCGGAAGAAATCACGTCGACACCGACTCTCCAGGAAATCACGGTGACTTCTTCTTCTACTGCTTTTTGTTGGCGGTTGGCAAATGGCGGTGTCTCTGTCATCAAACTCAAAATAACGTCTATATTACCACACAAACAAGGCTTTTTTACTGAATAAAATCAAAAGGTAGGAGCATAAAGACTTTTTTAATACTCATAGTTGAATAATGTATATGTATTACATTGGAAAATAACTATACAGTTCCAATTTTGACCCTGTACACATATATTGTGAATCCTTTATTTCTTTTTTTTCATATCACAGATAACAAGTGAAGAACTTAATGTATATATTGTTCATGTGTTCATACAGTGCACAAATAACAGAAAGTAATAGTTCTCTGTGGATTCTTTTCTCCATTTCTCATTTTCTCTTGGAATATATAAAAGAAAATATATTTAATGCAGTAGAAATGATAAGTAATACTTTTCTGCTACATTATGGGATTTAAATAATTGCAACAGAAGCAGTTTTAATCCTATGGGAATATGACTAATGGAGAAGCATCTGACATTTACTGTACCCGTGAAATATAGACGATAATTAAAGTACTATAAAATAATACCTCAGAGAAAAATGTTATAAAATGTACTCAGCATCATGTTTATGTCAGAGCTGTATTCACTATTGCTCCTGTACAAATAAATGTTTCATTTCACTCACACACACACAAAAACCTTTGCGAACTCACACATCACACACTCTAATTACCTCATCGTTATTGTCTGTCATTTTATGTCATCAGGTGTGTTGTGAAATTGCCTTCATGGATATTAATGGCTGATGACACGTTCGCTCCCGAGCGTTATTCCTGCACATTGCGTGGTTTTGGCTCTCTGGGAATCCCTCCTCCCTCGAAAAATCTGAAAGGCACCGTGGCGGATGGATTCATAATTAGGACAAGCAATTATTTCCACCGCCATCGTATTTCATCAGGAAATAATGGAGTGGAACAATGGAGGGGCCAACAGCTCACCCCGTGAACAAGGTGAGTATTTATTATTCCTACAGAGATAGAAGAGGAGGAGGAATTGATCTCATAAATATTGAAGCTCTGAACGTAGTTTCAACCTGCCGTGTTTAACTCTGTGTTTACTCATGCATTCAGAGTATTTGATGCAGGTCTTATTCCCACAGTGTGACAGCTGCTGACTCATCAAGTGGCTTCAAGCTATGTTGTTGTTGGCAGCACTTGGCTGCGATCACACTCTGTCAGCAGTGCAACATGCCTGTGTGTGTGTGTGTGTGTGTGTGTCTGTACAACTTTATTTAAACACTGGGAGGGAGACGACGCTCACTGTCAATGTCGTTGGATAAACGTTCAGCACCTGATTTCACTTGAAAAAAAAGTGCATGACCATGTTTTTGTTGACATGTTTTGTTCATATGTACAGATACATGCATGTACGGATATAGACACGCAAGCACACAGGCTGGTGCATTTCTCACGTTACCACACGTGTGGGATTGTTGCACAGAGAAGCGTTTGTGTGTTTGTTCAAGGTCGGCTCCTCTTTCCTCACGGTTCCTTTTATTTATGTAGAGGAAACCTTTGGACCAAACATGACAGAGGCCGCCGCGCGTGCGTGACCCAACAGAACCGTAACATGTCACCGTCACACGTATCGCCTGTTGAAACACACACGCAACGCGACACACAACTGAGTTCCTCCACTTATGAAGAGATTGTCTTTGGAGGAGTTGATTCGGGGAAAGAGCGCCTCAGATTTTGGAGCTGCGCGCTTTTGTTCACTTAACTTTATGTTAATGTGCACAGGTGTGAATTGTGAATATTTCTATGATGTCACTTCCTGGATTGTGATGCAAAAAGCAGCACAAAGAGCTCAAAGTTGCGCTTCATTAGATTTTTTGAAGCTACTGAAAGTTCATACTGTACGTGTGAGTCTTTTTCTTTTTTTATCAATCCTGCTCTGGAAGTGAGGCGTGTTGCCCCAAAGTGTCGGCCATCAATAAAAGCCCAGTGATGGTTTTTGTTGTTTTGTTCGTCTCTCTGAGTGCAATTTACAGGGTTTGGCTCGTCTGGGTCGATAGTGGTGTTGATTTGCTTTCAGTCTTCAAGCAGTGCCCCCTTTTTCTAAAGAGCAAAATTGACATGTTCTCAGCGGCTGTGCCACCACCCCTGTGTTTTAGCTCAGTGTGAGACTGGAGCCAGTCAATAGCCCAGACTTGCTTCACTTCCTGCTGCGCTGCGTTTACAATTACAGGCCCCCGAATCAGTAGCTGGGATTACTCATAAAAACCCTCTCTTGTACTCTATTTGTGCGTGTGTGTGTGTGTGCAGCTGCACATACAAGTAGGGCAGGAGCAATAGTGTTTTGCGCAATCACAAAATATGACTTTCATCCAGTGTGAGGATTCCATTTCAGACCTCAGGTGTAATATTCATGCTGCAAAGATTGCATTTTGTTTTGTGTGTGCGGTGGCTGAAAGGCTCCAATTGGGGGGGAAAAAAAAAAGCTTGCCTAAAGTTGTTCCCGAAATTGTTGTCCAGGCATTATCGCAGTTATTCCCCGAAGAAAACAGCCCATCATCAGTCCGCCATGATCCGTGGACTCAGGGACGTTTTTGTTACAGCGCAGCTGGTGTTCCACTTTCCTTTTAGGGGAGATTTTCAGGTTACAGTGGAAGCAGAAGTGAGCAGTGAATTGGAAGAGGAAGTTTGAGGCTTTTTGATGTTTAAATACAAACCGACACGATGAACACACACCGCTGTGGATTTCCCACTTCAGATATTTAAGCCTAAAGGTAGAAAATGTGAAAAGCAGGTGCGACATTAGGATTTTAAAGGGAGAGCTGAAATCTGGCTCAACGACAACTGAGGGGTCCATACGTGTTTTTTTTTTTCTTTGTTTTTTTAAGATGGAAAAGTTTATTGCCTCTTTTTCCCAGTGCAACATGATTTATAAAATCCATCTGGAATTCTCATAAAAGCCCTCTCAAATATTTTTTCCAACTCAAGTACCTCTGGTGTGAGATAAAGTCAGACACGTGAGAGAAGCTTATCGGGGGGGGTTTTGTTTTGTGGAGTGAAGCTGGACTCGTTCACAATAACCGTGTTTGGAAAGTCCACAGAAAGACAGGAACCAAACAGAATGAGCATTGTAGCTCTTAGTTCGATTTAATTTTTTTTTTTTTAATTAATGATGCTGTCAAACAAGTAAGTTATTTTATGAGTTATTCTTTTGTCGCTCACATTTAAATATAATAATAATGCTGCTACTACTACTACTAATAATAATAATAATAATAATAATACTGTATTATAATAATGTATTTTGCTTATATAGCGCTTTTTCAAAAAAAATCTAATTAATACAATTTAATACAATTTATAAATGTTGTTACCCAACATACAAATTATTGTTCACAGATGAAAAGTAGATTGAAACATGTCTCCATCCTCTCAACACATTAAAAACACATAGGTTCTAAATGCTGGTATGTGTGTGTGTGTGTGTGTGTATACAGAGATGTTCAATGCCACTTCGATATATCTGTAAAGTATTTGAAGGAATAATAATAATAATAATAATACTGATAATAATAATAATAATAATAATAATGTATGTTGCTTATATAGCGCTTTTTCAAAAAAAATCTAATTAATACAATTTAATACAATTTATAAATGTTGTTACCCATGAAAAGTAGATTGAAACATGTCTCCATCCTCTCAACACATTAAAAACACATAGGTTCTAAATGCTGGTATGTGTGTGTGTGTGTGTGTGTATACAGAGATGTTCAATGCCACTTCGATATATCTGTAAAGTATTTGAAGGAATGCGTCCTTTTCTTTGATTGGAAGACTCCAGGACAGCTGCTGTTAAAGTGCCATGGGCAGACTTTTAGAATGTATCTTATTATGCGAGCGGATTATTGAGTTATCATTTTACTTCTGAAGCCGGAGACGGGGAATACGTTATTTTATCCTCAGCAGATGAAAGGTCAGCTAGTTGCAGGCCGCAGGTGATCACAGTCAGAGGTGTGCAGGGTGTGGATTCGTCAAATCGTTTGCACATATTTTCACACCGTTTTGGTGGAGAGAGAGAAAAAAATACATATTTTCTCACTTTCTTTCAAAGAGGAAGTCGTTCCCGGTCTTTGACTGTTGCACACGCCTAATTAGACTGATTGGATTTTCCTCAGCTGAGACCCGGAGTTTAACGAGACGCGACTCTCACCCTTTGCACCGAGCTCCTTGATGGGTGAGAATGAGACTCACTAGGCAGTAACACATCTCACACACACACACACACACACTTTCTCACTCACACACACACCTACACACACACACACACACGTTCTCGCTCACACACACACCTGCACACACACACACACATTCTCGCTCACACACACACCTACACACACACACTTTCTCACTCACACACACACCTACACACACACACACAGGTTCTCGCTCACACACACACCTGCACACACACACGTCCCTTAATGGATCAAATTAGCGCTCTGGCACATAAACCCCGTTCTCTCACCCCTTCGCTTGTTCTCTCTCCGTTTTCCTCTCCTTCTCCGTCTCCTTTTTTTTCTCATTTCTTCTCAGAGACAGACGCTGGGTAATTAAAATCTGCGTTAAGACAAAAGTTGCTTTCATTTAAGTTCATTATACCACGCCAGTCTCCGGCTTCGCTGGAGATCTTTTTTTTTTATTTATTATCATTTAAACGCTGCCTCGAAACCATGGCAACTGCCGCATAACCTAATTTTCCGCCTAATCACAGCGAGAGAGACTGCTGAACATTGATTTGGACAATTACGGGGCCACATTTACAACAAAGGCAAACAAGGAAGTGGCAGTGATTTGAGGAAGGTGGCGTACCGGGGGGCTGAACGGAGCCAGACTTAAGTGCCAACATGGGAAATGAAAGAGAGAGCAAAGGAGGAGGTGGAGCTCCGTATCTAAATAGTTTAATGGATTTAAAATGACACCTTATTCTCTGTCTGCGGCTCGTAAATATCCCCTTCATGTCCTTCTTCACACTCTGAGTGACATCCTCAGCCCCGGCATTATGAACTTATCGTCTCCACTTATTCAACCACGTAATTTGACCGAGAGCACATTTTCTATTTACAGCTTGCGTTATTTATTTATTTTTGTTTTTATTGTCCATTTCCATGACGACCTCCTGTGGAGCCAGCATCACACGGGGCAGTTTAGTTCCGCTTCTAAATGTCACCTCTTCTCCATTCACTGACGGTATAGGAAGTAAACGTCAGTGGAGACAGTTTTTAGTTGAAGCTGTGGAATTGGTTTTGATTTGTCCACTGCGGCCGTCCAAAAAAAACCTGCGGACCTTTTCTTTGGCAAAAAAAGCTCAAATTGTACCCGAGCTTAAATTTACTGGACTGGATTTCTGTCCAAAGCACATTATTATTGCTGTTATTTTTTATTTGCGTTTTTAATATTTTCACAGAAGGTCATTTTCTGTTAAATATTACAAAAAAAATGCTCTGTTTGCTGAACACCAAGGCCTCAACACCACCAAAGGGACCAAAGCACCTGGATTTTATTATAAGCAGGATTTGGGCCTCAGAGGTCAAAGGTCAGAGAGTCAAAATGTTAAGCCAGGCTTTACTGTAATAACACCACCTCATTGTGGCCTATCATTACCTTCCAGCCATGGGTCAGATGTTTGTTTTTGTCTGACCCCGGCTTCAAAGGGACACGGGTGAGTTGTGTTGCCGTTGCGTGACCTGGCTCAGATTGTGTGGATTCTGAGATACTGAGAGGAAGAGGGGTTGTGCGTGCCGGTTGTTGCACGGAGGCCTGTCGTCCCCACTCTGCTCTGGCCGTGATGGGGAGACCTGACCACAATCCATCCACCAAACACACTCAATTAAGTTATGCAAATGTACTAATTGCAAATGCGTAGCGGTCCTGCCTCCTCACTTAACCCCGGGTAACCTGTTTAAAGGTTTCTGTAGCAGCTTACAGTTTGGATTTGTCTCTGGCATACAGCCGAGGATGAATAGAGAGGAGGGTAGGATGGGGAGAGAGTGTGGGACTGTGTGTGTGTGTGTGTGCGTACATGTGCAGGGGCAAAGAATGAAAGAGAGATCAAAATTGCCCCTCTGCCAATCAAAAAACCCAATTATCATTCTCAATCAGCACTGGAAAGACACAAAGAGCCGCATTCACACAATGGATCAGCGGTCTAGACCAGAACAATTAGTCCATAATTAGTTCATCAGACAGTCCCAGATTGATCCAACTTTGATTTGCATGCGGTGCAGTGTGGGGGGGAAAAAGCCCCCGGCTTTGAGCGTCCAGAAGATGAAGCCCCTGACCTGGCTGGCAAACCCAATAAAAAATTGTCTCGGAGTGTCCGAGAGTGGAGCGGTTCAACAAAGCGCAAATGACACAAAGAGAGAAACAATTTAAATAGAAAATCGAGCTCCATGGCCCCGGTCGCGCGGATTATTGGAACTCCTGCACTGCCTCAAACTTCCAGGGAGAAGACGGAGGGTCAGCTCGCACAGTGTGGAACCTAATCGCCCACAATTTTAACCCTTTTCTCCATAAGTGAAGATTTTTCCGTGATGAGGGTGTGCGAGAGAGAGAGAGAGCGTTAATCACTTGACCGTCCCCGGGGGGCAATTCTGGTGGCCGCCAGTGGTGAAAGGAGGCGCGATCAATGACGAAGAGGAGGAGGAGAAAGTGGCCTGAACTTGTCTGGAGGAAAGCGCCACGCTGGGTTTTCTTTCTTTTCCAAAAAATCTCAGTCTGGATCAATCTGTGGGAGAGAAAAGCTTTTTTTTTTTTTTTTTTCTGCAGCCTGTGAATAGACTGTGATTGCCTGTGATACAAAGGGACCGGGGGGTTACAGGTATAATGACTGTGTGGTTTTGAAAGACACCACCCAGCAGCCACAGCCGCAGCAGCAGCAGACAAGTAGCTAGATGCACCGCCATTTGATTTGGGATAACTGTTGCTATGGAGACGGTGCTATTTGATGGCACCCCGCTTTTGAGGCGGGTTGAGGAGGGAGGTTGATTTGCATACAGTATTTTCACTGATTTTCAGGGGAAAAGCATTGTTTTAATACCATAGAGACTCGTACCCTGTGAACTTCATTTAAAGGTGCACACGTGAACTCAAAGATTCAATTCGCACTTCTTTATTTTTGGACATTAAAAGAAAAAAAAATCCTCATCACAGATTTCTTTTTTTTCTTTTTTTCAGGAATAGAGCTCCTTTTGTATTTGGAGATTTTGGCAACTTGTCTTTTAGATAAAAATGGTTTGTTTTTTATTTTTTTGGAAATGTATTCTGGAGGAACCTCTTATATCATAAACAAATATATATATATTTTTTTTGCGCTACAAATAAGATAGTGGTCTCATAAAAGTAAGCCTGTCTTATCTCATTCTTAAACTTTTTTTTTTTCTTTTTTTTTTTTAAGGAGCTCTCCATAAAAACATGACTCGAGCCTAAGTGGCCAGGGTAAGAAAAACAAAAAAAAGTTTGACCTTTGACTCATGGGCCGACAGAAATAAATAAGTAAATAAAGGATTCAAGCTGGATTTTATTTTACTCTCAGCAGTGATAAAGGACCTTTTTTTTTTTTACAACATTTAGACTTCTATGTTGGGAAATCATTTTTTTAAAACCTAATAATGAGGGTGAGAGGCCAAATCCTATGACCATCTCTTTCCTCAAGTCTCAGGAAAAAACATATCCATATCAATCCAATATTAGATTGTATGAGTTATGTTTTTTTTTTCCTCATTTCACTAAATCCAATACTGTATTTTCCCAAGGAATTTGTGGGAATATGATGGATGGATGAAGCAATCAGATCACGGAGATGAACTCGGGGCCCTCAGGTTGAGGGGGGGGGGGAGGTTAGTAAGTCCAGGGCTTACAGCTGCTCCATCCAGACTACACCAAGGTTGCGGATGAAGGAAAGACCTATTTCTGTCCACTCCTCCTTTGTAATTAGAGCCAAATCCATTCGGCGTAGTTTCTCTCAACCAAGTCTACAATTCTGTGCGAGCCATAATTGACTTAATTACTCGGAGACGCCTCTTTGATTCAGTCAATATCAAAAAAGGAGCTTTTTTTTTTCCTGGCAGAGAGGTACGGAATGATAGTAATTTGGAGGCTCTTTGGCTCCTATTCGTGCTGTGTGGCGCACTGTGTTTTTTTTTTTGCTTTTTTTTCTTTTAGTGAGCAATAAACTGATGATAGTTGAGAGGTTGTCAACAAATGTCTGTCGTGCCTTTTTTTCACTTGGCAATTTCAAAGTGAGGACTCCAGATAAAGTACACTTTATCTTCTACAAAGAAAAAAAAGACAAATATAGATCTTAATATCCTGAAATTGGTTGCAATACACTGCAAGTTTGCTTCATTCAACGTTGGTGGAATTAGAAATTCTAACTGTAAGGCTTCACGAGAGGGAGTATAACGCTTTACAGGAAGAAAAAAAAATCCAGTTTCTGTAATGTAAAGAAAACACAGCAAAATAAAAAGAATCTCCGGTGTTCAGTGAACCTTGGGGATTTGTAAGACCTCTGCATGAGATCCTCGAGGCACCGAGAGGCAGGGAGCCACTTACCTGCTGGGAAAAAAAATCCTGCAAGTTTTTTTTTTCTTCTTCCCCCTCCAAACCGGAGCAGGAGCGTGCCAGGCCTTCCCCTGAAAGCTCCTCTCTGCAGGGCTGAGATTAGAGGGACATTCCCTCTCTGTTTCCTCTCATGTACGGAGGCGGGTAAGTGGTCACCGCTGGCCGGTCGTGACACGCGGTCTCAAGCCGTCTTTGAAGTGGCTGGATAAGCCGGGCATGGACTCCAAAAAAAAAAGGGCCCCGCGGAGGGATTTTTAGAAACAGAAGCAAGAAAAAAAAGAGAAAGAAATCCAGCTCTTCCTCAGATCATTTCCAGTCTCATTTCCCACTGTGTCAGCAAACAGCCTGAGAATAAAAAAAAAAAAAATCCTGGAAGGTTTATTGTGAGGTGACGAAGTGACTCAGACGTGTGGGGTCGCTTCAGTCTCACACACACACACACACAAGGGGAAGGAAGGACACATTTCAGAATCCATCTTGGTTTTGGAATGGAAATCACTGCATTTCACTGCCATTTTTTTATAATATCCAATGGAGACTATAAATATAAAAAAAAATGATGTGTTAATCCAATAATAAAAACACATTGGACTTCATTGTGAGTGAGCGATCTGATGATGTTGTGATATTCCAGTCATAATAACTTGGCCCAACGTGGACATATTTTGACTCTGACCTTAACCTCTGGGAGGCTGAAAAGTCGGCGGCCAGGCTTCCAGCGCCGGGCAGTCTGGCCAGGATCTGGACACGCCAACTGTGGAGTGAAAATAGCCTTCAGTTTCCCCCTTCGAAAGCTGGAAAAAACAACATTCTGCATGAGCGTGAAAAAAATGATTGTGATATATCAACAACCCAGGAGACCGACTCACACACGGCTGCTAAAATGGGAACAAAAAATAAAATCCCTCTTCTCTGCTGGATCATTGTGCTGGGATTCGCTCTGACACGCTCGAACTTCAGGATCTGGCCTGGAATTCAAAATGGAGTTCAGCGGGGTTTGAACAAATTCTTGGCTTGCGCGTGGCGCGGCGTGCTTTGAGCGGCGGACTCACCGCTGGATCGGCGGGGGCCGAGGGGAATTATTAAAACGGCAGCCAAGCGAGCTGGCAATTCTTCCTTCCGCTGGAAAGCGAAAAAAATATATATATATTATAATAGTACAAGTGTTTTTTTTGGGAAGGTTTAGGAGCACAAATAAGAGTAAAGCCCTCCAGTTCAGAGGACGGTGATTGTATCTGTGGTGAAGAATGGCCTGAGCTAGTGCATCAACCGCAAGAGCGCCGACTATTATTCAAAGAAACGGATAAAGCTAGATGAAAAAAAGCAGATAAAGCTCTTTCGACAGTCGCCGTTCGAAATAAAACATGAGCAACCTTGGTAGATACACTTTCTTTTTCACCTTTGGTGTCCTGCGCCTTTCTTCCATTTCCAAAGTAATGTTGATCATTGAACTTAAACCCAGTCCAGTGGGATCACCTGTTTCCAGAAATAATGCCCCACTTATTGCGGATAACGCACAAATTCTTCATAAAGTCAAAGAAAAAGTTGGATCGAGAGAAATATCGATCGTACCAATAATAAATAATAATAATAATAAACATTATTTGTATAGCAGCTTTCATAGAAGAGTGGCAGCTCAAGGTGCTTCACAGGATAAACATTCTTATGATCTGCAGTAGATCAATAAAATACATAAAAATAGACATTTAAAAAAATAATAATATGATAGTACACATAACAGGAGATACGCTATAATATGTTAGGCTGAGTGCAGTTAAATCTGAACTGAAAAGATCTGAACTCTGTACAGAAGTGAAATGTTTACAACAGGGACGAAGCTGAGCCTCGGGGGGGGGCTCTAGCTTCCCGTTGCCTCCTTCACTTTCTGAAGCGCTGGAGCCATGAGGCCAAAAGCCTGAGCTCTGATCCGTCAGTCAACCACAACACACAACGGCCACCACCGGTGGAGCTGGCTTTGTGCTCTTCATGCATTGGATGCAGCCTTCATTTCCTCCTCCTCTCCACGGCCTCTCACGTCCTCTCTTCACTGGCCTGGCAAATTGCTCGTTGGAGAATTTTTTCTTTTTTTTTTGCAACCGCAGACACACAAAAAAAAGAAAGAACCCACAGGTTGTCTGTCCATGTCTAAGTGACAGGTGTCCGGGGCTGAGCGCGTGCCAGGTGTGTGTGTGGTGCGTGTGCGTGCGTGCGTGCGCACAGACGACAGATCCTGCTAATCCTGTCCCTCCCAGAGGACAGGCAGTGTGACTGGGTAATTGGCCACTGACTGAGCAAGACCACTCCGGAGGCCCTGGTTATTGAACCACTGTTAGAGAGAGAGACGGCAGAGGCAGATCAGGTGTAGGCATAACGAGAGTAGAGAGAGAGAAAGCTGGAAAAAAGATAGGACAGAATCAGGAGAGGTGAGGAATAAGGAAAGAAAACGGAGGTGAGGAAATATAGAGAGAGAAACTGTGTGTCGGGGGGGGGTGAGAGAGGAGGCGAGAGATAAAAAAAAAAGAGAATAGAAGTGAGAGTGAAGGTGGAGAATTTTTAGAGTGACCCCGGAGCCACCGTCTCCTCTCCTCTCAGCTCCAATGTGACACTTTCATGATTACACTGGACCTCCATTTTTTTGGGGGGGTGGGGGGGGATGTCTTATTCTTGAAAAGATGAGCACTGGAGAGGGAGAGAGGAAGAGGAGAAGGGATGAGGCATGTTGATAGAAGTGTAGGTTAATACTTCCCTCCTCCAGCTGGCCACCTAACAAATTGCCTTGTAAAAGCAGAAGTGAAGGATAAAGAAAGAAAGAAAAAAAATAGAAAAAAAAAACGATTTCCCTTCCAGCAAATTGGCTGTCATTGGATTATCCCCTATAAAGCAGGATTTGTGTGTGTGCGTTTTGTGTGGGTAGACTTTGGGGTACGTGTGTGACCACCTTCTTGCATCACATGGATGTCAAGTATGTGTGTGTGTGTGTGCGTGTGTGTGTGTGTGCGTGTGTGTGTTAAGAAGAGGTATAAGACCAGAAAGGATTGGATGAGCAATCATTGCTTCATCGGCTCCATTAACCACACCAATGGTCTGTAAATCAGACGCATATAAACACACACACACACACACACACACACACACACTCACACAGTTTTAGTACATTTATACTGAAGCTATATTCAATATACTTGCTATACAAAATGTAAAGGATTTGTTGCTGAAATGAAATTATAGTTGATAATAATACAATAATTAGCTGTTGATGAATGCAGATAAGGCACATTCATTTTTAATTCATATTTTTGTTGAGGCATTCTAAGTTTCATGGTCAAGGTAAATTGAACGATGAAGTCTATTTTTAATTAAAGCTGCAGTGGCACACCCAATGAGCCGTGACTCACCTGAGACACATTACGCTCATTGTTAAGGGGACTGGGGGTTGTGTGGTTTTTTCATTAAAGGTCAGAGGTTAAAGTGTCACAGGGTGGATCAGTTGGGGGTTTCCGCTTGATTACTTGAGCAGTGAGAGCAGCTGCGCTGCAGGTCAACGACAACATTGTTGGTCCTGAACCATCGAATGTCATATCGGCAGACAAAAGTATGAGTTGATTTACAAAAAATAATAATAATCAAAGCACAGTTAAAGAAAAAGGCCTAAATAAAAAGAGAGAGATGCAAGAGAGAGATAGAGAGAGAATGAGTGGACCCGAGGAGGAGCAGAAGAAGAAATCGATAAGTGCCGCAGAGTGGACAGTGTGTGGGTGGAGGACGGCTTGATTCAGGCTCATTAGCGCAGCGTTTGACCTCCGTACCTGCAGAGTCCTTTCTGACTGTTTTTTTTGTTAAACTAAACGTGTTTGATCCATACAGAAACTGAGAGTTGTCCTTATATGAACCGGAGCTTGTTATTTACTTTTTGGGGGATGCTACAGGGCGCCTGAACGGGCTTTCTTTTTTTTAACTGTTGCACCATGCTTCCAGTGTCCCCCGGTGGAAAAAGCAATATACAGAATATTAAAGCCACGTCTTCTATTCTTCCCTCAGTCATTCAAAATGAAATTAAAATGACTGATAGCCACCGATTTCAGCAAATGATGCAGCACTTGGTTCAGACTGTAGTCAAGTATTGATTCCGTTTCAGCCTGCAGAAAGACATTTATCTTCCCCCTCAAACACAATCTCTCATAATTACCTCAAACTGTTTTTTTTTCCCTGCATATCATGGATGTACAAGAAATGACAGGACATTCAAATAAAAGGAAATAATGTAATGAATCCCTTCGTGTTTAAATCCAGGACTCGTCAGATTCTTGTGCATTTTTTACCTGCCAAACTAAAATCTGTGAACAATTTAAACTCAACAAGTGTGTGTCGCTCAAGGCGACACAACTTTAGTTTTTGCAAAAGATACAGACACGTATCGTCACATTACAGCTCGTCATATTGCATATATACGAACTAAGTGGAGTGCAAAAGTCTTATTTTCGACAGATGACAAGTTATTATTATTTTTTCTCTGAATACACGACGACGACAAGCGTCGTGTGCCACAAACTCCAGTTGTTGTGTCCGTGAAACTCCATTCTCACTCCGCCACGCCGTTCGATTTACAAAAAGGCCATTCGCCTCACTCTGAGGACAGATTCACAATGGAAACCTATAATCAGAGTGTGCGTGTGGGAAGATCTCCATTACACAACAAGCCTCCGTCCTGTCAATATCCACTTTCCTATGCAAGCATCAGAAATATGAGTTTTTTTTGTTCGTTTTTTTTCTGCCACTGCGGTAATGAGTCCCAAGCGGGATTTCACCCCACAGCGGTTTAAACGTAACATTGTCGCCTTCAAATATCTAACGTCACCGTAACGTATATTTTGCTCCCCGCTGGATTTTGTAGCTTGGATAAGGACATGTCCAGGCCCTGTGAGGACCACCAGGGCCAGTGTGAGGAGCTCTTTCTTTCTTTCTTTCCCCTTCGGTATCAATCCATACCTGTTAACAAAAGCTCCGCAGGGCTCCTCTCCGCTCTCTGCTCTCTTATTCATATTTCAGGATGTTATTAGAGCGCACGGTGAAATGTCAGGATCTTTACAAGGTAAATATCTCACCGAATGTCAACCGCAGAGTGGGGGGGGAGGAATGAGTTCCTCCGCCGGAGGCGGTTTCACGAAGTCGTTTGTTTCTGCCGTGTTTTCCGTTGATCATATTGGCGTGGGTGTTTGCAGTGGCTTGCGGTGGCTTTGTGATAAATTATTCGAGGTGGTCAGGGGGGTGGCGTGTGGATTTCCACACATGCGTGTGATCTCCACCATCGCCTTAGGAGCCTTTTTTGGTTTTCTCATGCCGCGGAAATGAGCCAGCAAACCAGACCTGTCTCTGTCATCTCCCAAAACCAAGAGGATGACAGGATTCATGTCTGGAGGAATATTGATCTGCTGCAAAGTGCTGCAGGTTTCACGTTGTGTGTGTGTGTGTGTGTGCGCGCGTCTGTGTGTTGGGCTCAGCTGCACCGTGTGATCAGAGAAAGAATGAGAGTCGGACTCTGGTGAAACACGCCTCGCCGTCTTCTCCGTTTTCGCACATCAACTCGCCCAGAACACGAGGGAGAGAGAGAGAGAGGGAGGTGGCGCCGTTTCAGGTGATGACAACATCTTCGTCACCCTCTGGGATTGTGGGTAATGAGGCTCTCGTGGGGGGAAGCCAGTCCGGTGATGTCACCGTGCTGAGATGAACAAGCCAAGCCAAAAGCTTGCTTTGACGCAGGAAGCAGGAAGGCGAGTGATATTTCTACTTCCTGTCTTCGTCGTTGTGGTACACCCATACCATACCCGTCACAGCTCTATATTACAATTCAATTAAAGCATGAGGCCAGTCAGTGGAACTACAGGTCCACAATTATAGGATAAAAGTGCCCCCAAAAAATCCTCCCAATCATTCTGTCCACTGAACTTCTCTCCGCAGAGACGGATCTTTTATTTTTTTGGTTCTTCATTTACTGGACTGGAATAAAACCGTGTGACTCCGAGCAGCTTCTCATTGTGCTCACCAGCTCGTCATACCTGTGGTGTGTGTGTGTGTTTGTGTGTGTGTGTGTGTTCATCTCTGGTGAACCGTCAGTCCCACAGCGCCACCTAGTGCTGAGGGGCGAACTGTGGCAGAGCAAGGGTCATTTGAGCCCACGATTGACCTTTTTTTAACCTTCTGCGCTCGTTCTCACACTACGTGAATCCGCATTGCATCTCTCCATTTGCTGTTAAATGTCGTTATGGAGTTATTCAGTTTTCCAGAAAGTAAAACTAATAAAAAAAAAAAATAAAAAAAAACCTTGCGGAGGTTACCAGAAGAGGATTTTCAAAAAAAAAAAAAAAAAAAAGGTATGAACATATAAAATGCCGGCCAAAAAAATAAAA
>JAFBJU010001135.1:351509-425976 GCA_016785305.1 Colistium nudipinnis
TTTTTTTTTTTTTTTTTTTTTTTACGAGCGGCTCTGCTGAACCTCTCGGACCACTCCTGGCCTCCACGCCGAGGACCACGCCGCTCACAGAGCCCCCAGGGCCCGTGATTGATTTTCCTCGCGAGCGCAGTGAAAGCCACTCAGTGTTCGGGGGTCCTGCCAGTTTCTTTTTTATAAAAGTCTTTGTGCATTAGCCTCATGACAAGTGGAGATTTTACAGATGTTGCAGTATATATATATATATATATATATATATATATATGTATATATTTTGTTACCGTTGTTTCCCACCAGCAAGATACGTTCACAGGGTTATATTCCCATCCATTTCATTTCGATTTCTTTCTTACTTCTGTTCAGTTTAAATCTTTCAGGCTGGAAACAAATTAAGTCATTAGGAGGAGGCGGAGCCAGAGCCCAGTTCCCATTTCTTAGTTTTGGTCCAAACACAGACGGAACAACTTCTCCCAGTGAATGCCAAACTCTTTTTTGTTTATGTGTGACGAGTTGTGATGGGCTTCGGAGAAGCCATTTTGTGGGGCTTTGTGCTTCTCTTCTGGCGTGCACATCTGTGTGTTGCCTGGCACAACGTGAGCACCGATGGAATTCTGACCCAAATCCGACAAGGCCGCGCGGCAGCGAGTTACCAGCTGCGGACGACAGATCCTCCGCGTCCCGCCCTCAGCTACCGGCTCAGGAGCTACCAGCTGAGGAGCGCCGCCCTGGCCAAACAGGAAGCAGCTCGGCAGCATGAAGCTTTTCCAAACCCTCAAGGGCTGGAGAGTAGGAAGCTGGAGCACGGGAATACCGTCCACACACAGGAGCTGTTAAGGGCCGGCCCAGATCTGGGATCACCTGTCAGGCAGGCACCAAAAGTACCCAATTTTTTTTTTTTTATAAATATTTTTCTTCACATGCTTTTTTTTTTTTTCCATGTGTGTGCGCACCAAACCACAGTAAATGACTGTGGCTTGGATTTGTAGGTGCAGCTGAGGTGGGAGCAGCGTGTGCCCCTGCCACCCGACACTGTGAGGGTGCGCTGTGGCGAGGCGGAGGTCACCGTGGAGGTCAAACTCAACTTCCTGGGTAATGGCTACTGGATTCTGGTTTGACTTGATCGAGTGTGGGTTGTTTTTTTTGCTTTTTGCTGAGGTTTATTTAAATAGCTCTGTGTTATACGGGGGAAAAAATGAATAACCTGTGCTTTTGATTTAAGCCTTTTTATTTTTTTCCTCCTTTCTTTTTCAGGAATCGGCCAGCTGATCCGAGCCAGCGACCTGACGCTGGGAGGCTGCGTGGCGTCGGGCGGCGCTGACCACGTCCTGCACTTCCGCTCGGACCTACACGGCTGCGGCAGCACATTGAAGGTGTGTGTGTGTCACTTCCTGTTTTCTCTTCTTCTCCTGTGTGCAAGACGTCACTGCTTTGTGTTTTTTTTTTCTTTTTTTCTTCAGATGACACAGGAGGCCCTCATCTACTCCTTTAACCTGACGTACTCTCCCACAGCCATCGGCCACACCTTCATATTTAGGACCAACCCTGCCGAGGTGGGGGTCGAATGCCACTATCAAAGGTACAAATAAAGACTTTTTTAGAATTTCTTGTCCTGTTTTCTGCTTTTCCTCGTGTGTGTGTGTGATGAACGTGTTCCTCTTGCCCGTGCTTCCTGCCCCGTTTCCTCCTGGCAGGCATCAGTTCGTGAGCAGCCTCGGTGCCCTGAGGCCGTCCTGGACGCAGTTTGCCTCGGAAATGCTGGCGGAGCAGCATCTCCACTTCTCCCTGCGTCTCATGACAGGTGGGGGACACAAAAAAGTTTTTAATTAAAAATAAAAGCCACAAAGCGATGTTCAGCGCTGGGAGTTGAATTTGCAGCAGGCAGTTTGACTCATCTCTCCAGCGAAGTGTGTTTAATTGCAATCACTGGAGACTCAGTGGTGAAGACGCTAAAACGAGCGTCTTGATGCATGCTGATGAGTTGGAGCCGCGCCCCCTGCAGGCTGCACCTGACACAGCAGGGTCAACGTGCTCAATAAAGTGATGATCATGTTTTTTTTTTCTCATTCTGAGGTTCTAACTTTGTCCAAATGTTGGATTAAAAAAAAAATAAGGAAAAAGGGGGGGGGGGGGGCTTGTCCCTGGGGGGGGGGGGCGTTGGCCTTCCAGGAACCCCACCGCTGTTCCTTTAATTGAAAGATTATAAAATATGCATGAAGCCCTGATGAAGTTATGAAGGAGATTGCGAAAGTTTGAAATGAGGTTGTGCAGCTGCAGAGCGTCGTCTGGGTTTCTTATCCAGGTCAACGATCGTGTAATCCGTTCTTGAAAGCACTTTTCCTCTCATTGTTTCTGTACCTGTGTTCTCCTCTCTTCTCCCCCCCCGGGGGGGGGGGGCATCATTTAACTCTCGTCTAATCTGATTGAAGGCCCCGGCATTACTTTTCCACTCATATTTATATATATTTATTTATCATTTCTTCCTTCTGTATGGGATTAGAGGACTGGCGATCGCAGAGGCCTTCCGGCGTTTTCTTCCTGAGTGACGTGATGCACGTGGAGGCGGGCGTCCTGCCGGGTCACCACGGCCCGCTGAGGGTGTACGTGGACAGCTGCGTGGCCACCGTGGGCCCCGACCCCGGCTCATTACCCAGAACCCCCCTCATCAACAACCACGGGTGGGGAAACTGCAGTTGAATATAAGCAGAGGCGGACAGTCATAATAATAATAATAATAATGGAGATTTATTTATTTGAAACCCTTTTGTTTATTTTTGGAGAAATAGTTTCACATCATACTTTACCTCGAGGGGATTTTTTTTCTTTCTCGTCCCGTTAAAAAGAGTCAGATGTGTTTATGAACCTGAATATTTTCATTCTTTTGACCATATAAGGTGTTTCGCTGACGCTAAGCTGACGGGAGCCAAGTCTTACTTCATGCAGAGGAGCCAGGAGGATAAACTTCGCTTTCTGCTGAAAGCTTTCAGGTTTCACCAAGATCAGAGGAACTCGGTGAGTGCAGCTGGAACTGAGATTTTAGAAACGCACATATAGTTGCTCATTTTATGTGTGCTTGGCAGGAGTCAACGTTTTCTTTTCCGTTTGTTCCTTTTAAACCGTGTTAAGTTTAATGAGGGACATTTGTAAAGATGCAGCATCTGTCATTTTCTCTTTTTTTTTTTTCTTATTTTATAGCTCTACATCACGTGTCATCTGAAAGCGACAACACTCTCCGTTCCCATCGACTCGCAACACAAAGCCTGTTCCTTCCTCACTGAGGCCAACAGGTTAGTTTGTGGGTTAATATAAACGGTGCACGGAAAATGATGAAATGGGCCCCAAAGTCAGCAATATACACAAAAACCCAGTCCTCGCTGATCCTACAAGGAGGGGGAAAAAAAAAAAAGCTTTCCTGCATGTCGCGAGGATTTTTTGTTCAGCCTCTGATAACAGATTCATCTTTTTCTGGACAGATGGGTGGCGTCAGGTGGAGATAACGAGGTGTGTGGCTGCTGCGAAACCAGCTGCAGCCAGCGGAGGAGGGAGAGAAGCGCCGGAGCTCGCCCCGGTAAAGTTTACCAAACCCAACAGAATCCACGGGAGACGCCCACACACACACACACACACAGACTGTGCTGTGATTTCTTCCCCTTTCACAAACTAGGTGAATGGTTCTAAGAATAAAAAAACAAAAAAAAAAACACCCACCCAAGTGGCTTCCATCATCCGCCCGTGTTTAGTGGAGCTTCCGTTCCTTCATTGGGCACGCAGGCTGCCTCTGCGTCTGGGGAGGATTCCATTTTTCAGCTAATCCCTGTTAATTGTTTAACCAATCAGCCGTGCGGTGAACGCTTGACAGATTCTCTCCCTGTTGCATTCCTGCAGGTGCACAGTGGGAGGAGACGGTGGCCCTGGGGCCCATCGTGGTGCAGGAGGAGCGGGCCGAGGCCTCCGAGCCGCCGCCGCCGCCCCCGCCCCCACCACCACCACCACTTCCTCCATCCTCTCAGCTCCTGACGCGTGGGGAGACCCCAACAGGTGAGACGCCGCTCCTTTTGGTTACCCATGATGCATCTTGATAAATAATGATATGATAAATGGTCTCTTCAGCGTCGTATCCATCGGGGGCCATGTTGTGTGGCCTGGGTGCGGCACTGGTTGTGTTGATGCTAGGTGCCGTGTGCGCCGGCGGCAGCAGCAGCAGACGGCGTAAATCCACCGGATACGCCGTCAGCACCTGATTCAAGAGAATAAAACCTTTCAAACTAAATATATTTTTTTTTTGTGTCCAAAGCTAAAGATGACAAAAATAAACCATCTCATGAAAAGTGCACAAACTCTGCAGACACTTAAAGATACATATTTTTGTCGAGTTCAATTTACAGAATCTCGCTGCAGGAGATGTGTCTCCACTTGGCATCAACACTCGCTTTCTTGTATGCTGAGTGTTTGCTGGCTGGGGTTAAAAGGGGTTAAGCTGCAGTGTAGCTGTGCAGAAAAAAAAATCCAGGCTATTTAAAAAAAAAAAAAAAAAAAAAGTCACGCATATGTACACTCTGCAGCACACTATATATTCCTCCATCCATCAGCGCAGGGTTTGTATTTCTTTTTTCTTTTTTTACACAGTCCAGGGGCATGATGGGAGAAGTCGCTCTTTAAATAAGCTTTGTGAAATATACAGTGGTGTTTTTAACACTATAAATAACAAGAATTATTTAAAATAGTGGAGTGGCCAGTGGGGGACCTTTTTTTTTATTATTATTTATTTTTTACCTACATATATTAATGTAAATATTCATGAACTCCACACAGCAGGACAGGAAGTGGTAGGTGTGTGTGCTATGCGCACGGATGATTTGTTTGGTTCATTTTCCGCCGGTCCAGCCGTCGCCCTGAGCTCATTTACTGTCCACACCATTACCACTGAGCTAAAAACGTCTTCACACTTATGCCCGTCCAAAATAAAAGAACCCGTGGCCCCGGCTGCGCGCCGCGAGGCTAGACCTCTCCGTATCAACAGTCATATGTTAGCCCCAGGCCATTTTCGCCTTTAATTCGTGCGTGTGCCGCTGGCGGAGGACTGGTGAAACGGCAAACTGTTGCTCACAGGCCCAGGAAGACGAATAGACATAATTAAAAAGCCCATAGAGGCGAGTGCAGGGGCTTTTATTACAGTAATATGTGAAGGCCTCGCTTTAATGGGGTGTTTGTTCCCGTGTGCGTGGCTGGTTTACTACCCCCCCCCCCCCCCCCCCCCCCCCCCCCCCCCCCCCCCCCCCCACCCCCCCCATCTCCCTCAACCCGGGGGCTAATAAAAGCCATTCCTAATGATGCACCAGCAGAACACATGACAGCGACACACACAGACACACACACCGAGGAACACTTACAAAATAATGGTGGTGGAGAAGAAACAGATGGCAATGTTTTTTTCTGCTTCACAACCTTGTTGTCACACCCTCTTACGGGCAACGCACTCGCCTGCGGCTGAACCAAATATGTAAAAAGGTGTAAATGTCATCATCATCATCATCATCATCATCATCATCCTCTTCATCATCCTCTTCATTATCATCTTCATACTGGAGACGGTCGCCCACTCACAGATGTCTAACGGTTATGGAACCAAGTTGATGAGCGAAATGGCAGAGAGTCCTGAATCAGCCATATTTTTGAACAGGATGTGTGACCCCTAAGGGCACACACACACACACACACACACACACACACCCGCAACACAACATCAAAAGTAATGGTGTGTGTCCTGCGGCAGACGGGGAGAGTCATCACATGTCTGGTGGCCTTCAGGAGGGCGTATTGTTGCTCTAGATGAAGCGTGCTAGCTAATATTGTTCCTAACACACACACGCACACACGCGCACACGCGCACGCGCGCGCACACACTGCTGGCCATGACAGAAGTCGGTATTAACACCAGACCTGTTGGTCCATGCCTCCGCCCAGAAAACCACAAGAGGTGGATTCCTCCTCCACACCGGCAACCCGCTGTTATTTTTCCTCTGTGGAGTGGATTCATCTGATTTTTGTTCTTCTTCTTCTTTGTTGTTTTCTAACAACGACACACATGCCGGCCTCTTATCGCAGCGATGCGGCCGCGTTATTACTCGGAGCCTTTGAATTTTCAAGGGGGACAACTCCATCATTTACCAGAGATCCTATCACGGATTTAAAAATAATAATTACAGGCTGTGAGATGCTCATTGTGTTATTACACGCCTCTGATGCAGATGGCGGTAACACATTTCTGTCTGGTTTTGGAGAGGCCGCGCACACTCACACACACACACACACACACACACACACACACACACAAGCACGCGACTTGTGTCCAAGCCTGTAATTAACCCTCTTGATTAAGAGAGAAAAAAAAGTTGCTAACGAAGGAAATGGATTTAATTAGCCTGGTCTTAGCCCAGTGTAAAAAAAAAAACACACACATGCACAAGTGCGCACACACACACACACACACACACAAAAAACAATTAAGCCTCTTTCATCCTGGGCAAATGGCTTCAGTGACTCAGAGCCTTTCTCATTAAGACTATCAATAATATGCTGATTACACGCGTCCACCGGTCTCCTTTATCAGCGCACAAAGGGAGGAGTGTGCGTCTGCGCCTCCTTATCTGAGGAGGGAGAGGTTTGAACTGTAGGGGCTACAGAAGTGGAAGGAGGGCCACGCGGTGCTGTGTCTTTATTTTTATTTTGTTCATTGGGTTTATCTGATCCAGGAGGCCACGGGTGTGAAGCTGAGGGGTCTTCACAGGCCTGGATAAAAAATAAATAAAAAAAAAGGCGAGTGTCTCGTGATGGGATCTGACGCATGATGTCATGACTTTGAGAAAGACTTGAATGAGCAGGAAACGGGCCGTGATGTTAATAATGGCAGTTCAAGTGTTAATGTGGAGTCTGACTGTGAATTTAGTCCTAAATTGAAAAATAGTATAAAACTCCAAAATGAAACTGGTGAAAATGAACTAACAGTCATTTTTAAAAAAATCTTATTTTTGACGCAGCATCTGTCTTCTTTCTCCATTTCTCCTACAAACCTTTGACCTAGACGTCCATATGCTTCTTTTTCTCCGCCGCCATGTCTAGTTGTGTGTGTGTCTGTGTGTGTGTGTGTGTGAGTGTCACAGCAAAGACAGACAGACGTCTGTCACACAGGCAGGAAGTCAGCGTCTCTGTGCTTTGACCTTCAGTCTCTTCCTGTTGTAACAGACTCGGGGGTCCGTCCCCAGAGGAGGACGGCGGGAAGCTGGAGCTCGACCTGCAGAGCCACACCTTCACACCCCCCCCCCTCTCTCTACATCCCCAAACATTCCCCGATGGGACCGTCCCGCTCCTTCTGATCTTTTCCAGTCCAAGCTATTGTGCGATTTGTTTTTCATCCAGTTTCTGAGGGTCCCGTGAGGCCACCTGTGGAGCTCACAGACCTTTGTTTGGTTTCCAGCTGCCGTTTTCAAGACTCCATCAGTTTGCTCATTTCATAGATATTTTTTTATATATTATTTTTTTCTTTGTAGTCTTTGATGGATATGTTATTTGCTTTTCTCCAAAGAAACTGGCTGAGGGTTTGGATCACATGACCATGAGGGTGGTCCTTATTTTAGATATTTTTATATATTTATATATATAGTTATATATAGTTTTTATAAGATTTCAGGGCAAAGTAGTAATGTCGCTCTACGTAATTGCTCATATCAATCTATCAATCATTTTGAGATGATTTGAGAATTTAAATCAAACTACTTCCTTAGTTTGATTTGGTTAGTGTTAGGGTAAGGGTTTAGGGTTAGGGCAAGGTTTAAGTTTAGGGTTCAGGGTTAGGATAAGGGTATTTATTATATTTATTATAGTTAGGTTTGAAAGAGTAGAGTTAGAGTTATGGGATTTGGGGTTTAGGGTTAGGGTCTAGGGTTAGGGGGAAGGTTAGAGTTAAGGTTAGGATTGGGTTAGGGTAAGGTTCTAGGTTTAGGGTAAGGGTCTAGGTTTAGGGTTAAGGTTAGGATTGGGTTAGGGTTTAGGGTCTAGGGTCTAAGGTCTAGGGTTAGGGTCTAGGGTTAGGGTCTACGGTTAGGGTCTGCATAGGTTAGGGTTACGCTTAAATACAAATAGAATATAAGAGCTCCGGAAGGTTTCGTTCACACACAACCTTTTTTCTTGAAATCTGTGGTTCATTTTCTGGCAAGTGGAGGTTGTTCCAAAAGCGGCGTTCTTCTTCTTCTTAACCATATGTAGACGTGTCACAGGAGCCAAAACAGCTCCCAAAAATGAAAATAAAGTGTTTCTCCCACGGCTCAGTCTTCAGCTGTGCCAACACGACCCAAACACCCACCGTACACCAAGACAAATAAATCTCCATGCTGGGAAGCATCTGCACCAGGGAAGTGAACACGGATGTGACTTTGTGCCGAACAGATGTCTGAAAATAACCATCCTATACCGAACCCAGCACCTTCCTTTAAACCACCAGGAGGATAAACCACAACAAAAGACCCCCCCCCCGCGCTTGGGTTTATTCCAACTTCAGATGCGGGGCTTTCTTTTAGACAATGGACCAAGACATATTTTGTGGCCTTCAGTGTTTGATGTTGCGTGTCGCCTTTGTGCTTTAATGGGGGGAAACAAGCTGAACAACGTTAGATCACAGCCCCTCAGGTGCATGTAAAGGAAGCAACCAGACAAAGAGATCATAAGACGCATTTATGGATTCTAATATACACATTTTGTTGTCCCCACAGACCACGACCTTCAATCCTGATTGGCACATTGAAAGTGGATGAACACACACACGCACACTTCTTTATCATTCAAAGAGCGCGATCAATCTGAATAAATACCCCCCCCTCCCCCCCCCCGGCCTCTTATCTCACAATGCAAAAACTGGATAAGCGCTCCCACCGGCTGTGGATGGAGGAAGCTGTCAGCACCTCTATTTTGGTTTTCCTCATACAGAGAACAGAATCCTGTTTTTCTCTCCAAACCCATCCTCCTGGTTTTCAAACCCCCGGAGAGTCCTTTTTCCCTCTGTCTGCGTGAGATGTGTGTGTGTGTGTGTGTGGGTGTGTGTTCCACCACCTCATCCATACATGATCCCTCCTTCCTGCTTATCTCCGTCGTCGGGCCTACATCTTTCAGCAGTTGATAAATCCACTTTTTTTTTCTTTTTCGCATTACGCTGTCAGAAAACAGGATTTTCCAGGTTGTCAGACTTAAAAAAAAAACAAAAAAAAAAAAACATTTGTGATTTATATGTGCCATTACTCACCTCCGCACCATCGCCTTCCTGTATCACATCCATGTGATTTTTTATTTTTATTTTTTTTTACTGGTCTGTTTTGACACCTGTAGCTGTTGTGGGCAGTAGGTGGCTTTTCTTTTTTTTGGAACCAGGAGCTTGTTGGTAAACGGAGGATTTATGGTGTTTGCAGGCACTGCAGAGGCTTCAATTGAGTTTGTTTTATCATTAAACACTGCAACAGGAATCGGGGTGCATGAGTTATAATCATGCACAATGACAAATGTATACATCTTCCTAAAAATCCTTCTGTCAGCCTCTCGGTTGGATAATAACTAACATTCCACTGTTATGATTCATAGTTTGTATACAGGGCGGCTCAGGAGTAATCACTGTTAGCCTTCCATAAAGTCTCTGTTATACAGGATTTCCATTCATCCTCAGAACAAAAGAGAAAAAAAATCTCACAGAAGGAAAATTGGGTTGTTCAGTTTTCTCACAGAGCAACACTGCCACCCGCAGACCCTTACACGGCTGATCAGGCGTGTTCAATCAGACATGTATGAAGTATTTTCATTGGTATGAGGGCAGATTTATGAGAGGATGTGTGATCTAAAAAATATATAATAATTAGATGTGTCATAACGCCGTTAAGTTAGATGTGAGACAATGAACAGAAATTCATAAACACTTGTTCCGTGTCACTTTTTTTCTTTATTAAATTCATGAATCTATATATGCAATTTTTATGCATTTTTTTTATTTTTTTTGACATTTTTCATGTCAGCCCTGATTTCTGTTTTTTTTTATTATTATTTCCAGCTGTGACTGTGATGGTGGATACTCTTTGTCCCTTTGTTCTGCTGCTCTCCTCTGGTTGTGTAAGGTAAGACACCGTGAAACCCATCTGGTGAGGTCAGGGATAAAAATAAAAAAAAAGGCTCATGTCGTTTAATGTATGGCTTTGCGATTGTAAACCATGCTTGTGTGTGTTATTTGATTTTAAATGTAAAATGCTGATAAAAAGACCTGAGCTATTTTACTGGAGCTACTAATTTTTTTGACAATCAGACTGAAAATTTGAATATCTCAGCTTTGGTCAATCATTGTACTTTAAATGAACATAAGACCTGTAAATGTGCAATTCTATGAGACGTAATATACGTTTCATGTCATCAGCCAACACACTTCAGGTGTGATGGCTTCTCCAAGGGCTTATTTGCTGAGTACCCTCAGGTGTGTCCATAATCACACCTGTGACTTCTTCTCTTGATCAGTCTCCGCCACCTTCTTCCAATTTTTCAATCACTGTTTAATAAAAAAAAAAAAAAGTGGGGTAATGATCAACTTTGGCCACTAGATGGGGCCATGAGACCATTTTTTTTGTTAATCCAATGTTATGGAGGGCAGTTTTAAAACCAGGGATACTCTGTGGAACATACAGCTGAATAAAATCCGATAATTGAGCAGAATAATTAAGTTAACATCAGCCAACTTGTCTGTGATTATATAGAGAGGAGCTTTTGATGACACAGGAACAAATTTGACTTTTATTTCACCATCAATTATAGTTTAAAGTGAACATTTTTTAATTGAATAGCCAGTTCTTTACGAGCGTACTTACGTCATTTAGTTTGGACTAGGACTTTGTCTGAGAGGTCAGGGTACACAGTATTGGTGAGCGTGTCATGGTGTGTCGGTGATGTATTTAATCGTTTAGCCCATGAGAGAGCAGCTTTTGATGACACAGGAACAAATTTGACTTTTATTTCACCATCAATTATAGTTTAAAGTGAACATTTTTTAATTGAATAGCCAGTTCTTTACGAGCGTACTTACGTCATTTAGTTTGGACTAGGACTTTGTCTGAGAGGTCAGGGTACACAGTATTGGTGAGCGTGTCATGGTGTGTCGGTGATGTATTTAATCGTTTAGCCCATGGCACAGTACACGTGCACCAACACACACTCCGCCCACACTCAGCCCTTAAAAACATTTCCACTGCAAAATCGCAGGGTGATAATAAATCACCATGGTTACAGATGGGTACAGGAATGTAATAATTGCCGTACACGAAGGAGGCTCTGACTGATGGTGCTCGCAAGGCCACTTAGAAATCAATAGAGGAAAATATGGCCTGCACCATCCATTTAGCGGCCGAATGAAGGCTTGAGTGTCAGTTTGATCCGCTGGGATGGATGAGGTGCAGAAATCAGAGTGTGAAGGTGTGAACGCCAGGAAGTAGCTGGGGTGCGTGTCTGAGCATGGGCGTTTACGGCACGTCACTGGATTGTTGCTGAGTTTTGTGAGGACTTTATTTTGAACCCATTCATTCATTGGTTCATCGTGACTCTGGTTGTGCTGGCTTGAATTGGAGCATGCTGCACTCTCCTGTGCCACTATTACCTAGAACAATGATCCCATGATGGAATTGGATTTGCCACCAGACCCTTTTCAGGTCCCATCCCATGAATTGGATATAATATAAATGAAAAACCGGCAGGTCGCTGATCATGATATGCAAACTCAGCCGTTTTCTGGCCATTTCAGTTAAAATGGGAAAAACATCACAGGGTGCTAAAGGAAAACTCCTAAAGCACATTTTATCATGAAACAGTGGAGTCCCCTTCTAGTAGCAATGTCCTGAGATCTATTTTTGAAATTGCAAAAAGCAATAACGTGAAAAGCAGCAAAAAAAAAAGCGCGACAGACGAGAGACAATTTAGCTGACTCTTTATTCTTTCAGGACATGGGCCGCATCCCTTTTTTTATGCGACATCTGCCAAATTTCCATTTAACTGCAGACCAGGTGAATGCATCATTCAAAGAAAAGGCAGTCCATTTCAGAAATCTTTGAATTCAGTCTCCATTCTCCTCCAGACCCTGACCGAGCATGGACATCCATGTGTTTTTTTTTTTTCTTCTTCTTTTATACACAGTCAGGGAGGTCAGCATCCCTTTGCTAATGGAGGGGGATGCCTTCTCCTCGATGAGGCGTCCTCGGAACCCGCTGCAGCAACCTTGCAGCAGCAGAGGCATCAATATTTCAAGCTGATGGGTCGCCTTGAGAGGGGTTATTATTATCACACACACACACACACACACACACACACACACACACACACACTGGATGACAGAGGCTTTGAATAACCTGTCATCACAGGCTACAACCAAATATTGCTTCATTTCTCCTCGTTCACAACCATGGTGACATCAGCAGAGCTCGTCAGCATGCAAAATACTTAATTACTACCTCCAAATCATCCACACGCACACTCTCTCTGCGTCAGCGTGAACATAATTAGCCGACTTCTCTGTGATCCTTAATGCATTATTGAATCTTTCAAAGGAGTCTCGATCCTCTGGGCTAAGTGTCTGCCAAGGCGGGATCGCAGGGCGGGTTCGGCTGGGATGAAGGGCGGTGCAGCCATTACGGAGTCTGGGCCGGGCCGCTGGCCTCGTCTGAACCCCGGAGCCTCATGAATAATATAAATTCTCTTACTGTATTTGGGAAGCACTTCGGACAGTAGTGGGGGAAGGGGGGAAGGGGGGGCTGAGGACGCCACATTGATTTCTGGCCTTGCGAATTTGGAGGTTGGTTCCATTATAGTGGTGAACGATTGCTGAACTCCACAGGCGTGCAACCTTGACAAGACAACAGTTGTGTTGTCATGGTAATATGCCATTTCTCCTGACATTTACGAGAAATTCATGTCTCACAATTATTGCCAGTATGTTTTTTCTTTTTTTTTTCTTTTGAAAGGCCACCCTTTAGTGTGGAATGATTGAAATTCACCTTAATGCATAACACTCCATTTGATTTAAATTTCTCTCATTTGTGGGTTTACGACGGAGTTGACTCTGTGAAACCAAATGATTAATAGTGCATTAAAAGTATCTATAACGCATTTAACTTTGGTCCCTGTTCACAAAAAGTCTGCTTTTTTCCGCAGACTGGAACACATATTTCTGAGACACTGAGTAATGCACGTGTTCCACAAAATCTACACACCGTATTTTGGTTATTAACCTGCACAGACGGAGCATCTATCATCGGTACAGTGTATGGATCTGTGTGCCAGGAATGGGGGGGCAGGGCAGTGGTTTTACCCTCACAGCGTGAGGGGTTCAGCCATGAGGCCTTCCTGTGTGGACATGTGGCCGCGAGGGTCTTCAATAATCTCCAATATGCTGATATCAGTCACCTACTTTTATTTAAAATCAAAATGTAATTTTATTTTATTTTATTTTATTTTATTTTATTTTATTTTATTTTATTTTATTTTATTTTATTTTATTTTATTTTATTTTATTTTATTTTATTTTTTATACTGCCAGTGTAAATCACCTTCAGATCATTGTTACCTGAAATTGCTTTTCTTTGTAGTTTCAACTTTTAAAATCCCACTGCGCACCAAAAAAACAAACACGTCATTTATACAGCTGAAGACCCGATCATTTTAATAAACAAATGAAATGGCCACGTCAATGGCCAAGATGCAGCTTCCTATAAGTTGAGTCACCCATGATTCGGCATGGATTATACAGTATCTTCCTTTATGCTTGAGATGGATCCAGGTGGAGTGGATGATGCAACATGAACAAATTGCTGCACCAAACTGATTTATGATGATGCATAACCAATCTTTTGTCAGTAGACAAATGGGTCTGCCTAAAAATGGATCTCCTCTCTCAGCCTTCTGCACTCTGGGATCAGTTTGTTTAATCACGCCGGGGCCATTTGCAATCCATCATTACTTAAGGCCTTGTGATTAGTAAAATGCTCGTCAGAAAACCATAGTGGGCCCAGGTGATCCCCCCCCCCCCCCCCCCCCCCCACACACAAATTTTGCTAACTTTTAAGGACTCGTATTTATTTCCTTGAAACTTACAATACAAAACGATTATTTTCCAACACCATCCGAACATGAACCACTGACCCCAAAACATTTTTTTTTTCAAACTGTCCTCAATTAAATGGGCTTTAGTAGGAAACGTGTCCCCCATATGCAGCCTATGACACACACACACACACACACACACACACACACTCCCTGCCTGTGTCAGCCCTAATCTCTTTCCATTAAACCTGCGCTGCGTTGATCATTCGGGTTAAAAGCTTCCATCATCAGGTGTGCTCTCATTTAGCGTTTTCCATGATCAATACCGTCCTTGACACAAGAGCTTTGCCCCACGCTGCGTGGTGTGTGTGTGTGTGGGGGCATGGGTACAAGAGTGGAAGCTCTTGGCCCTGCTGCATTGCATTGTGTGTGTGTGTGTGTTCCACAGTCTTCCTCCTGTGATGTCTTTGTTGTGCGTTTGAGAGAAGCGAACGGTGGTGTTGTGTGTACGTATATACTGCGCTTGTTTTTCTTCCCAACGCCCCCTCATCTGATCCTGAGGTCCACCCTGCAGACTGCTACCGAGTGGAGACCCGATAACGAGCCCAACGCACAGGCAGACCTCTGCTTGGCTTCGTTTTTTTTATTTATATATTTAAATTCACACTTTATGAATCCAAATGGACTTTATTGAAAAATAACAATACATTTTCTGTTTAAAATACTGCCACCTGTTTTTTTTTTTAGTAAACTTTAAACTAATTGATCTCCAAAGTAGGTCTCCATCTTCCAACTTATTTTTCTTTGTAAATAATTAAGTAAGAGTAAAAAATAAAACCCTGACAACCTCCCTCAGTGTGTCAACCTCTTGCTTCATATCAAACAAGTCAAATAAAGACAATATCTTCTCTAGCCTTTGCAGCTGGTACAGTGGTGTGTGAGTGCATGTGTAGCCCAGAGTGCGCTTGCACTTTTGTTTGCCAGTGCGTGGGAGTGGAGGGACTTTTGGAGAAGTATGCCGGCAGGCAGCAGGGTTTTTTTTTTTTTTTTACAAATACCTCCTCTGCATTGAGATCAATACATTAGGCCTCGGGGGAGATGAGCTTGACCTATTAGAGCAGTTTTTCATAATCACTTACATCTTGTAAAAAAAACAACGTTTTTCTCCATCGCTTTGGTTGTGTTGTATATTATTTTTCCATCTTGCTTTATTCAGAGGACATGTATTCCGTATGGAAATTAAATAAATTAAATACTCATAAAATGGGTACACAGGGAGAAATACTTTTTTTTTTTTTATTATTGGCTTTTTTGGTGGTCCTATTCTGCTGATCGAACTGGGATTTTGCTTAGAAATCTGAAAGATATGATAAAACCTGATTTAATAAAAGTAACATACATTTTAGCAACTTTACCAACCTGACGCCAGGTTAATCATCTGTTTTTAAATTCCATAGATAGGAACATTTAACCCTTATGATTCTATGCATTTAGAATTTAGAATTAAATACCTAACACAGACCCCTTGGTGACTTATAACGTCTCCATCTCCTGACACTTGTCCTCACAAACTGGGCCCTGACAGTGCAGGCTGTGATGGCTGTGTTCATTGTTCATGTGCTCAATAGGCAGCACATGGCGTGGGCAGCAGTCGGTGGGGCTAAATTTGTGCGTCTCTCTGCTCATTCCGGGGATATTTGTGACTTGCTCCTTGTTGACTTGTTGCACGCTCCTCGCTGACAACGGGTCTCTGTGTGTCACCGACGGCGGAATCCGACCAGCTGTGTGCAATTAGGCTGCGAAATGATGGAGAAGTGCACGCTCCTCTGCAGTTGGAGCATCAAGTGGTGAGGATTGGCTAATGTAGAGTTTATCAATACAGCTAATATATATACACATGTATATACATATATATATATATATATTTAATCCTATTTTTTAAATATTTTTTTACTATACATAAAAAAAGAATTATGATAAATCAGTGAAGTCCCTTGATATAGTCAAATGATATAAAAAAATATATATTAATATTTTTTGAAGGAAACCCAGACTTTTAGTAGTTTTTCTATAATACTACATATTTTACTATACATACTATATTATTTATATTAATAATCTGTTATTAAGTAATAGCAGATTAGTGATATAAATTCAACATCACAGATTATGTGAGCTCTTTTTAAATGTTGTCATCTTTGTCAGATTACTTTGACAGACTCTGCTTTATAAATCAGCTGCCATCTTTTCCCTTGTTTCCATGGTAACACTCCCTCCTCCTCCACGCTCCCTCCCTCCCTCCCTCTACCAGCGACTCCTCCGGACTGTACCACTTATACTGCAGGGGTCATAATCATGTTGTTTATCGAATAAAAGTATTTTTCCTCGGTTTTACTCTCAAACACCAACCAACACCTTGCAAATATATATCATTCATGTTATAGTTGTAGTCAACAGTCGGTCAAATCGTGGATTTTTAAGGTATAATGAATATTTGGACGTTCGCACCGACCCCCCGCTGAAGCTCGCTTAACATTTCCCCCAAACTGTCAAAATCGCTTGTTGCTTCCGACCTTAGCCTTAAAAGTAGTTAGCCAGCTAACGGCTGTTAGCCTCCAACCGTCTCCCACTCACATACGAGTTTAAAGAGGAGTAAAGTTTAAAGCTGCAGGAGAAACGGTGACAAAGTGTGTGTAGAAAGTGAGTTTAGTGTGTTCGTGGAAGCGTCGGTCGCGGTTGTTCGGACGCGGAGCCCCCGGGAGGAGCAGCTGGATGTGACAGGTCCGTCATCAGGTAAGCTGCAGGTAGTTAGCTTAGCCGCTAGCAACCGTTAGCTGGGATAATGTGTGTTTTTTCCTCTCTCTCTCATGGCTTGTTTTATGGATTAAAGTGGATTTGTTCGGGCAGAGGAAGTGGCTGCTAACGTTGTTGTTACCACTGTAGGATGGTTTGCCATGCTAGCTCCCAAATCACTGCTGACATGGAAAATGAAAACAAGTGAAAGCTGCTCCGGGATATAAAAAGAAAGTGCATTTTTCATTCCAGTCTTATTATAACAGCAGATGTAAAAACATAATAATAAATGTCACTGCACCGCCATCAGTGGGCTGTTCGATATAATTGCTGTTTGCATGGAAAATTACTCAAACTTTATTAGATTTATGAAGCTGAGGCACTTTTTTTATGTAGGCTGTGTTAATGCTGCCTTTACACCTGGGAAAGGTTTTTTTTTTTTTAAATAACCAATCATTCTCACTGTAGTTTATGTAGTGCTCCCTGGTTGATTTTGATCTATTTTCATTTTTATAAAATTCAAATTTTATTTTTTAAAGGCACATTGCACAGTCTTTATGTTGGTCTAAAACACAGGGCTGGAACAGATGCCCACGCATTTATTCAGCCCTTGTTTGTATTCAGTGTGACATTTTTACCAGAATTAGTAAAAAAAAAAGCAAGGAACCACAACTGTGCCGCGTGATATTTGATTATGGCTAATAATAGAAAAAGGACACATGCCTTTTTCATTGATCTGTCTTGTGTGCCCTATTTATGTCTATGCTGTTAAACTATCCAGTGGTAAACACACAGAGCACAGATCGTATACTGTACATGCAAGGATTTTTAAACACAGTTTTAACCCGTCAGTATTCATTTGCTGAAATGAGTTATTGTTTCAAAAGAGACTCATTTTGTGTCTGAAAATGAAGCAGCTTTGCTTCACCAAATCTCAAATCTGGTTGTGTGTGTGTTTGTGTGTGTGTGTGTGAGAGAGAGAGAGAGCCAAGCCGTTTGGGGTCAAACAGGACATGGATAATAAGTGGGGAGGGGATACCATGTGGGGAGGAAGTGGCCCAGTGTGTTTGCCAGGCTTTTGTTTGTTTTCCTGTCGGGATAAATCTATTTAGGAGGTTGGCTATCTAAGGTCTGCCGGTGGAAATTAGCGTCCAGCAGGGCTTGTTATACGGTCATTGACAGTCACTCACTAACATGGTTATTGAGAAATTGGTTGCCGCAAAAGGTTAGATTGATAAGCCTCATCCATCAGCAGCGATGGAGCCGGGCTGGCTCGTTCAGCTGCTATTTTTGTGGATTTTTTTCCCCCTCTGATTACACCGGTTAATTTACATCTTGCGGTAATATTTTAATAATGTCTTGCAGAAGTGTTGTCTGTCTCATTTCCCGACAGGTGCCCGTAATGCTGAAGATGACATCAGTATTAAGTGTCACTTGCTGAGGTAGACAGTTTTTCATCCTGGTGAGATTAATCCCTGCAACCCCCATTTTACAAATCTATTCCCTGTGGAGCCTCAGACTATATATTTATAAAAAGCAACCAAAAGCATAAACAGACAGTAATTAGGTTTGTTTATCCTGGATCTGTAATTTATGTTTAGCCTGTGATGTCAACGAAACACCCAGGCTGCCGCATCATTCACAGCCTTTTGTATTAGACAGAGAGAGACAGAGAGAGAGAGAGAGGGAGAGAGAGAGAGACAGACACGGGGGGAGAGACAGGCGCTACAGCTGTTCTATTGAATCCGGATCGAAAAGTCATGAAGCTGGATCTCTGACTCATCACTTCTGTGATGCTGCGGTTTCATGGCTCATAACGATGCCGACCGGCATGTCATCAGCTGGGTGGCTGGGGGGAGGGGACTGGGTGGGGTAGCAGACGGAGCAAGATGTCCAAAATCCCAGCCCATTTTTTGGATTTATTTTTTTACCCCAAAGATTATTCTGATGCAATAACAACAACAGAAGTGGTCACTGTTCTTTTCCAAATCCCGTATGCTTACATGTTTTTGTTATGGAAATAGTGCTTGAAAGTTAGTTGAAGGAAAATGGTGAAAACACACAGGTAAAGGATGAGGAGAGAAAGAGGTGAGCCCATGTGCTACATACAGTGTATAAAAGGGGAGTGTGTGTGTGTGTGTGTGTGTGTGTGTGTGTGGAAGGTGAGGTAAATGAGTTTAGAGGACGGATGCTGAGCGGAGGTGGAGGAGAGTGAGGCGGGGGGAGGGGGGGAGTTGCTGAGCTCCTGTTTCCGGGGGGTGGGGGGGTGTTAAATGTGATGACCGAACATCGACAAGGACAGAGCCCATCTAATGATGCCACTGCAGACACTCTTTGATTATTGGTCTTAGAATGATTGGTTATTAGAAATATTGTTCATCTCCACTCTTTGTGTTCCTGGGCTTGTTATCAATTACTTGATTTCATTTATTTTTTAAAAAGTCCAGTTCTCCGGCGGGGCAAGAATGAACAAAGGACTAATATGTGACGGCACGAAACTGGGGAAATACCTCTGGAGCTTCACGCGTTCACGGCTTGTTACTGTAAGTGCCTCGTTTTTGCCCCTTTCACTTAGGCTGCTCTCTGCGAATGGGGAGCTGTGATTTTAGAGAAGTGGCTCTCTGATTGGTCGGAGCCCTTAAAGAGGCAGGGCTTTGCCACGAGCTGGTGGGCAGGAAGAGGCTGGCTTTAGGGGAGCGTGAGGGAAGAGTGAGCGAGCGAGAGAGAGAGAGAGAGAGGGGTGGGGGGCCCGGGTTGGCTGGAAGTGTTTTAGCCAGATAGTTGGACTAGACACTCTTCTGCTTCCTGCCTGTCCGCCTCGCTCGCCCGCTTGCCGTTGAGAGAGAGCAACACACATCAAGGAGAAAATCCCCGTCTCGGCATGGACCTGGGGCTGCAGCACACGGCAGCTGGCGAGGAATGACAGCACTTCACATGCTCATTAACTCCAGTGGCTGAAGGGGGAGAGCGCTCCGTGGTATAGCTCCGTGTCACAGGACGCACCAGGTGCCTTCTGGGTACGGGACAGCAGACAGACAGCAGACACACACAGCACAGCTACGGGACCCGGTGAAATGAGGTGGGACAGAACCGTCAAATAGGCTGGCTGTATTTTTCTTGTTCTTCTTCTCTTAAAAAAAAAAAATACTGTATATATATATATATTCTTTCTTTCTGGAGTTTTGCTGCAGTGTGCTGCATACCAGTCCGGATGGGGAGATAGACAAGGAGGGAGGGTGGGAGAGAGAGAGAGAGGGGGGGGGTTGTTTTATCAGTGCGAAAAAGAGAAAGTGCGTGGGGCTGTAAACGAGGGGAGAAAAAAATAAAGAAAAAAGAGAATATATAGATAGAGTAACCACGCGGTAACTAACTATCCCTGCACTGAAATGGACTTTCTCTTCGGACTCCTCAGGGAGAGGAGGCATTATCACAGCAGTCCACTCTCTCTCTCTCTCCCTTTCTCACACCGGCTTTTTCTTTTGCCACATGGGCAACATATTTTTCACTCTGTGGAGGAAAAAAAAACTTTGTCGCCCCCCCCCCCCCTGTACAACATTTCCCAAAATGTCAAGGGGCTAACGACAGGCAAAGGTTGTTTGTACAAAGTGTGTGTGGGGGGGGGGGGGGGTCTGATGTTTGGACACTCCTAATGTGCGTGGACGCAAATAGCCGATGGGCCCTGAATGAGCTGGAACTATACAGTTCTAATAAGGCCCACATCATAATAAACCTTTTTTTAAATTTAGACAAACCGCCGTCTGTCTCGATTTAGCTCCGAGCTGGACGCAGGGGCCTGCGTGGAAAAAGGCCAGGGTGGTGTCCCACGTCTGGCCGCCGATCGGGGGGTGGAGAGTGGGTGTTTTCTAAAATGGAACATCAGTTCAGCCCTTCCTGTTGGGGGGAGAATAGAATATACTTCTGGGACAAAGCACCAAGCCACTCACCGCAATGATTGTCCAGATATCCAGATATAGAAAAAGGGACTCTTCTTGCACACTGTACCTCGAGATGGCGTTAAAAGGATTTAGTGGTTATAATGATTTTATAAATGTCTTTGGGGGCGCGTCTTTTTTCCCGGTGACACCAGGCTGACTTTGCTGAATCACTTGGCTCCCATGTTTTGAAGTGTTGTAATTTGGAGGCTTTAAGATTTCCATTCATTTGATGTTTCATACTCTAATCTGATCTAAACCTACAGTATATGTATATATATATATTTTTTTTCCTGATTTAGGGACACGCACACACCACAGAGTGTCGGCGGAGCTAATCGCACAGCTGATTTGGTGTTGAACATCATATATTTGTCCGTCCAGCCCTGGCCGCCAGCTGTAATTAGCTGATGACTTGCCTTGAGTCCTGTGGCTGAGCCCGGAGTAGACGAGAACACTTACACGGGGGGGAAGAAAAAAACAAAACCAAAACAAGTCCATTTACTGAGTGCAGTGGCTTGGATATCAGTCAAACACACGGACACTCTGTGGCTAAGTGCTTGTAAAATGGTATATCATCAGTTATGTGTTGACGATGAAACGGGCCAGGGGCCGGGAGGGGAGAGCAGCAGGGCCTTATGGGTCAGCTAGCTCAGTTAAGGCTATTATGATATGGAGCACACCTATCTGCTGACTCCGCTGAGCTCACTCACCCGTCCTTATCGCTAATGGTACTTGATCATCATTGGCCTCGAGGAGCTGTAGCTTTACGCCACAGACAATTCCATAAGCATCGTAGCATCCTTGGAATTAAACAGGAATTAGGCTGCGGGGTGTGGAGTCCTGGCTCGGATCCCCTGCGGGCCATGTCGTGGAACATATTGCACAGCTGGGTTAGGTCTGCTCAGAGATGGAGGACATTTTGATAAAAACCTGCTCTATAAGTCTCACTCATTTTCCATTAGTCACTGGAAACTGAACATTTTCCCCTATTTCCACGACACAATGAGGCCCTCTCTCTCTCTCTCTCTCTCTCTCTCTCTCTCTCTCTCCACAGCCTTGAAAAACATTGACCACTTGTTCCTCTTGGCCATGCAAATGACCACACGGCTGCAGTTTGCCAGCCTAAAATGGTAATAAATGGAAATGCAGGCACTCAGGTTCCCCGCCGCGCTCGTGCGCTCTTGTTTGTCACAGTGCTCTTTTTGTGCGTCCACTTTGTTTTGCTGGCAACACCGTGTCGTTGGCGCACGAAAAACGTTGAGAAAGCTTGGGCGCACTGGGAAGCATGTCGCTTATCGCCCCCGCTGAGCAAATACACGCAGCGAAGATAAACCGTGGACCGCATCGCAGATAACAGACTAATGGGTTACCTACGTGGTATTCAGAGGTCAAGCCAATGACTTTCACTGGAGACGCTGCACGGTCCCGCTGACTCTCATTCAATTAAGCAGGGCTGACCAAAGATAATGCGTCAGCCAGCTGGGTCCTTAGTAACCGTCCACAGTAATCCATGAAGTCCAGTACTGTGGTGCTTTTACATCTCCGTCCCCCCCCCTGTCTCTCCACCGGCTGTACCGGGGACGCGGGCTTATTGCATGGGCTTAAGGAATGAAAAAACAAATAAAACGTGCAGAATTTGCCTTTTTAGGGTTTCATTTAATGTGTAATAGTGAACTGCTGTGAACAAAGGGTGACGCAGGATTAAAGATGCAGTTAGAACGAGCAGAGACAATAACCTTCACACACGCGAGGCGGGAAGAATTGAAACGACGCCACCCGTTTCATGGCATAGACGCTTTGATATATTCCTGTGTTGACAGAGTCAGATTATGATACTGCTCGCTCTGTAGAATGCTGGGCTGTACATTTTTCTTTTATTTATTAGTTTTTTTTTTCATCCGGAGGAATGCTCTCTGGAGGTAAAGACAGGGTCGCTTCTGGAGCCCAGTGTAAACCAAGTCAAGAAGGCATCCAGACTAAACCAGACTAAACCATAACTCTACGCGCGGCCTCTAATCTCACTCGGTGTTTTCCAAAGCAACGTTTTTGAAATAGAACGTTGTTAAATGACAGAGGTACCCCCCCCCCCCACCCCCCCGACCCCCTCCCCTCCCTCCAAGCTGAACAAATATTTTGGTGACATAAATTCTAATTGATCCGTTTTATCCATCTAAGCAGTTAATTAAAGCATTGATTTGGTCCTAGTTTCCTGATTTTGGGGCATCCTCGCCCTCCGATGAGCGGTACGTGAGTCCCTGTGCAAACTGCGCAAACATTCAGGAACTGGCATGCGCTCGTGTTTCTGCATGGTTTATTTTATCATATCATCGCCCACATGGGAGTGTTTTTTTTTTTATTTATCTCCATTCCAGCACTGTGTCTTGAAGGTCTTTCATGCCAAACATTTTTTGATTGTTGAGGCCGCAACCATTATCCCAACTGTGGGCCTACTGGATATTGTATTATATAATTCCACTTCTGTAAACCTCTTTATTTACCATTTATTTTTATTTTATTTTTTTACAACCATTTCATCACAACTTGCTCCATTTGCAGCCAAGTCATTTTTACGGAGATATGGCGCCGGCGTCCCCTTTGTGCTTTTTTCCAACAAAGTAGGGTAGCTCGATCACTGACTTCTTATAGTTTCTAAAAATAAGAAGGGATTAATTGTGAAAGGTCACATCTGACATGATTCTTACCTGACGGTCTCCTCTGCAGCGATTGGCTCTCTCCCCCGGGGAGGGGTGGGGGGGTGAAATTAAATCCTGCCTGGCGGAGCCTGGGAGTCGTGGTATGATCAGGCGCAGGAGCTTCTCGTCTCATTTCACATGATCAGCACTAAAGTGGGACAATATGATTAGAGAGACAATGGTCTGGATTCATAGGCCTGGAACTGCATTAGGGTCGGTGGGGGGGTGGGGGGGGGGTGATTTCAAGGAGGGAAACTTCAAGAAAGTTGAAACGTCAACAAAGTGGCCCACTAAATGGTCTCCAATTGATTGAACTAGGAGGACTAAGAGACGGCAGCGCATTAGTACTGTGCGGGACCCGAATCTGACTGTTCACCCACATGACAACTGTGTGAGGGCTTATGTCTGGGACAGGGTTTCTTTTTCTTCTTCCTCTAACAGTTGCGTAGATACTTTGAGTACAAGTCTGAACTGGCCTTCATTAACACAAAGTGGAGCTTGTCGTATGCTTGAGGTTGTTACGGATAGTTGACTCATGGTATAAAATTGGGAAATCTCTACAGCAATCTTTTTTTTTTTTTTTTTTTTTTTTTTTTTTTTTTTACAACCCTTCTCCATCTCCTCCCCTCTGTCTGGTGTCCTCACCCCCTCCACCCCACAAAAACATTTCCAGATGTACCGAGGAGAGAACTCCCTGTGCAGTAGCTTAATAATGGATTTCATACACTCTAAAGGTCACTTCCTCAGGTTGCCCCCCCCCCCCACCCCTATTGCCCCTCTTTCTGGACACCAACCAGACACAGAGTCCAGCACCTCCACAGGGCGACACAATGCATACACACACACACACACACACACACACACACACACACACGTTCCCTATGTGACAGACCACCGTCAATGAGCCGATGTTTAATGTGGACGGTGGGAGGCCGGTGAATATCGCAGGACGCCGGGCCCGCAGCGTAATCGTGTCTGGCACCCGCACATGCATCTGTCTCGGTTTCCTCTGTGGCTGCTGGACGGCTGCCCGGAATACTGCTGCGCTGCGCGGTTTTTCAATTGGCCGAGGCCGTCCCTCTGTGCATGGCTCCACTGGGCGGGTGCACCCTCTGGCTCTTTTTTTTAATATATATATATATTTATATCTCGGCTTTGAGTTGATGCTCTTGTCCGCTGTCTCATAGCACAGAGGAATTTTGCCATTCACCTGCTTTGAATGCGATATGTTGTGGCGGCCAGCGGGCCTTGTAGTCGCCCTGTATAATGCGAGACAGCTGGGACTTAAACTCAAGTGGCTTCTGGGTAACCCCGCAACTCCCTTTTCCTCTGGTTCATTGGCCTCGTGCCCTCTGGAACCATCCCTCCTCTGGGGCAGTATGTAACCAAATTCACCCTGACGTGTCCACGCGAAAAAACGGTGAAAAAACTGCTGGTATTTGGCAAAACCCTTTTTTTTTCCTCTCATAGTAACCTTTTTTTTGTCTCTCTCTCTCTCTCCTCCATTTTCAGATCTGAAGCAGAAAGTGCCTTGTGAGACAGCATCCCCTACTTGAAGATCTCCGGGTTTTTTTCCTAAGGAGCTCCACGTTTTTGTCCTTCTGCAGTCGTGACAGGATACAGCTAAGCCACAGACAGCCCCCCCCCCCTGACCCCTGGGTGGCCCTGACCCTGTGCTCAGTTTGAAAACAGAAAACAGAAAAAAAAAAAAAAAAAACCCTGCTGAGGAGTCGGCGCTGCTGCTCTTCCAAACTGTGCCATCGCACCTTAAAAATAGCACCGCTCCCCTGCATCCACCCTTGCACAGATATCATCCGTCACGCAGAGGACATTTTTGGGACGGTGGCAGAGCTTGCCTCTGAGCATGCCCCCTCTGCCTGGTCGGAGGTCTGCACCTGAGACTCACTGATTGATGAACAATTAGCAGTTTGACTGACGGACTCCAAGTCCTAGTTTTATTTGTTGCTTATTCTATTTATTTTTTTATTGGAACACTGAAACTCCTCCCCCTCAGAGGATAACCTCCTTCCGAAACCTAACCGAGTGCCCCCACCCCCTACCCCCAGCTCCGCAGCCCGCGCTGCCGTCATGGCACTAAACATCGCCTCCATACGGGACACAAAATGGCTGACCCTGGAAGTGTGCCGGCAGTTTCAGAGGGGGACCTGTTCGCGCAGTGACGAGGAGTGCAAATTTGCCCACCCGCCCAAAAGCTGCCAGGTGGAGAACGGGAGGGTGATCGCCTGTTTTGACTCGTTAAAGGTGAGGACTGTGGGATGTTTTGATGTTTGACTCAGTTTAGTATTGAACACTGATCAATTATGGGATTATTCAATTGATCGTTGTCCTGGTTCTGCAGCACCAGCGTGGCCCCTCGGGTAAATGTTACAGCTGTTTGGTTCCTAATGGCTGGAGGGTGTAGGTTGTCTGCTCAAATTAACATGTGTGTCAGGTCTCCAGTGCTGCATGCCCTGTCTGACCCGAGGAGCTAAAGGCCAGAGGGGTCTCTTGTCATGTTCACTGTCACCACAGGTGTGTGTGTGTGTTACCAGGCCTTGTCCATCATCTTAAACGTGTGGGGTAACATCTGATCGCCTTAAGTCATTCCAGGGCGTCTATTCCTGGGTGCATGTCAGCTGTTACACACACACCCACACACACAAGAACAAACACCAACAACAGCAAGAGCTTTATTTCTCATATCTGGATCCCAAAGATCCAAAAAAAAAAAAAATCTTCAAGATGTGGTAAATTTGACCACTTTTTGTCAACAGAAAAGCAAAATCTCCATTTTAAAAGGGGTACATATTGGTCTTGCCAATACGTTGATACACTTATTCATGCATTTTTTTGTTTTTTCATCGTGGTAAAATATCCCAGTTTTTGCACCAAAATGCTCTGAGAGACTCCCCCAATTATAACAAGGTCACTTCACACACGTCTCCACTTGCTGCAAATAAGATGACTGCATCCAGGAGCAACCTATTATTATTTTCAAGCTGAGTAGAAAAAAAAAACAAAAAAAACAACCCATAGCCGTGACAATGATAAATGGCCAAAGAAACTGGAGCAGAACTGGGTATCTGTGAGTGTGAGGCGCTTGTCTTTTTTTTTTCGCTATGCACACTATAGCTGCGTTTCACGTGTACAGCGTCTGCGGGGTGTGTTGCAAGTGTATTTCACAGTGTTCCTCCACGGTTGTGTTGGAAGGCGGCGACAAAAGGACAGGCTGCATTCACACCGTGCGGTGAGCTGGCTCTTCATTCTGATGCTCCGCCACTCCTCAGACATGAGACGCGGTGCTTTGCAGGGCTGCGCTGTTCCACAGTGACCTTCATGAAATACACACGTAGCACATTACAAGTTGCTCGTCATCAATTATTTACCTGAAACTATGATAACCAGCTGCGTTTATGGTGGTACCGTATCTGATAGACTTAAATACTGATGAGGTTTGATGAGCTGCCCCCCCCCCCCCTCAGCCATTGGGTGAGGATTTTTTTTTTCAGTTCCTAGATTTTGTGAGCTGCTCTGTCATTATGGTTTACTACGCAGACAGCTGACTCCCATTAGAATCAATTTTCCCCATGCACGGAACCAATTGACAGAGAGTGACACAACTTTGCTGTGTTGGGGGGTTGCCATTTAGCATGACACCAACAATGATTCATAAGGAAAAACTCATTTCAATAATATGCTAATATGCACACAAATGTGTCTCATGATGTTGGTTTATCTGCTGTCATCTAAGGCTCCTGCGGGTCAGTCAGTTAAACTGTTGGACGTAGGGACAGATCTCTATCTGCAGACACACTCTCTCTCTCTCTCTCTCTCCCTCCCCCCTTCCCCCACACCACCGAGAGACAGAGCAGGAATACAGGATTCTCTGTACTTTTTAAACTCCGACTCTCCTCCTCTCCCCACAAAGACTTTCCTCGTGACAGCTGAGCGAATGAATGCTTTATTATGCATAAGTAAGAACGTGTTTGGCTCCACCGCAGGATGAGTTTCTCCACAATGATCTTCTCTCATCTGATCGGGATATCATGCCCGGGGCCGTGTGCTGCCAGGCATGACCGTTGGCCGTTGATCAGGAGGATTGTTTTTTTTTTTTTTTTTTTTTTTTTTTCATAAACATGTGAAGAGGACGGCACAGGAGAGGAGGAGAGGTGTAACACGTGTGGGCTCAGGGTTAAATCCGATTATTCTGGTTGTTGTTTTCATAGTGAGTCAGTAAAAACACCAACTGCGAGGACAGTGGCTCTTTGTAGAACTCCCAAATGGCAAAATCTCAATTTTGCAGCTTACTACCAACATAAAATGTGTTGTTTGTGAGTTTGATATTTAGCCGATTATTGTAAAATCGACTAAATACCAATATATCAGGATCAATATTTATCAATACAATTTTGGCTGCATGTTTAAAAAAATAAATACATTTCTGTGAGACTATGTCAATTACATGTGTCTCTGACTGGTAAGCCCTCTGTAATTGTTTTTCTGCCACGCAGCTTTTAAAAGGTGTTATTAATTTTAAACACAGTGCAGTTCAGGGACTCCTCAGAAGGGCTTCTGTCATCGCTCACGGCAACAAGAAGAGATAAGCAGCTCATATTTTTGGGTATAAATTACATTAGAGAGTATAATTCACTTATTGGTCCTGCATGGACGCATCCTGCATGGAGTGGCCTCGGAGAACAACGTGGGCCTTCGAGATCTCTGATAAGGGACACACACACACACACACACACACACTGTTTTTGTGCGACTGACTGTTTGGCCATTGGCAAATGGGCTGAGATGATAAGATATGAGCCCCTGGTCGTCCTGGTTTTGCATTTTGCTGTTGGTGAGCTTTGCATGGCACAAAGGACAATGAAGAATCATTTCTAACATAAAACTGGCTGCACCCTATGCTGCTCTCAGGATTTCTACAGTGTAATGTCTGTGGGGGGGGGGGGGGGGTTGCTCTTTTGTCACCCCTGCTCCACACTGAAGGCTTTAGAAATAGTCTGGCTGTGCGACATTTGTCATCTCTCAGAATAGGACAAGCTGCTTCATCTCTGTCCAGCTCCAGCTATTGTCCCGTGGGCTTGGTGAACGTAAGATGAGTTCACGGAGTGTCATCCATTTTCTTTCACACATGACATGGAAATGTTGACAGCGGCTGGTCCAAAAAGTCGGAATCATGAATTTTTTTATTTGACTTTATTGGCTTTTCAAGCCCGCACCACAGATAATGGGAGGAGGTAGCATCCATTTCCTTCTTGTCCTCTGACAGTAGTTGCAGTGAGCATGTGAAACATGACACAGTGACGATGGAGACCAAGGGAGGAGATGGGGGGGGGGGGAGAATACCTAGGTAATGGACTAAATGTGACCACGCTAGTCATGTGATGATGTCACACTGGTCAGGCCTTTTGTTAACACAACTCCACCACTTTATCCTGGTTGTTGCTAGTCTGGTTGTATATTTTTCCCCCTGCAGTGGTAGATTTTCGTGTCCAGAGCGTTTGTCTCAATTTCTGGGTTTGACTGCCTGTCAGTACCACAAATATGACATAACACACGTAGGCTGTAAAAAAAAAACTAAAAATAAAACTGAAAACAAGCAGCTCACGGAGAGAACCTGCCATTTAAATCACATTTTTTAACGCGTACGTATCACATGTGCCATTCAGGCTTTAGCGGGTCACCTCCACGCCTGACCGAGTTTCAGCAGTCCGAGAGGTGCTGGGTAATCTGCTGCGTCCTGCCACTATCGCGTTTCGTTAAGTTGCGGTTGTCGGAATGAAAGTGGTGAAGCTGGAGAAACAATATAAAGCCACTTTCAGGTGTGTGAAGTGTGTTTTTTTTCCTTTTGTGACCCCCTGGGACGGAGGTGCCCTGGTTTCCCTCGCTCAGTGAGAACATCTTAAGTCGGACTCGGCTTGAAAGGAGCATATGTGTATTTTCTGGTCGTAGGATGGCTGGAATCTGTAGTATAGACGCATGGGAACATATAAAACCTATAAAGTAAGAAGAAGAAAAAAATGGGTATAGAACCAATGATTTGGCCACAGGAAGTAAAACCTTTCTTAACTAATTGCCAAAGTGGGAAAGTGTCCAGACAGTACAGCAAATAGTAATGGATATCGTAGATGGCTTTTTTTTAAAGTTTAACTATAACTCCATCATCCATAACTCAGTTTTTCAGTATTTGCGTTTTTTTTTTTTTTAAGGAAGCCTCAGTGAACATGAACTTTGCGCCCGTGGCCTCAAACCACCCCCCCTCCCTCTCCCCCTCCTTCTCTTGTTTTAAAAGATGGGCTCGGCCGCATTCCTCAGCGTAATCCTCTCGAACGGGGCCACACCCTGGGCAGAGCAAACGTAGAGGGGGAATGTATGCGGCGCTGCAGGAGCCCGGTGTTCCCCCCCCAGGGTCATTCACACAGACACAATGAGCCACTGACTTGAGCTGAGCATTGGATGAGGCATGCTTTGATAAAGCCCCCCCGAGACCCCCACCTACAGCACCATTCCTTAAACAGGCCTGCTCGTACACACACACACACACACACACATGCATGTTGTGCGCTCGCCGTCCTCACGGCGCAGACTGTGCCGGATTTAGTTTGATCCATGTGATGTGAGCCACTGCAGCCGCCGCTCCGACTGATCTGAAAATAGTTCCAAGGATAGGAAGAGATAAGAGAGACGGGGAAGGAAGTCTCATGACCCAGTCGGTGCTCTGTAGTCACAGGCACTATTATTCATTTCAATATAGGGAAGAAAAAGAAAACACAAAAACATTTTATTTTGTTTGAATGAGAGCATTGTTATGTTAAAGTATATTTGTGTATGTGTTGTCATTTTGTATATATTCAAATATATACAGAACGTATATGTTCTTCCTAAATGACGAAATACGTACAAAGGTTATGGATGTAGCAGCAGACCAACAGTGCTGCTGCTGATCAGAGAAGGTGATACGGTGGCCTTGGCATTCTAATTGGGCCACTGCTCTGACCCACATCTGCGTGTCCGTGTGTGTCAGTTGTGCTGCGTGTGTCGGCTGTTCTATATCTGAATACGGGAAGATTTTATAAAGAGTTTGCTTTTTTATATAGATATAGACACACGCACGCACACACACACACAGAAAAGTGAAGAAACATGCTCTTTTTTGTAGACCCATTTCAATTCAAACATATATGTATATTGGGTTCAGTTTGAGACTATGAGGTATATGTATCCAGGCTTTCAGTGTATTTGTGCAGAATTCATCTCAGGACACCTCTCAAATAGAGAGGCTCAAAAAAAAAAAAGCCCCCCAAAAAAGCTATGAAAAACTCCCTTTAACAGCACCAGGCTGTGGGTGGGGGAGACATCTGACTCCTGAGAGAGAGAGAGAGTGAGAGAGAGTGAGAGACTAATAATAATAATAATAATAATAATATTAATAATAATACGACTAATTATAATGGTAGCAGTGGGTTTTGAGAGGAGGATTGTGGGGGCAGGAATACCAGCAGAGTGACAGGCGGAGAGAGAGAGTGCAAAAACGACACAATCACATCCCATTCAGTTTTTTAGTGTTACACCGGGTGTTTTATGTAGGAATTAAAGAAACATATATTAAATCCAAGGTAACTGAGAAATGTGTAGTGATGGCGCTCGTGAAGCCGTCCGCAGTAACTACATCAATCCATAATCTTCTTTTTTTTACCGCAGCCTTTGGGTCCAAGCACAATTACTTGAGCTCCTTCTGAATTTAAAGTCCTCACATCTGTGTCATCAATCTGCCAACTCTCCACACTAAAACTGTCTTTTTAAATATATGAATAGTCGTAGTTGGCCAACCAATGAGCTGTCTGGTAGAGATTGAGCACTATAAATCTGTCCGTGTCTCACCTGGTCTCGGCCTACCCACTGCCTCTCTGAGTCACCCTTTTTTTTTTTTTTTTTTTTTTTACCCATCTTGCTCTGCTGCCCACAGTGCCGATGGAGTACAAGCTTTTTCTCCTGAATTGTATTTCTCCATTCTCGATAAATCCACGGCATCCTCTCGTTTGGTGAGCTGAAAGCCAGCTGGAGCCAGACACCCCTCGCTTGCGGCATCATCTCTGCAGTGAAGCCGAGAGCAGATGAGGGAGGGCTTGCTGTGTGCTTGACCTTTCCTATTGCCTCTCATTAATTATTGATACGCCGTTTCATCATCGCTCATCAGATATAGACCGAAGTGGTTCTAATCGAATTCTCCTGAGAGTAGCATTTATTCGTCTGCATTCTGCACATTGTTTTTTTTTTGGGGGGGAATCAATTGTTTCCGGCTAGAGATTCCTGAAGTTCGCCGACATGCTTCGCTTGTATTCCCAGAATAGAACAGTATATGGCACTCGCTGTGACCCATTTTGAGCATTGAAATGAATAGTTGCTCTGGATATGTGTTGACTGCCCCCCCCCCCCCCCAGGCCTCTTTAATTTCTCCTCTGATTCTAAAATGGACAAACTTGCAAAGATAAAGATGCTCCCCTATTCCCATTCCACAGCACACACACACATGCACGAACACACATACACAATTTGCGCACACGCACCACACACACCTAGGGAGCGACAAACAGTTAGACAGACAGGCCCAGCTGTCTCCCAGGGGCCAGCCTTTATAATGAGACGGAGACCTTCTTAATTGGCTCCATCTAATGAGGCAACAGAAATGCTATCTTTAGGGGCCCTGCACCAGAATGGACTCCCTCCACCTTTTTTTTTTTTTCTTCTTTCGTCTGGGTGACTATTGGTCTGTGTCAAACAGGCTGTAGTGAACCAGGCCTAGCATGACATCCCAATCCCACGTGAGAATGTGTCAGTGCAGGAACGCTCTCGGTCTACTGTCATTGCCGTGTAACCAGGAAAGGCTCTTTGCTCATTTTTAGACGTCATTTGCCTATTGCCTATGCCTATTGACATGGTGAGACGGTAGCAAAGGATTTCTGGAGCGTCCCCCGAAAAGCCTGGTCTGAGGTCAGTCAGGGCAGTTTTTCACTATTATTTCCACTTAGTCATCGAGTCTTGGACGATGGGCCGGGCAGGCTTTTGCTTTGTGCCGAAGCAGAACCGGCACACACCCATGATTAATTAAGGTTTAACCTTTGGAAATCATGTGCTTGTCACAGCCCTCTTTTGTCAACAGTCTTGCGCACGCCCTAAATGAACGTGTGCCAGGTGGCACTTTAGACCCAGTGCTCATATGGTTAAAATAGTCCAGTAAATCAGTTTTAAAAAAGAACAATCACAAAGAAATGATTGTCCAAAAAATCTAAGTGTATAAACGGCTCTGACAGTGATTGACTTACCCTCTTAAAATCCACATTGGAGTGACGGTGACGTGTGCTGTGTATGAAGCCCATGTCTCCTCGGGAGAGTGCCGACTCCTATCCCATTCAGTCTTGACGAGCAGCCATGAAGTAAAAGTGGAACCTGCCGGGATTTCTGGTGAAACGCTCCCTATGTGGACTGCTGTGCTTCATCCAGTGATGGAGACGCACATTTAATAAAACAAACAAAAAAAACACACTGCACCTTGAAGCTGCTGCTGCCTTCCTGCGCTCCAACCGTAAAATTTGAATCTACGCCCTCGTGGTAACACATAAAGATGAGCCACTGATAGGCCTCATTAGATTATTGATACGGTTTAAATCATTAATATATATAACGTTGGCAGATTACGCAAAAAACAAACAAAAAAAAATAAATATATATATATATATATATATATATATATATATATTGCTGTTGCGTTCTGTGCCATGAGGTTTTTAGTGGAGCTTTTATTGCATTCTAACATTCCTCAAAAAAAAAAACATTAGGCCGAATAGGCTGCAGTGTAATTTGATAGGGCCTGGCTGGATGAAAGTCGGTGCGAAAGGCTGCGCCTGTATGAGTGAATGAAAAGGCGCACAGCTGTGACGTTAGAGGAAAGGCTGCGTATTGTGGTAAATGTTCTCCTATCGTAACGCGCGCTCTGCTCATTCAGATGTGATGCCTACTTGGTTTAATCATAGCTCAAATTCACACAGCAACACCAAAAAAAAAAAAAAATGGAGTTGACGTGTGGTTATTGTTAAGGAAAACTTGGATCTCATTCACACTGTTTTAGCCACCAGAAATAACCACATGAAAGTCTCTGGGCTTTTCTTTCTGAATTGTGGGAACGTCACCACCGAGAGTAAGAATACACGCTGTGATGCTCCAGTTACAGTCTCCGTAATGCGTACTATTCTGGCTGTAGTTTTTTTTTTTTGATACCCAGTCCAAGCTGGCGATATTATTTGAGTCTCACCCTAACCCCCTTCCTCCCACCACACAGGGTGGCCATACCATAAAGGTCGACTGTAGGTCATCGCAGCATATCTGAGCCTGTGTGTGTGTGTGTGTGTGTACGTGGGCGTTTAGGAGGGGGGAGGGGGGGCATGCAAAAGTTCACGAACGAAAGTGAGACGGCCAGATTTCACACCCAGCAGATGCCTGCACCAGTGACCCAGGGCGACAGGTGGGGGACACTAATTGGCAACGTCACAGAGTAGGCTGAATCCACGGTGGGTGAGGGAATGAGGTGGAGAGGAAGGTGTGAGAGGGACGACGGAGAGGTGGGGACGGGGTGGTTTAATTTGATGTTGACCTTCCTATCAAAGGTTACAGGCAAAAAAACGGAAAGATACTTTTGGTCACATCCCCTTCGCCAAAACCCCTCACCCAAATTCCACTCTTATAAACCCTCTCGTCCAGTTTGCATCATCTCCATGTGGGAGCGCAGTCTGCTCGGCTCACCCGGGAGCGAGCCTCCTCCTCTGAGGCCTCGTCGTCATTACCAACAAACATCGGGCTGGTCCTGCCCACGGTGCACCTAATTCCCCTTCGGTTGGCGTATAGCTGAAGGGATTGAACCGAGAACTGAAACTGATTTTTATGTCGTGTGTGTATATAGAGTCTTTACCATACCAACATGCTGTCACATGTAGATAACCTTTTTTGTTTGATCGCCCCACTCTGAACTGAGGCACGTCTCTCTCTCTCTCTCTCTATGTATTCAGGGATATAAATAACAATGTTATATGTTGAATATGATCAAACGTAGAAGATTCGACTACTTGGAATACCGCTGTTCCTGTACCCTCGCCTCTCAATTTTTTTTTTCTCTTTATCAGCAACCAAAGCTTCCATCTCCAAACTGGAGAGTAAGCAGCCGTACAACATTTCACATTTGCCCTTATCTGCTGAGTGTGTTGGAAAGAGGCTTTGATGAATAGATCTGCTCTCCCCCTTCCATCTCATTATCCTCTTTTATCTGTTTTATGGATTTACACAACTCCTCAACGAGCTCTGACATGCGGTCAATAGTGTCAGTGGAGGAAAAGAAGATGTAGGCTTGATTTTCTATTTTTTTTATTTTTTTGTTTCATCGCATTGTTTATTGAACTTCTCTCATTAGCATTCGCGACAGATTTGTATTCTTTTTGGAACACGGCGGGGCAGCGGAGGCTTTGATCGATGGAGAGTGATTTGGGTGGCGGAAAAAAAGAACGAGGTATCCGTTACAAAATGTAAAACCAGGAAATTAAAATAAGCTGGCTTTCTGCTGGTTCCTTCTGAGGTTGTGGCACAATTTTTTTTTTTTTTTGCAAAGTAGCTTCAGGGCTCCTGTCATACCAGTGCAGAGCTGACAAGATCCGTCTTCCCATCATAGGGACGCGTGCTAAAGCCTCCGTCTTTTCACTGTGACTCACCTGTCAACACGCTGAGAGGTGGCATTGTCGTTCCACTGGGTGTGTATTTGTAGAAGTGTGGGAATGTGACACATTTTGCTTCAGATGCGCCGTGTGCATGTGGCCCGAGTGTTTATCCCTGGGTGTGTGTGTGTGCAGATTAGAGGAGCTCTGGAGGGTGGGTTTCATGTCTCAGCAGGTCTCACAGATGATCAGATTATCTGAAGCTGGATTAGCCGCAGGGACCTGGATTCTGCAGGTGCAGCCGGACCTGTGACCACCAGCTCCCCCGGAAAACACAGGCGGCCACGGGGGACCCGTCGCCCAAATACCGATAACCTTACCGCAGCACAAATTGTTTTAATCTGTTCAATGCTTTGACAGATTAATTAAAAGTTTCCTCGTAACCTGCATGAAATATATTTTACTGTGCTTTAAAGAATAATGTCTTTGCCCTGCAAAGCTTTCTGGAGACTTTATTACTCAGACTGTGGCTGCATGCCACACCCTTAATGGGTCATCATTCTTTCTTTTTTTTTTTAAGTTAAAATAATAGACACATTAATTAACTTCACATGGCTGAAGATACTTGGGTGTGGACACGCAGGAGGACCAGCTTTTTATTACACGTGGCAGTGGGAGTGTTTGCTTTTTGTGGCCAGTGCGAGAGAGATTCCTGCGTTCCGAGGGTCCCAGGACAAACAAGCCAGAAAAAGAAAAAAAAAACATTTTCTATCTCACCTTTATCCCCCTCTCGAAACCCCCCCCACCCGACTCTCCTCCTCTCTCCCTCCATGGGTAATCTCAGGCGTGTCAGCAGCCCTAACTCTCCTCCCCCATCTGTGGGATTACAGCTGGTGAAACAAAGGCACTTAATTTCTGCTGAGGCAACACAGTCTTGTGTGTGTGTGTGTGTGTGTGTGTGTGTGTGTGTTCTTTCCAAATTACCTGCTCTCTGTCCATTCTGCACTAAAGCTATGTTCATCTTTTGTGTTCAATTTGTTATTTTATTTTAATTGTCCCGTCGTCTTAACGAGCCAAGCCAAAGATACCTGGTCACAGTATAATCTGGAAAGGCGATAGGAGCTGACGGTTTCACATTCAAAATGACTTGCTCTCACCCACTGTTCTCCATTGATTCCTCCTTCTCCATTACCAGCCCCAAATGTAAGCAGAAAGCCTCTGGCTATCATTTCATAATGGATTTTGTGTTTCCTGGTGTCCTGGAGCCTTGCTCCTTCAAACGGATCCATTAGTCCAAACGGATCCATTAGAGCCCCCGAAAACAACACAGGATCCTTAAGAGGCAGAGGTTCTCCTGGTTGGAGGATGAAGGGAAGCCCTGTCCATGTGTATCCATTCCTTTAGTATTCTACCCGCTGCTGGGATCACTGGCTCTGCTTTTTTTTCTTTTTTTATTTTGTGCTCTTTTTCTGAGCACCAGAGCGCACGTCCTCTCTGCGTCTCCTACCTGGGAGCTAATGACCTGTTATATGCTGCCCCATAACCAGTTGGGAAGACATAAGGGGAGGCACACGTTAGGTTAAAATTTGAAATCCAGCTGAAAGAAAACGGCAAAAAGGCCTTTTTTTTTCTTTTTTTTTTACTTTCGGTAGTCTGGAGGAAAGGCATAAGTTCCTGATCCAGGATCAGTTCCAGTAAAGAAATCTGAATATACGTGGACAAAGCACCCGAGTGAAGGATGAAAATGAATTTTGCGTACATATCTCATAAAATGGAAATGACAATGATTGCGTTAACGGCAGCTTGTGAGCGGCACACTGTTAGGACGCCTGTCCGCCCCTCCTTCTCCCAGCCAGTGGGGATACAACAGGTTCTTTGGCTACGCTCTAAGGGGATTACACATATCACAGGCTTCATGTCAGGGAAATTAGTGTCAGTTTCTCGGAGCGGTCCTCCCCCAGAGCCGGAGAGGATGGTCAGATCATCGGGGGGGGGGGGAACGCCACCGGACACATTTAAGCACTACAAACAAAACCTGCAGTTGTTGTATACGTGGTTATTTTACTCTAAATGGAAATAAACAGGGGTGGCTGTGTTTTGGGGTTTTTTTTGCCTGAAGATTTGGACACTTGTGGCCCCCTTCTCGTATCTCTGACCTCTGGCAATCAGCCTTTTACAAGTGGCCGCTGTGCCGTGCCGACTCTCTAACCTTTAAGCCGTCGGTGCCGAGATCTTTTTCTGCCTGATTGGTTTTCTCTGGATTGCCTTCTGCCAATATCTGCCTGGTCCCATCGTCTCCGGTCATGTCACCGAGCACTGCGCTGGCACTAAAAAGACATCATGGGGTCTCAGATATGGAAAGCCTACCCAGCGTTTCTGGTGGTGCGGAAGAAAAAGTGGGCTTAATGGAAAAACACACACACACGCACACACGCACAGACATCGCAGTTTCCCTGGATTCGGCACATTGTAATTCATCAATATTGTTTCTCGGGCATGAAGTGTTGACGCAGGGAAGAAAAGAAATGACTCCTTTCGAGTGGCTCCATCTTGGATGAGCACCAGGGGCTGGAGCTTCACCTATTAAAGGGCGAATGGAACCGCGGGGGTGTTATTTAAAGGCGGGCCCTTTACGAGGACGTTTACGGCCCCTCTGTCCACGGCGGCCTATAGGCAGCCCGGGCTCTGTCTCCAGCAGGTCTGAGGATAGAGCTCCCATTCAGGGCAGAAATGCAAATGTTACAGTGGTGCACGGAGGGGCCCACAACTGAAGCGCTATTCTGCCAGAGGAGGGTGGTGGAAGACTGGCCCTCTGTGTCTGTGCCACCCACAGACAAACAACAGTCGTCACCCGGACCATTCAGCCGGGCTGATGAAGGAGCGGGGGGTGTTGGGGTGGGGCTGGGGGGGCGCCTTGATGAAGCTGGAGGGGTGAATCCCAGACGGGGGGGGGGGGGGGGCCTAATGCCAGTAACACATGGGCAATTTGGGCCAGTGTGGCAGATTAATAATAACAGCTCTTTTTTGGGGTTTACTGAGGGTCGCGCTGTCATTTCCATGGTCATTGCCACAGGGAATTGCAGGAAGAAATGCTTTGGATTGTATTTATTTGCTTTTGTTTTGCTGTGCAGGATCGGGGTAAATAAACACTCACAGGCGGCGGATGAATCACAAGACAGCCAGATATTGCTGGTCTGGTTACTATTATGAACCTATCCATTCTTAAATGACTGCTGAGTTGACTGCGGAAAGACGTCCAGACGTCAACACTGGAAACATCATGAGACGAGAAACAAACTGACGCTGGGGAAGTGGCTCGCTGTGAGTTTAAACTGTGTGTAGTGGACTATCTGTGTTATTTGTGTCCTCCTCAGCAACCTGTCCGTGTGTTTGGGTCAATTGTGAGGCTTTTTTTGTGTTCACTGTGGGAAATGTTTGCCCCCCCCGTTGGCTTAAGTTAAGTCAACTCAACACTGTGTGCCTGTGTGTGATTCATTTTTGTTTCCATGCATGACAAAGCGTGTAACTGAAGGCTGCAAATGGTCCACTGTTGTCTCGTGTGTTACTTTTCACACGCTCCGTTCTCCACCTGAGTTCCTATCCGGAACTTCCCAGAATCCCTCAATTTCATCTCAAGGAATTTCCTGTTTTACCACATGGTAAATAAACCGTTTTGCTCTTACACCTGGCGAATATTTAGCTTGATGAAATGCGTTTTAAATATCACATAAATATTTGACTTCCCCAAAACGGACGGCAATTTTTTGAAACAAGGAGGGTTATTCCCAATGGGATAAAACTCCACGAATAAATGGATTTGTCTACCAGAAAAGATTTCTAGACATAACTCATGCAGCCTTATTACAGGAACTCTAAACAATGGAGTAAATCTCAGTGGGTAAAGTGAATCTAATCCTAATCAGTTTCTGAAATGAACTGCCTTTATCCCTCCTCCCCCTGGGTCAATCATAATGTGGAACACATTTTAATAGACATGACCACTATATGGAAACTTGGCAGACAAGAGGTGGGTTCCTTTTTGCCGTTGGATGTAGAGAATGGAAGATTTTATAAACTCTTGGACGGAGGATTTTTGTCAACGAGGAGATAATTATCCAATCTTAAAAAACAAAAAAAAACAAAATCAAAGCAGTTATTAGTGTAAACCAAAGACACGGATCACATCGAGTCATGCACACAAGCGCCACGGGAGAAGCCTTCCGGTGAGGGGGGGTGGGGGTTGCCATGTGAGCGGAATCCCGCTGAAAGGTATAATTTCGCCGCGTCGCTATGGCGACACGGCGGCGTGTGCGTGAATCAGAGGTGCCGTGGTGCTTTCAATTACCCTTTTCATGGACGGCCAATGAATGGATTTCTGCTCCAAGTGGGTGGCTTCGACAGAAGACACTCGCGTGCGCGTGCGTGTGTGCGTCCAGTGTGAACCCTAACGCGTGTTGTTTTCTAACACCAGGAGCCATCAGATTTTTTATTTCAAGGTGATGCCGCGCTGCCTCCACCAAGCTTACCTCATCCTATGTGCTTTGAGTCCACAAGCGTGGCAGTGATGCATTATCTCAAACTTCCGCCCGCACCCATCGTTAATGATCGTTAGAATTAATCGCACACTCCAAATGCACAGTAGTGTATGAAGTTTTATTACGGCGAAAATGAATTCTGTCATCAAGCGGATGTTATATTTTTTCCCCCCTAACTTGGAGCTAATCTGAGAGACATAATGTGGCTGAAAGACCACAATACCGGTAAATTAACGTTTCATGAATGTGTGAATTTTGTTCCTGTGTTGTGTTTTTCGTCGGCGTTGCTGCTGTGAGAATAAATCTGGACTACCTGAACTCCACATCTCCGGTCTAAAGAGATGAACTGAAATATTGTTCTTCTTCATCAGCCCACTCCTACCATACAGGACCCTTTTATGGAAATGCAATTTATTGCAAATGATAAATGTTTTTTTTTTTTTTTAATCATTTTGTCTTGAAATAGCGTTGGCATTTCCAAAGGTGCTTGATTTGTGTGCTTTTCCACCTCCAAAGTAGTCACAAAGGCAAAGTCGTAGCAATTTATGTAATGAACGGGCACAATGCTCTGCTAGATCATGGATGTGTCGGTATTGAAAAAAAACGCCCATACGAAGTTTGACAGGATGAAAGAAGAAGGTTTTATGAGTCCAAGGCCTCCACTTAGGAAACACTACATTATAAAACACTCTCCATTTACCTCATCTCTTTAAATAGGGAATAACGATGAGCGAGTGTCAGTCCTAGACTATAGACCAACCCAGCGCCCAGGAAGAAGGGAGGTAATGGCCTCACTTTGCGTCCACAGAACTGACAAAGTGCGTGGTCTGTAATTTGTGTTTATTTGCGTTGTTGTTTGCATGCATCTTCATTTGTGTGTGGGTGTGTGTGTGAGAGCTTTGTAGGGTGCAATGGTGATGCTGTGCATCCCTGCAGAGTCGGTTTGGGATGACGTCCAGAGCACAGCTTCAGCACGCACACACACACTCAGTCACACCCACCCACGCAGTTTCTCCTGCCCATGCACACACACACACGCACACACGCACACACACACACACACACACACACACACACACACACACACACACACACACACGCCCAGTTACACCTGCCTACGCGTTCTCTCTCCATCTATCGCTCCCTCATGGACCCAGATACAAAAGACACACATGTCGTACGCACACACATAAACAACGCACTCTTTTTTTTCTCAGTGGCAGTGTACACATGCCCTCGGGGGGTTTGTGGCTGCAGGGTTCCGTGCTATTGTTTTTCCTCTGGTGTGGACTGGTCTTAACAGATCTGCGTGTGCATATCTGCGTGTATGTATGCGTGTGCCAGGGCGAGTGGGCGATGCTTTTTTTTTGTGATTGTGCGATTTAGTATGCATATGTGTGGGCAGGTGTGAATCTGTGCATGTGAACTGTGAGGTGATGGGGGGGGGATGGAGTACTGCGGCGTTAACACAAGGGTGCCGAGGTCAGTCCCGGCTGACACGTGACTCTCATCGCTACAGAGCCGCCCCGGGGTCTCTCCCTGTGAATGTCAAACCTGTTATCTGATACTTGTGATGCTTGTGTGTGTGTGAGACTCACAGGGAGAAAAAAAACCACACACACACAATTCATAACATTGTGTTTTTATTAGTGTAAAAATAAAGAATTGCGGGGAAAAAGCCTATATTGTCTGCAGATGTATCATTTGTGGCAGATTAAATTTGCGTGAAAGAAAAATCTAATTGAATGAGATTTGAAGATTATTGGTTATTTGAACTGGGAGCCAGGCTCGTCTGTGTTTGCCTGCACACCCAATGTAGAAAAAGCAAAGCTCACAGTTTGGGCATATAGATTCTAGGTAGGTTTAAATCCATATTATGCTTTTGATCCATTTGCATCATGGCCCATGGGATGTGTTCCTGATATGTGTTATACTAAGAATAGTGTGAGGAATAAGAATAATGCATCATCTTATAGATTCTTATTTCTTCGTGCCAGCGTCAGCCGTAGCCAGAGGCTATACGTTTGCCTTTATTTCATTCTCAGGAACGGGATCTTTCAAAAACGCTGGGAGGGAATCTCATTAAATCTGGCACGAAAATTCACTGAGATTCAAGGTTGAGCTGGTTTTGTTTGGAGGGCGGAGGTCAAGGTCAAAGTTTCCTCACAATACATGCTTCTGGCTAAAACTTCAAAGTGAATAGGCTTTTTATCATCAGATACACCTAATGCCTTTTACTAAACTAATGAAGTCCACAATTTATATTATGAGCTGCAACATGGCTTAGTGAAGCTTAATTATATGCAAAATCTGTCAAAATAAACCAAGTATTATCTAATCTGATTATATAATGAAATGTAAACAGGAAAATTGTTGACAGGAAATAGATTTACTGTACAAGAATATGTTGACCTGCAGTAAAACACAAAACTAATTACACCAATGCATTTCCCTTTATTATTATTATTATTATTATTATTATTATTATTATTATTATTATTATTATTATTATTATTATTATTATTATTATTATTGTTTTTAACATTGATTTTATAATTTTTTCCCACTGCTCTTTTCCTTTGCTTTCCACGTTGCCACCACCGTATTCTTCGTCCCTCCCTCCTGAGCACGCTCCTCGCCTCCACCCACTGTCGTCAAATGAGTCAAATCTGCGGCGAAGTTATTCACTGCGTGATTGTGTTTGTCATTATTAGCCCTCTCTGAGTTGACAGTGTAATTGCCTTCACCCACCGGGCTCTCAGTAAACCTGAGCTCACCAAAAACCTGCATTTGCATTTCCACAAAGGGAGAAAAACACTGGATGAGTGGTCCACACACCAAAAAAAAGCCACAAATGTAGTCATGACGGTGGTCTCTGTCCACCATTACCCTCCGTCTTCATTCCCCAGGTCTGCACGGAATATTAGCGTGTGTCCGTGGTGCAGGCTGGACCAACACACACACACACAAACACACACACACACGCACACGTCAGAAAGTGATAACAGTCTTTCATAACACTGCTTCCAGTCAGAGCCCAAAGCTGCAAAGCTCTCATCACTCTTTATGTTTCACTCTCTCCAAGTATGAATATGAATGCTGCCTTCAAGCACTCTGTGTTTTTGTGTGAGTCGGTGATGTAATCAATGCGCACAAATCTGCCACAGCTTCAATCACAGACACACAAAAAACCTGTTCGCCCTCAGGTTTCTAATCAAACGATAGCCGAAGTGAGGCGTCAGACTGCTAATGACCCCGTGTGTGTGTGTGTGTGTCTATCTCTCTCCCCCCCCCGTTGCTCGCCCAGGGCCGCTGCACGCGAGAGAACTGCAAATACCTCCACCCGCCCGCTCACCTGAAGACCCAGCTGGAGATCAACGGGCGCAACAACCTGATCCAGCAGAAGACGGCGGCGGCCATGTTGGCTCAGCAGATGCAGTTCATGATCCCTGGCACCACCATGCAACCCGTGGTGAGTTCTGGCCCGGCTGCTGTGGGGAATTCACTGAGCAGGGCGGCATGACTGATTCGGGAGAGAGCAATGTCGTTATGCTAAACTTGAAAAAAAAAAAATAATAATAAAAATCCTGTTCCTGTAAGAGCAATTATTGCTCAAGTTTCATCTGATATTTGTGGTTTGCGTGCACAGTCGTGTTTCCATATCATAGTTTTTGATCACGGAAAGTTTGACGCGTAACATATCCAGTTACTCTTCTTGCCAATGCAATTTGTCAGTGTCACATTCTTGGCACCGCCTTCAACTCACTCTACAAGCAGATCAGGATTAACCGAGAAAACATGTAATTTTATTAATGCAGGCTTTATTAATGGAGGCTTTCCTGTTCACAGAAGGTTTTTTTTGTTTGAGAGTAGGGAGGACGTGAATCTGTGGTTGAGCTGCCCTTGAGCAGAGCAGTGGGTGTGTGTGCGTGTGTGTGTGTGTTGGCTCCTTAGTCAGCAGAAGGCTTGGGTTGCATTCAGCCACAGCCAGGTGTGAACATGTTTAACTGCACCAGTGTAAGACAAGGCGGTGCTGCCGAAGAACATGCATGCTCAGCGAAATCTTCCCAGGATGCACTGAGGTGTAGAAAAAAAACACCAAGTCTTCTCTTGTTCCTATCTCCAATTTCCTCTCTCTCTCTTTCTTTTAAACCTGTTCACCAGCTTTAAACACTCTTATCTTATATAGCTGCCCTCCCTACATCCATCATTTTTATCACTCTATTATTTAGCAAAAAAAAGTCATTTTTAATGAAAGGAGATAACCACGCCCCTTTTTTTTCCTCAGCAGACCTTCCCAATGAGCCAGGGCCTGGGCTCCAGCGCAGGTTTGAGCTACGCCCCCTACCTGACTCCAATGTCCCACAGCATGGGCCTGGTGCCCACCGACATCCTGCCCAACACGCCCTGCATCGTCCCCGGCAGCCCGCCCATCTCTGTGAGCACCGGCTCCTCCTCCAACCAGAAACTGCTGCGTACCGACAAGCTGGAGGTGACCCACCCCATCGCACTCCTTCTCTCTCTGTCTCTCTCTCTCTCTCTCTCTCTCTCTCTCTCTCTCTCTCTCTAAGCATAGCTAACGTTTCTCTTTGAGAAAAAAAAAAGGATAATTACAGTAATATCTTTCCGTGATTATGGGTGCGGCAGAGATGCAATAGATGATAATGAGTGTCATTTATATCATTTATTTTGACACAACACTCGTAATGTCCAGGACCGCCTCCCAGGTTACCACGGGAGTTGGCATTGCAACAGATGTAACAAACAGCTGTGCGCAAAGCCCGAGATCACAAATACACATTTACGCTTTGAATGAACTTTTAGAATGAAAGGCCCAAATTGCCCGAGACAAGTCCAGGGATAAGTGTTGTTGGCGTTCTGTTTCACAAGCCAGTAATTAAGGACCTGAATAAATACATTTTGAATTTGCCTTGGCATAAGGCCAACAAAAATAAAAAATAAAAAAATAAAGCCATACAGGCTTTAAAAACCTGAAGTGGTTCGACTCCCATTAAACTCTCACACCATGCTACTTATTGTGTCACAGTTTGGAAAGAAAAGCCTGTTGAATTGTGTAACTGCAGCAGCGGCTTTGTCTTTAGAAGTATTCTTTATTTATTTATATCTGTTTATTCTGGCCTGAAAGCACAAAGATACACGTGTTTTGTTTTGTTTGTTTTTTGCCCAAAAAAAAAAAAAGATTTGGGATCCACGAGACAAGGAACATGTGATTCTGTTTAAATTTAAGAAAATATTAAGTAAGGATAGCGTGAGTTTTTTCTCTCCTACATTTATAAAGATAAATAATAATCTCCCACAAAGACCTGGAGGTGATGCGTGGGTGTGTGCCTGTATATGTTTTTCTCTGGGAGTGCAATCACTTAGCAACTGAATGAAGTTGGCTCTAATGAAACAGTATCCCTCTGAGACACGCATACACTCCCACACAGAGCGTGCATGTGTGTGTGTGTGTGTATTGTGTACGTGTGTGTGTGTCAGTCCCAGAGTGCTACTCAGACGCAGATCCCCATGTGGCTCTGCCCAGCCCTCTGCCTGGTTCAGTGATTCAACAATCATTTATGATGGACACACGCAGTTTTGGTTACACACCGTTAAGCTGCCCTCATACTGAGTATATATATTTTATTATTTCCCACTTTCGCCATCCTTTAACATTATTTGGTCTCTCTCCCGCATGCGCTCTTTAACCTTCCCCTCTTCTAATTGTCTAAAATTAAACAATTAAACAATTAAATGAAACCCCTACACTCTGAATCCAGTATGAGAATAATGTTTCAGCATCAGAATTGGTGCGGTAAGATCCTAAGACTAATTACATTTGTACACAGCCTCTCCTTTTCCAAGCAGTCCTACTCCAAAATGTCCAATATTTTCAAGGATAAGGAGATAACAGATGCATTGCAGTAAGAGGATAAATGGAATAAACAGAATTTAGAATTAAACAGTGCAGTGAATATTTTACTCTTCCTCGTGATTGCAGTGATTTCTGATGTGCTGGAAGCTCAGGCATTCATAGCTTCTTTGTCTCTTTGTGTATTTCTTTGTTTTCCTCTGTTTGCATGCACGTGTGTGTGTGTGCGTGTGTGTTGTGTGTCCACCTGACTCTCCTCCTCCCAGGTGTGCCGCGAGTTCCAGCGGGGCAACTGCGCCCGGGGCGAGACCGACTGCCGCTTCGCCCACCCCAGCGACAGCCCCATGATCGACACCAGCGACAACACGGTCACCGTCTGCATGGACTACATCAAGAGCCGCTGCTCCCGCGAGAAGTGCAAGTACTTCCACCCCCCGGCCCACCTGCAGGCCAAGATCAAGGCCGCCCAACACCAGGCCAACCAGACGGCTGTGGCCGCGCAAGCCGCCGCCACAGCTGCAGCCATGGTGAGCGCACAGCACCACAACCTAGCCCTCTGTAGTCTGAGTCTGTCTGAGCACAGTGCAAAGACAGGACACGCACACACACAATAACGCACTCTTCATTTTAGGAGGCAAATCTCACAAGTCTTCAGCTTATTTAAAGTACTTATAGGGTGAAAGCTTTTCAGGTCTTGATGGATCAGGAACTCCCTTTTTAAAAAGCTCCTACTGTATATTCAGCTCAGCCCCGGAGCAAGAGCTTAGTCTTTATTATCGCATTATTATATTGTGTGAGGCTTTTTATGAGGCGTCAAATAAAAGTTATTGTTGTAGGATTTACCATTGTGTAAAAAGCAAGTAAACACTAAACTGCATATGTAGTATTATTGAAATACGCACTGCAACCTATTTTTTAATAATAATTCTAATACTTTTGAGGATTTTTTTGGCTATTAAAATATACCAAATACACATTCCATTATGAGCATTCCCAGTGGGTTACATTAAAAGTAAAAACAAACCAAAAAAACATGCTGTTAAACGATGAGACCCACAGTAACATAAAATGTGGAGCACTGCTTTATTACTATAACACGTACTGGTTCATTCTGGTGCACTCCAGCGTTGCCTGCGCAAACAATAGTCGTCCCAAAGTGAGGCCGTTGTGTGGAATAAACAGGGGTTAAGTGCGACCTCAACGCATCAGTATAATGCTGCAAGAACAATCACTGCAGTAAGCTTTTTATTTTCAAATGCCCTTGGTTCATACCGAGACAATGTGCCGGCTCACCCCCCCCCCCCCCCCCCCCCCCCCCCCCCCCCCCCCACACGGCCACCCCCCCCCCCCCTCTCCCAGCCCCCACTACTCTCAATGATAAATGCGGCTCTCTGCAGATCAGTGCAAATTGAATCAGGGATGAGGATGTAACATCGAGGTGGGGGGAAAAGTTGGAAAAATCCCCTGCAGGCTGCAGAACAGACAGAAAGACAGACAGACAGTGAGACAGGTTTTGGCAGTGTGTCTTGTCTGTACCCCCCCACCCCCACTCTCTTCCTCTGAATGGTCCTTTTTGGCTGTGCTGACTGACTAGTGTCCACGGGCATGCTTTACGCGTTGCACATACCCCTGTCTCCCATCGGCCGGCTCCATCGCTGCTTTTACTTCTCCCTGTTTTGTTTTTTTACTCCATAAGTCCACTCGTCCCCAAGCAGGAAGTAAGACCGGAATGGACACATGCATAAATAAACCTAATGTTAATGCCCCCCCCCCAAAAAAAACCTCCTCCATCAGGTACACAATGCGTCACCAAGACCGTTTAGTCTATGTTGTCAGTGTGTGTTTTTCCTCCTCACACTCCTCCTGGGCGGCACATATTCCCCAGTGTATCAACTTTATGAGCCAATTCCCAATTTACCATCGGCAGTTACAAGCTGTGCTCAAGGTGAGGCGGGTTAACCTCCGGACACCGAGGTGGTTTAGTCAGCACCTTTGATGCAATTTTCTTTTAGCTCTCGGCCTTAAGCTGCAGATCGTTTATTGAACCATAAAATCGGTGTAACTGCACTGCTGCAAATAGGTAATATCATTACCCATAATTCACTTTATTTTCTTTTCTTTTTTAAAAAAAATCTAGAGTGTTCTATAGACACATTAACTGATACAGTTACAGCGAGGGTATCGTGTTATTGAGATCATGTCGTTTTTACTGTTGCCACATTACGTGTTGCTTGCCGTGCTGTGATCTTCCTCATTGCGAGTGGAATGCAGTCATCTCTTGCCTTCTCTTGTCACTTTAAGAGACCATCTTCCATTTTAACTAACCACAATGTTGAAGTCTGTTAATGCTCCAGTGCATCGGTCACTCTTAAATAGGATATATATATATATATTTTTTTTTTAGAGAGAGAGAAATAGGAAAACCCACATTCATGAAGCAAGAGGCTTGTGCATGGACCCGTTCATCACATCCACGCCATCTTTGTTTTTTTTTCCTCCCTCACAGTGACATCGTGTTCATTTTTTTCAGAAATTAACCAAAGCAATAAACCCGAAGCTCTTAGTCAGAACCTCACTAGGTTGACCGACAAAACTTTTGAGTGATTTTTCGTTTTATTTAGGAGGAAACTAAGAATAAACAGAGCTCCACATTGTCCAAACAGTCTCTGGCTAATAATTGCTGTACACAAGTGAGTCCAGATCAGTTAAGAGACATTCCTCAGACCTAAAAAAAAAAAAAAAAGAACACCTCACACCATCACACAGTGAGTGATACAGGAGCAGTGTAACGGTTGTGTGTGTGTAGGACTGTAGAATCCTACTCTGAAATTCTCTATTCTATAGTCTGTGTTTACCATAAAACATTTTTATCCTGATTGACTTGTTCAGAAGTAGTTGACGTTACTTCTACTAAATGCTTTCCCAGTAGTTTTGAAGTACATCATAGAATCTTGCTTGATTTTTTTTTTAACATAAGATTATTGTAGATGCTTTGTTGCTTTTGTACTAATTCCTAAAAAAAAAAAAAAAAAAAAAAGTAGCAATGTTTCTTCAAAGTAAACAAAAAGTTTTTGTTTATGTGCATGCCTATTGTTTTGTATGTGGTATACTTGCATTCAGATTATTTTTGTTTTTGTTTCTTTTCCTTCTCACCTATCCACAATGCAATGCTGTCCCCCATGACGCACCTCTGCTTGCTGTTACCTGTATGTTAATACGCTTGAATCCCATTGGCCCACTGCCATCATGTGCTCGCTGCCTGCTAATTAAAGACTCAGTCGACTGCCAAAGCAATGAAGCGACCCCTCGAGGCAACTGTAGACCTGGTACTTTGACCTTTCACCTTTTGCTTTGCATGTAGCTTCTTTAATTGTACTGTAGCCACTCACAAATTTTAAGTTGGCTTTTTTTTCGTATTTGACACCATGTAAAAATAAGTAATAATAATGATTTACTGTTTATGATCACTTTTTTTTAGATTGTACTATACAGTATATATATTTATTAAATACACTATGACGTAATGTTAATATAATTCCAGTTATTACACTCTTTTCTTTAATGTGTTTTTTTTTTTTTGCTATGTTTGTTTCCATTTTTGCCTTTTTGTGCTATGCATAGACCAATAACAGAAATAGAAAAAATATCTGTGTCGGTTTCTGAAAGTATCCAGTTCCAATCCATTCTGCTTTTTGTCATCTGTGTGTGTTTGTGCGCGTTGTGCGTGGGTGTTTAGGCGTTCCCCCACGGCGTCCTCCAGCCCCTACCAAAGAGACAAGCACTTGAGAAGAGCAACGGAGCGAGCTCCCTGTTCAACCCCAGTGTTTTGCACTACCAGCAGGCGCTGGCCAACGCACAGCTCCAGCAGCCCGCCTTCTTTCCCACAGGTAAGAGCTGGAAACGCTCGCAGGCACACACCACACACCCACTCACTCTCCGACACCTTCGTCACACGCGCACTTTCATAATCAGATGCATGTGTTAGGTTCTATAAACTTTTCTTTTCACCTTTGAGTGGCGCTCATGAATAACCATGATGGCTGTGCGTGTTAAAACGTAACTGCTGCCGGACGACAGGACAGTGCAGGCTTTGGGGAGACCAATAAAACAATTGGGATATATTAGCACCTGAATGTGATGCACCTGTTGCAGTCTAACACTTAACCTGTCTTTTAAAAAAATATAAAATACGTCTTAATCCCAGTTGTATCCAACATAAAACAAAAAAACAATATTTAGGCCGTTAAAAAATAAATTCTGTCTTTTTTTTTTTTAGCACACTCCTTTAATCTCTTTTGACTGACAGCAAATTATGGGAAAAACAGTTTTCCAATTTTCCCAGCTAAACTCAGGTCTGCTCTCTTACCCCCCCCAAACAAAACAAAACACTCCCTGTGTGCTCTCCAGCTCGTGTCCCCTCGGGTCACCTGCTAAACGAGTTAACTGCAGCTAATACTCGAGCTGGTAGCCACAGCCATGAGTCATGGGGAGCAGAGTGCTACCCGCTCTCTTTCTTTTTCCCCTGTGGTGTGATCTTTTTTCTTCATCCCCACATGCAAAGTCTTCAAATCAACATTTTCCGTTACCATCAAATGAAGAGCAAATAAAGCCATGTGTGCCAAATATGTAACATTGCCCAATGAGAGCTTTTACAGATTTTTCTTGAACAGCCTCGGTAAAAACTGCACATCTCCATTTTTAACACGCACATCTGGATGAGAACCTGTGCACATCATTTACGGACCCTGTATGATGATGATGATGATGATGATGATGATGATGATGATGATGATGATGATGATGATGATGACGATGACGATGCTGATGCTGTTGTTTGGCTGTGTCATCCTCTTTAGTTTTCCTTCCCCCTCTTATTTAGTCTTTTTTTTCAGAATGTCCTCATTTAGATTTTAGTTTTCACTGTTTTGTACTACTTAATATTTTTGAGGTTCACAGAAAACCAATAAATAATAATAATAATAATAATAATAATAATAATAATAATAATAATAATAATAATAATAATAATAATAATAAAAGTAATCGTAATCGTAATCGTAATAATAATAATAATAATAATAATAATAGTAATAGTAATAAAAGTAATCAAAGTAATCAAAGTAATCAAAGTAATAGTAATAGTAATAATAATAATAATAATAATAGTAATAGTAATAGTAATAGTAATAGTAATAGTAATAGTAATAATAATAGTAATAATAGTAATAATAAGAATAAATGTGAATTTATTTTGTTTTAGCTGCTGCTGTGTGTTCTCACTCATACTAACTCATGGAGGGAATTCCTGTGCTTGCTCCTGTTGCTCCATCACTGGCTCAGAGCAGAATCAGTAACAGAAGCTGTTTTTTTGTTGTGTTTTGTATAACCTTGTTGTTATCCTCCCTGGCAATTAACCCATTTATTTATCTCCTCCTCTTCTCTCCCCGTCCGTCTGTCTGTCTGTCTCTTTCTCTGCATGAACACAACAGGGTCAGTCTTGTGCATGACACCTAGCAGTCTTGGTAGGTCCCAAACTTCTTCCCTTTGATGTAGGTGTGTGTGCGTGTGTGTGCGTGTGTGTGCGTGTGTGTGCGTGTGTGTGCGTGTGTGTGCGTGTTGGATGAGTGGGCACTGTCTGCTGCCTCGTGAGATAAAAGGTCATCGCCTCACTGGTGCTGATGAGACTTAAAAAAAAAAAACAGATTTGACTTGTGATTCAAATGTTAAAGTTAGACTCAATTCAAACAGAACTCGTCTGTTTTGTACTGAAGCTGTAGGATAGCCACTGTCTGTTTGCTGTGCTGTGTTAATCAGGAAATTTAAATCGGTTTCCCAGAGAAGTTACACTTTTGTCTCGGCATCAAAACAGGAATTACAAAACAAAGTTCCGAGCAGGTCGTACGATGGTGAAAAATCTTCTTTTTTGTTTTTACCACGATCCATCAGAGGATGGATGATTTTTGGCCTTGACAGTGGAGGATTTTTTTTTGGCCTCTCCCTGCTGTCCCAACTTGTCAGCCCTCATGAATTAAAAGCCAATCAAATTCCCAGAAAACCTCATGGATTCATCACGATTGGTGTCTCGTGCAACTTTTAACTTCTCTGGGAAAAAAAACGGCCAAAACTGATTTTCCGTATAAATTTCCTTACTTGTGATTGTAATCGGCTTCTCTCCTCTTGTTTTTTTTTCTTTTTTTTTTTTCTTTTCTTTCTTTCTTTCTATCCTTTGCTTTGCATTGTGAATGGTTGCATGCCATCTGCCGGTGTAACCCTAACGATGGCTTGCTGGCTCTGTGTAACATCCACCACCTCCACCTCCTCCACCACCACCAACAACTGCAACAACAACAACAAACGCACACACATCACAACCGTTGCCACGGTTACCACACCGCCCCACCTACCCGTCCACCGCTTCCCCCTCTCCCTCCCCCCTCCCTCTTCACCTCCTCCTACCCCCTTTCCCACCCCCAAAAGTCCCAATGATGTACAGTGCTACGCCTGCTACTGTCTCTGCAGCAACAACTCCTGCCACAAGTGTCCCCTACGCAGCAACAGCACCAGCCAATCAGGTTTGCTCCTTTTAAAGCTTTCTTTCATCAGTCCCCGGAGCTCTGAATAAGTGCTGCCTTCCAGACCCCGCGCCCGGTTCACGCTGGCATGAAAGCCCACGAGTGGGCGTCTAAAGCATGGGGGGAGGGCGGGGGGGTGACCCAAACCCAGCCGGTGTCACCTTTAATGCAGCCCCCCCCCCGCCCCCCACCCAACGAGCACTTCTTCAGAGCTCCCACATTTGCAAAGTAGTAGTTGTGTTGTGTTGCACTACTTCCTGTTTCTTTTTGTTCTTTTTTTTTTACTGCATGTTCTATTTTAAGTTTTATGGTCCACTTTTTCTTGTTGTTGTCAAGTGTGCCTCTCCATCTGCAGCAGGCGCATCATCCGTCCTGCTCGTGTGCTTTGCAGACACACACACACACACACACACACAGACACTCACAATCTCTCCGGCAGTTGCAGCTGTGTCGTAACAGGCGGCTGTTGATGGAGCTTGTCCCCTTTCCTCCCCAGTTTTACCTTTTTACCATTACTAATCTGCAGGATAAAAAGGTGAATAAACGCGATTCACGTTCTGCACCTGTCAGGGAAAGACAGACGAAGTACAAATGTTCTCTTTTTTTTTTTCTTTTTTTTTTAATGGCCTCTGATCGGCTGCTCTCCTGTTGCTGCGTATCAGCAGGAGCGAGGAAAGCAGGGCCGGGTCTGAATGCCAGGGTGACGCATGTGTGCCCCAATTTAAAACTGGAAATTTCAGTACAATGCTGGCCACTCTGGCCTCGTGCAGCTGGCAGTCATTTACTGTGCGGAGGTGCCTTGTAACCGGCAATTTATCACGTCATTTTCCACCAAAGGCAAAAAAAACAAAAAGCTCCACAACAGGGGCATGTAGAAATGAATTTAGGATTAATCATTTATGAGGATGTTCATTAGGAATATAGAGGCGTGTTGCAGATGACGTTATTTAGCCATCTCTCTTTGTACCACATCTGCTCACGACAATGACGATCAGTTCTTTTTCAAATTTTAACCAATAAAAAAATAAATAAAATCCACGCCAATGTCCCATCTGCAATTTAAAAAATGATAATGAAGAAGCAATCCCAGGTGGAATTTAAAAGGGGAAAATAAAATGAGTCTCTCTCCCAGATCCTCTCTTTCCACGCTACCTCGTGCTTTATTGCTCCTCATAGGCCAGCGGTGTATGCACTTCCTGTGAGTCACCGTCTCTTCCTGTACTTGGCATGCAGCAGCAGTAGCAGCAGGAAGCAGAGCTGCTCTTTAAAGATGCATGTGGGACAGGGAGCCGGAGAAACACTGACGTCAGCCCTCGCTGTCTGTCTCCCCCCCCCACCTCCCTCTAGCTCTCTCCCCCTCTCTCCCCCTCTCTCCCCTCGCCCGCCCTGCGTAAACCATTTGACGCGTATAATCACCATTTGTACCACAGACACACAAACGTCTTGTTTGCCACACTCGTCCCCATGTTTTTTTTGTTTTTTTCCAGAATCGACACCCATGCCGTGATTTCATTTATAATTTTTTTAAATGGGAGGCCACGTGATGCTGATGTCACCGTCTGTGCAGGAAAAACAATCTCAGTCCCCAGACTGTGAGCCGCAAATCTGAGCTCATATGCTTGTTAGTGTCAGCTTTTAGTGAAACCTTAATTATTTAATTACCTGTATGGTCATTAAACAAGTCAGTCAGAAGTGTGGAATGAAGTTTACATCCTGATATGAATATATATATATATATATATATATCCTGAAGTGTATATATATTAAAACATGTGTTGCGTCGGATGCTGCACACGCACGAGGGGGAACGTCGAGTCCGCTCATGTTGATAGGTTCAGAGTCTGGCCACCTCGTGACCCTCTGAAATGTCACTGTGACATGACAATCAGGAACCAATCACATCGCTGCTTGTTTAAAAGCCATATTGACCATGTCTGGACAGTACAGACACGTACGGTTTGCTAATGTGGGGCTACAGCGCCATCTGCTGTCTGAAGTCGGCACCACACCCAACTCTATAGGCGTCTATTGATCAGTCTAAAGAAGGGATGCAGGACGAGTTGTTGGAATTAAATAGAATTAGAGATTTTTTACCACACTGGACTTTAAATGAGCCGTCACCAAGATCGAATTCTGTGAGAAATCAAATCTGATATTAATGTGAAAAAAATCCATAACACACTTAATCACATTTAATGATCCAACTAGCCATCCGTCATCGTCTGCCATCCTAACCAAGGCCCACCTGTGGTACCAGAGGGGCGGGGTTTATCACTGTGTGCCCAGTGGTGTCTGTCCTCTGTTGTGTCTTATCAAGCACCGTGCGTCTTTGTGTCTCGTCTCAACGTTGGCAGCCTGCAGCTCCTCTACCTGTAGATAACCTCCCTCTCTTCTTCTTTTCTTCTTCCTCCTCCTCCTCCTCCCTCATTTGTTGTGGATAAGTCTTCAGATTCTCAAGCGAGAATACACACACTGAGGTCACCCGACCTGGGTCACATGCAAATGATCCCATAAAGTGGCTTTAGCACAACCCCACAGCTAAGACAAGAATGCTGGGACACACGAAAAGCGGCAGTTTTGTGTAACTAATATTAAATGTATTATGATGTGTTGTTTACAATAATCAAACTGTGGAATTTCTCCGTCACACAGTCGTGTACAATGCAGATTTTAACCTCACTTAATGGGAAACATGTGCGTAAATGAACTTTTCTGTCTCTGAGGTGAACTAAGTGTATCCTCTCTCTCCTTATTTGTCTTCCCAATCTCTCCGTCTCTCTCTCTCTCTCTCCTCCAGATTATCCTGAAGTAGATTTCAGGAAAGGACCGGGGTGTCTCGAAGTTGCACTAGGAAACCCAAAACAGCCCCAGTGTAAATACTACCTGACCTCTCCCATAGAGGTCCAGCACCATGCATGCTAACAGTGTGACACTTCAATTTAATCCATAAGAACTGCAGTGCCGGTGAAACACACAGAGGAAAAAAAAACAAAAAAAATAAAAGAGATATATATACTGTATGTATTGCTAGAAAAAAAAATATTAACCCAAAAAAAGTCAAAAATACTCAATAAGTATCGTAATACATACATAACACACACACACACACATATAGAGGTCATTTTAACATCTGTTCAACTCTCACAGTACCGTCTGTCCCCCTCTTTCATATTTATTCTAAAACACCTCTGCACAAACGTTCATCCCTTTGGTTAGTTAAAAAATAGAAGAAAAAAAAAAGAAAAGATGCTTGATTTGGAAGTGGGGAATCAGGAAGAAGAGTCGCAGTAAACGGAAAAAAAAAAAACCCGTGCACGACCACACCCACGCACTTTTTTCCCCCTCTCTCTCTCTCCCTCTTTACGAAGTTGAATGTCTTGGGGGGCCGACGGGACTCGTGTCTTAAAGCGAGGGTCTCCTCCGGGACCCTCAGCTTGCCCCCCACATGCTGTTCACATGCCATGATGAAGCTCCGCCCCCTCCACCCTCATCTCTGGAAAGCCAAAATCTGCAGCTCGGTGGGAAGCAGAGCCACATTTTTAACAACCAGACAAATTCTTCTCCTTTCCTTTTGTTTTATTTTATTTCTTTTTTTTTATCTGTGTGTCGTGGTGAAAGCGGCTCAGAACGCACCCTTGTTTTGTGTGTCGGTGCCGGCTTCAGTTCTTTTGTGAAGGAGGATAGATTGCGCATGTGGTCATGGAGCCCAGTGTTGACAGAGGAGAGTGGTGGCCATTGCCGAGAAGACCCGAGGGCCTCGGAGTCTGTGCCAAGGGCCCAACAGGCATGCCGAGCCTTGCGCGTGTGCGTGCGTGAGTGTGTGCGCGCGTGTGTGTGTGTTTGCTGTCTGGAGAGTGATGGTCTGCCGGCAGACTGGGACTTGAAGCGAGGACAACACCAGGCCGAGGAGGAGAGTCCTCTGTGGGGGGCGGCCCAAGGATTTAAGTGCTAAAACAAAAACAAAAAAAACTAAAACGGTGCATTTGACGACGCTCGTCAAGGGAAAAAAAATTGACTCGAACTTCGACTGGAGGGCTACCTGTGACCGTCGGTTGTCCTGTCCAACCCAACTATCACTGTCCATTTTAGAAAAAAAAAAAATGTAGAAGTGCCTAAAAAGAAAAAAAATGCTCATCCACAACAACACACATCCAGAAAGTGAATCACACAAAGTCACACAGCCAACAAACGCCCTGGCTCTCGCAACGTGGTCTTTTTTTTCGGGAATGTTTATTTGCGGAATGTTTTCCGGAAACAGATTTCCGGCGACCTTCCCGTTAACATCACAAGTGACTTTATGGAGAAAAAACAAACAAAAAGAAGTTTCAAGAAAACGACAAATCCAACAAATAGCTTTGTAGAATGTTTGGTGACTTTCACGGTGTACCATTGTTTCTTACCATGGTTTGAGTAGTTTACATGAGGAACGTGAGTGAGAAAAAAAAAAAAAAACGTGTCGTTAACTGTGTAATTATGTAAAGTGTCTCTTATTTTGAGAGTTTATATTCATAGTTCTAGAAATGTATTCAAAGTTATTTAAAAAAAATTGTGTTTTGTCTAAACTTAAGGTATGTTTGAACTCCCGCCACCCCCCCGCCCACACACACACACACACACACACAGAACAATCTTCTCTTTCGTGTTTTTAGCCAAGGTCACAAAAGGTTATTTTATCTCGTGAGTCCAACCCTGGTTTGTCCAAAAAAAAAAAAAAAAAATCTCTTTTAACTCACACTTACAAAATTTTCCTTTTTTTTTTTTAATTGGAATTCATTTCATGGTGCTTGATTAACGTCGACGATCCACAATCAAACTTTGGGAGCGAGGCTCCAGTTTTGGGTTCCGTTCATTTCGTCCGTTGTGATTTTTGTACGTCAAATATTTGTGGGGGACGGGTGGGACGAGGTTCTGTTTATGTTGTAATTTATCTTGCGTTACTCTTGGTCAAATTTTAGTCTGAAACAATGTTGTAAACTATTCTATTTTGAAATGAATGTAATTTATTGAGCTGTGCTGCATTCTGCACGGTTGGTCATTTCAAGGTCTAACCTGTCAGGTCAGAGAAGGAGGAGTCGGGGGGGTCTTTAAAAAGTCAACCCACCAACAGAAAGCCACTGGATCTTTCTTGCCTTCTCATTGATTAAAAAAAAAAAAAAAAGAAGGAAGATCACAGTGTTGCAGTAATGAGCATAGCTATAGAGTTGCTTGTGTTGTTGGAATAATAAAAAAAAATGTTTATTGTATAGATGACATTTTACCAAAAAAAAAAAAAAAAGAGAAGAAAATTTCAAAAAGATGTACTTTTCACTCTAGTTATAATAGTATTTCATAACAATATTAAGTTGTTGCTGTGGCAACCAAATGTTGCAGTTACTAAAGTTGGGTATTTTTGTAAATGACATTGTTAAGTTGTTTGTTTGTTTTTTTTGCTAGAACACTGTACACACGGTAGATTGTAAAGAAGATACAAACATTTTCTTTCTTATTCTTCACTGAGATTATTGACCTAATATTTTCAATGAACAGCCTCTATAGTGCTGTGACTGTAACACTCACATAGATTTAAAGTCATCAATGTCACATAGATTATATATATAAAATATATATATATATATATATATATAAGAACTGAATAATCTATAAATGAATAAGTTGAGATGTACAGCTCTCCCCCCTGACTAAGGACCCTGAGGTTCCACTCTGAGACATTTTATTCGCGGCGTATCTATCACTAGAGTTAAGGATTGCACTTTTTCCATATTGTTTAAAGATGGGATCTGTTTTTTTTTTTGTTGTTTTTTTTCCTGCGTGCAGTAAAAATCTGTAATCTGTAAAAATCAATCGGGAGCAGATCACTTAAAAAAAATTACTTCAATTCAACAATGTTGCATGGGAAAAAATATTGTTGTGTATTTTTGTTTTTCTTCTCTTGCTCAATGATAACACACATGAATGTTTCTAGTGGGGAAAAAAGAAGAAAAAAAAAGTCTGTACATGACATGTTCTCTTTTGACCCACAATGCCCCTGTGTATGGAATCCTGATGAGACGTAATGTTTTTAGAAACATTGCGTTGGCAACGATCGGCTGATGGTAAAAAGGAAAATGTAAGCACTTTCTGAGCAGTTGGTCAACTGAGCAGTCTCAGCTTATCCAAACACTTTTTGCCTTATCTTGAGTCCATCGTGCTTAAGGTTTTTATTGTTTTGAAGAGCTCTTCTGAAATGTATTCAAGAGACTTGAAACGGGTCCCCAGCCCCCTCCATCACTTCCATTTCACTTCTATATCTTTAGATCTTCAAATCATTTTTTTTAAGATTTAAACCACAAGGCCAATGGTCTCCCATCATGTGTAGATGTTCCTGCTGGTGTAGTTCCCAGTTCCAGCCAGCAGGGGGCTCCACACTGCAGGAGGCTGCAGGTGATGGAGTGTTGTGATCACCACCCAACTACAAATTGACTAAAAGGACCCTCATCAGATTTCTAGTTTCGGTGTAGCCATTTCTACATGTATTTCTTTTCTTTTTTTCCTTTTTTTTTGGCATATATTTTGTTCAATTTCATGTTTCTATAGTCCAATGTTTCTTTGGTTCCAGCAAGATAGTGTAAAATCTATTGAAAGACAGAAATAAAGAAAACCAAATGAACTTTGTTTTGTCTAGATGTCTTATTTATGAGGTCAGGGAGTTGCTTTGTGCCTATATATAGATATAGATATATATCTATATATATGATCTATGCTGAATATCATTAATCTTAACTATTTTGACCATCTCCACTTTATTCTTTATTGAAGTCACTTTTCTTTCCAAGGCACTGCTTTGTGTAATACAACATTGATTCATTTGCAGAGATATAATGCAAATCCAAGCAGGAAAAAAAATCCAATAACAAGAAAAACCTCCTTGTAACAAATATGAAAGTCAATTACATATTTATCGCAACATTTTTTGGCAAACATACATTTGCACATTGAAGGTGTGACACGGGAAATATTTGGATTATAGACACCGTGTCCCCAAATGAATCCAGACACGTTTGAAGACACAAAGGACTGATGACGTCACTGCTTTCCTGGCCTGGTCACCTGTTGGCTATAAAACAAACGTGTATTGACCGTGTTTTCAGGTTATTTCCAACATTTGGGGATTTTTTTTGTGTATGACATCCTGATGAGAAATAAAAAAAAATCTTATTTCATTTTTTCAGAGTCACATGTGTCCTCATCCATATTTAATGACCCCCCCCCTCCCTCTCTCCCTCCCTCTCTCTCCCCGTCTCTCTCTGCCCCTCTCCCCCTCTCCCTCTGTGTGTGTGGCACTGATCGCCTCCCTTATGTTCCAGGAAGCGTCCAGTGGATGCACCACTTCCAGAGGCGTGGATGATTCCCAGCGCCGGTGTCCTCCTCTCCGGGACGGACCGTCTGTGGACAGACATGCACACAGAAAAACATGTGCAGTCTCCTTGTTGCTAATAATAGCCCGTTTTATTTTTACCTCCCAGCCGCCGCCTTGTTGCATTATGGATGCCTCCGGTATGGTTTCCCTTGCAGATAGCGTGGGAATCTGGGACTAGGGGCGTCTCACTCAGGGATTCGATGCTCCAGCATCTTTCGGCTTCTCCAGCCTCCTCCAGCCCCACAAAGCGACTCATCCAGCCGAGGCTGCTGCCCCCGCGTCCCCCCGGGCCCCGGAGCGCAGGGATGCGCTAAAAGGGTTTTGGAGTCTGTGCGCCATGCGGGAGTACAAGGTGGTGGTGCTGGGCAGCGGCGGGGTGGGCAAGTCCGCCCTCACCGTGCAGTTCGTCACCGGGACCTTCATCGAGAAGTACGACCCCACCATCGAGGACTTCTACCGGAAGGAGATCGAGGTGGACTCGTCCCCGTCGGTGCTGGAGATCCTGGACACGGCCGGCACCGAGCAGTTCGCCTCCATGCGGGACCTGTACATCCGGAACGGCCAGGGCTTCATCCTGGTCTACAGCCTGGTCAACCAGCAAAGTTTCCAGGACATCAAGCCCATGAGAGACCAGATCATCAGGGTCAAAAGGTGAGAAACACCCGGTCCACTTCACTGGGACATAATGTGTGTCAGGCCCCTTTAAAATCCTCACAACATTTATAATAACCAAAAGGATTCATTATCATTCACTTCTATTATTTTATTGTGAAATAAATCAGTGAACCTATATTCTTTGATCATGCCGTAGTTCCCCCTGGAACCTCCCAGGAGCCCCTTGGAAAGTAAAAAGAAAATATCTATAGTTAATTTTATTTTTTAAACAGGAACTGTCTCAGACTCACATCCTGCTCCGTGAGAAGCTCATATGTTCGTGTTCAGATACCCAGCCGAGGTTCACCTGTCTCACGTCAACCCGCTGAACCCTCACACATGACTCACTCTCTCCTCGTCCCGTCCTGACATGATCTCGCAGCGTTTGTGGAGTCTTGCACGGGACGATGACCGAGTGAGTTGTGTTTTTTCTATGGCGTTGGATTGTGCTGTTATGAATCTTTTATTTCACAAGGCATCACATTGAAGTCGTCCCATCTGGTCTGGAGCCATGTCAAGACTCCACATACAGTATATATATATATATTTATCATCAACTCACATGACCTGAGCCTATTTGCATTGTAAATCACTTGTGTTGAGGCGTTATTGCTGCAGAAAAGTTCATTTTTGCATTAGGAGGCAATATACTGTATATATCTTTTTTTAAATGGGGGCGTCCTGGACCTGGTGGACTCGGCTTTAGGAGGATGCTGCCCATGTGATCACATTGTCCCCAATTTGAGTCCGGCTGGGCACCCATGTCCCCTCCCCTCTTTCAGGATATAGGTCAAAACTACATTTTTTAACAAGTTCAATTTGAGTATTAAAGCATTTAATATGAGGTTACAATTGTTTATGTGGAAATGACTTTATGATCATTTGTCCCTGTTGTGTGTTCTTTGCTCCAAAATGCTCCAAATGACTTCTGGTCCTGGAGTATTTTCGCATGGCAATATGACCCAAGTTTACAACTAGTCCACATTCTCTTCACACTCATGAAATATTCAAAGGATAATTCCGTTTTAGTGCCACAGAGAAATAGTAGGCAGAGGGTTTTTTTCGAGTTCAGAAGTCAGTCGGGGGCATTATTAAAATAAAAAAAAAATACACCTCATTAAAAACTTCCATAAAAATCTTGTGATGGTGCACTTTTCACCTGGGAGGATTGGGTTAGGGTTGCTGTTTGCATTTCCCAGTTTTGCAATTTGCAGCGTTTTCCATCAGTGACCTTTTTTTTTTCGAACAGGCCCGTAACTCGTTTATTTACCTTTGTGCGTGTTGTGTTCGGGTGATTTATGCGTTGAATCCGTGTGGTTTGGTGCAGTGTTTCTCAGCTGCTCTGGCCCAGACGTCACTAGGCGGGAGCAGCAGAGCGTCACGGCTGACGAGGCTCAGCGGGGACGAAGGCATGAGGGAACTCCTCTGAAATGAATAATATCATGATGGATAAAAAAAAACAAAAAAAAAAACGGGTTCTGTCGCCTCCGGCCAGCCGCCACCCAAAGCCGCTTCCTCCACTGCACCAGCCAACACTGGCCTCAAGTGGATTTATATATACATACATAATTCATAGTGTTATTTCACACTGCTCTGCGTTGGAAGGAGAGGATTGCTATTGTACACGCAGGGAACCAAAGCCATATCATCCTTCGAAGATTGGCACAATTAGAGGAAGATACAGTCGAGTTCGACAGGGCTGGAATTCACTGATAAATCCACCAAAAAATAAAGCATATATGATATTCAGCCTCGGGGAGGATGGAATAAGGATACAAAAAAAAGTAACGGTATTTTGTGACGATACCAAAAAAAAATGTTGATCAGACTACCAATGTCATTTGGAAAAAAAACAACTTTAAAAGCCCTTTTTGGTAAGATTTAAAGGGGAAAATCATGTTTCGGGTGATAATAGTACCAGAAATGTACCCCGAAAGGCCTTTGGCACATCTATTGTCTTTATTTGCATATTCGGTATTGAGGTCATCCGAAATTAACTAAAAGTAATTAGGTGACATATTGCAATATTGTGACAATTGGATTACGTTACTACTGTTATAGAAATAACATGATGTCACCGGCTCAGCTGGTTCTGCACCTCCCTGCTCACAAACATCCTGCTGATCCAGCAGCCAGAACCACAGAGAGACCAGAACCTTATGGGACTGTGTTGGCTCGGGAGCCAAGACGACATCAGGCCTCCATTAGCGAGTCCTATAAAGCAGGATGCTCTGTGAGGTGTGTGTGTGTGTGGTTGGGGGGGGGGGGGGGGGGGGGGGGGGGTGAGATCCTTCATGGTCTCCTGCTGAGACAGGCTGGGAACAAATCAGCTTCACCGTCCTGACTCACAGGAAGTGACGCTCGGACAAGTCCATCAGCTTCCTGTTTGACAAGTTTGATCGTCTGTGTGTGTGTGTGGACAGTTTGCTCATTCTAACGTCAAGATTTTGGAAAAATAAACCTTCCTCAGATTTGTTTTTTTAATACATCAGCATGTGGGCGTGGCCAGCCTGTGAAGGTTGGATGGTTTCAGGAAGAGATGGGGCAACGCGTTCTAAGCCGCGTCTTCACGCCGCACTGATGCTGTGTCTCATAACGGGAGGTGACCATCACGCGCCGCTGAGCGGGGAGAGAGGGGAAAAAAAAACTCCATTTCCCAGGGGCCACTCTGGTGTGGAGGCACAAAGCAACTCCCTGACCTCAGGCTTTTAGTGTTTGGCCACCGGGAGCTGATTGTTGGTGTGTTGTTAAGTGCTGGAACTTAACATATTTACTACACTGAGTGTTTTCACCGTTCTCCATTTATCACGTTCAGAGCTGAGTCTGAAAACCCACGTGTGTGTGTGTGTGTGCGTGTGTGTGTGCGCGCGCGCTCCACGTCACACTTTTAATACACAACCCTACCACCACCATCAGCTCTGAGGTATTTGGCTTGTAAAAATGGAAGAAACGTTTATGTGCAACATCTGGTCCAAACATTAGGATGTGCTAAGCTGTTCAACCAAAGACAGATGTTCTCCTTCAGAAAAAAAAACAAAACTCAATAAATAATTCAAATATCATATTTAGATTTATTTCATCATCTGATGATATTTTATTTTCTAGCTTGTTTACTATTTCTCCTCTGATTTTATTTTATGACCCCTGAAGAGAAAATTGCTCCACTTTGATCCGTATTCCCCATGTTTCCATGATTATCGTGTTTAGATAATCGTTTGTATTTAGATCCCAGATCCCGGGGGAGACGTTTCGAGTGTGACAACATCGGCTCGGAATGTATTTTGACAGGATGTTTGCAGAGGACTGAAGTGGTTGTGTGTTTTTCTGCACAACTGCACATCGTCTGGCGTTCTCTGCTCTCATTGTGGTCTGAGTCCAGACTTCTGAAGTGCAGCTCGGAAAACTTTCTGCAAATCGTGCAAACGTCAAAGCAGAAGTCTGGCCCGGAAAGCGAGGAGTTCATGCTCTGTCCAGATGCAGAAATAAGAAAATGGCAAAAACAACAAAAAAAGGTCTAGAAGGTTTGGATGGGAGCAATTTAAGCCAACATGGGAATTTTTGAGCAGTCGCAGGGTGTTGGAGATTTTTTTTATTTATTTTATGGCCGAGGGCGGTGTCAATTATTAATTGTATAAAAATAAGAATCTTTTCAAAGAACAAGGCAAAACTCACTTTGTTTTTTTGCTTTCATTTCACTTCTTCAAGTCCCATCTCCCCACACTCCCTTATACAGCGTTTACATCTGACGTTGAAAAAAAAAAAAAAAAAAAAAAGGTGGAGCTGAGTTGCACCATTAAAGATGGAAATGAAGCTTAAGGGGGTTCAGTCATTAAAAAAAAACAAAAAAAACAAGACTCTGAGGACCTTGTCCATCTGCTGTGCAGCCTTTCTGTTTATCGCAGGAAGGTTTGTGGTTTGTTCTTTTGTTTTTCCTGGCTTTCTCCCTCATGTAGCCAAGATGCCTTATGAAACATTATGACTTTATTCAAGCTTTTATAGGGCACCAGTGAACATCCCCCGGGGTCTGACATGGTGTGTAGGAGCCATAGCTTCCCTGTTTGTGTTTTTTTTTTCCCCGTATCTGCTCCAGCTGCTCATTACCAGCAGATGGAGACGCCTGGTGTTGCTTTGTAATTTGTGCGTGGGTTTATCAGTGCTGTGGGGCCGGTGAAAATAGGTGAGTGGAGTCAGAGTGGCTGTTTAGCACAGCGGGGCGTCTTAATAAATGCGCTGTGCCCCGAGGATAAGTGGAAAAATGGATGAGTCTGGGTTTTTGGGTTTTTTTTGTGAGTTGTAAACACTGATTCTCTGTGTGTGTGTGTGTGTGTGTGTGTGGGAGGGTTTGTGTATTTGCCCTTTCCCCAACATCTGGAATAACACCCTCCAGAGGTGAATGACAGTAACCAGTGTTTGTGTGTTCTAAAGGTCAGATGGTGGCTGTATGAGCGGGATTCATCGAGTGTCAGGCGGATGCAGCATTTTCGACCTGTGGCTTCTCACAAGTGGGGCTGCGGATGATGATGATGAGTTGTGTGTCAGTGTGTGAGTCCTCACAGTGCCCAGCTGTTTTTTTTTTTTTTTGCACCAACATTTGACAAATCACTACAGATTTTAAAATGTCCATATCTCTGTATAATTTAATAAGCTGTCTGCCACCTGCTGCTTCGTGTTCCATAAATCCAAACGCTGTTTCTCTGCATTTCGAAAAAAAAATAAAAAAATCTGCATATTCATACCGACGCTGGTTTCAGCCAAGCCAACGCACACTCTGCCAACTCTGTGCTGGACAAGCAAGAAAATGCTTTATGGTCCTCACTGTGTGCAGTGGAAACACCACAGGCCATCCGGACACTTTTTACATTCCAAGGCCAATAATCACTCACTCTAGCTCCATAGTTGTTGGTCTCCACCTATTCCCAAAGGAACATTTCATTTGTAGCATTAAAATGAAGAACTCAATGGGCTAAAGTTCAGCTTAGAAGTAAATCAAAATCATTTATTGGTATATGCATTATGCAAAAAAGTATTTAAAAGTTGTAGCTTGACTAAATGTACTGCAGGTGTAATGCAGTACATTATGATGATGATGATGATGATGATGATGAGGAGGAGGAGGAGGAGGATGATGATGATGATGATGATGATGATTATTATTATTGTTGCTGTTGTTGTTATTATTATTATTATTATTATTATTATTATTATTATTATTATTATTATTATTATTATTATTATTATTATTATTATTATTATTATTAATCCCCCCTGCCAGGGAAACGCTGGCTCTCCCGGTGTCTCTGGAGTTATTTATAGAGTTTCTCCTGCCAGGCTGTCACTTTGAATTTGTCTGTGTGGTGAACGCCTTGTTCACACTTCACACCCTTTGGACTCCACATTTTTTTTCCACAAGTAAGATGCTTGTCCTACTGAGGTCAGCTGCTATTTGTGTGAATGTGTGTGTCAAAGTGTGTGTGTGTGTTAGGGCTGAAATACCTGACGCCACTTATAATCGTTTGCACTTTAGTTTTTTTTTTGTCTTACTTTTCCCTCTGGAGTGGGGGTCAGAGGTCACGCCCAGCCTCAGAGCTGCAACCCCATTGACTCTGGTTGTCTCTCGGCTGGAGGACACTTCAGCAGGTGCACTAGGACCAGCCGGTGCTCGGGGTGTCATCTCACCTCTCTGAGACGCCTGCCAGCTCTTTTCCCAGTTGTGCGGCGTGGCAGCGCGCCACCAATTTGTAGATAAGAGCCCATTTCTCCGGAGCGCACAGCGGATCAATAAGCCGGGCCTGGAAGGCACTTATGAATGAGCGATGGTGGAAGCTTTCTACCTGCAGTGAGAATATATACGCCCTCGGTAATTGACATTCTCTTATTTAATCAGAGAAAACATAGAGCAGTGTCTCAGTGAAATGAAAAATATTGTACTGAGCAAAGTGGGATCTAATATAATATAAGAAAAACTGCGTTTGTGCTGTAACAACCCAAATGGTACCAACATATATAAAAATAAAAATAATAATAAATATAAAAAAAAAATATATATATATACATATATATTGTGTGTTAATTGTCAGGTGATCCAATCTCATCTACTATTACTATAAAAAATATGGATAATATATTAGCTATTGATAAAAGATGAACCTTCATGTCAACACAATCATCGGAATCTAACAATGAGGTAGAATAATAGTTTCTTTCCAAGGTACGACTTAGCCAACGTGAGAGCAGCACATTAGCTTTATTCAATTATTCACTAACCTGTTCCATTACTCTCCCCAGCCTGGTTTCCTCGTATTGATGGAGGAGGAGGAGGAGGAGGAAGAACCACACGCTGGGGATGAGAGCTTTTGATCCGCTAAGACGAGCTCCCCGCGTGATGGAGATGACGCAAAGTGGAGATCTAATGATTTTAAACAACAACTGGAAGCCATTAAATGTACAGCTGGCACGCCAGGCTGTAATGTATGCGGGGATAAATGGGGCAATCCCATGCATTCACAACAAGGCCGTTTTTTTTTTTTTCTTAGCATGACAATTTTCTAATAGGACCACCCACTGATATGAGACACCCCGGGTAGAGATGGCGGCCTCCTGGGAAGCTGGAAATGAATGTAGCTGTGTTCATCCCTCTCCTCTCCCTCTATTGTGCATTGTTTGAAAAAAAAAAAAAAACCTTTTTTGTTTCAGCATCTAACAAATACAGTATGTAGGCCAACGACACACACACGCATGCAGTTACTGAGTTTCTGCCTCTCTTGTTGCTGTAGTGTGTAAGAAAACGGACCCAGTGGAGGGCAGAAATGGCCGCATTCCAAACGCTGACTCCTCTGATGTGACTTTTGTTTTTTATCTTTTATCACGGGCAGGTACCAGCAGGTGCCGGTGGTGCTGGTGGGTAACAAGGTGGACCTGGAGGAGGAGAGGGAGGTGTCCCCCAGCGAGGGCCAGGCGCTGGCCGAGGACTGGGGCTGTCCCTTCATGGAGACCTCGGCCAAGAGCAAGACCATGGTGGATGAGCTTTTCGCCGAGATCGTCCGGCAGATGGACTTCTGCCCTCTGCCGGACCGGAGGGAAACCTGCTGCCCCGCCTGCAGCATACAGTAGCTGGAGGAGGGTAGCAATGAATTCAAGATAATTCTTGGAAGATAGATTGGGCGTGGACGAGGGTTTGGTTGCGCTGGCTAGGAAGCTTCTTTTTTTTTTTTGTGTGTGTGTGAATTGTAGGAAAATCATGTAGCAGAAGAAGACGAGGCAGAGGTCAAAGGGGGCGAAATTAAAAACTTCAACATTCATTACTCCTCCGACACAGGGGGGCTTGAACAAAAAAACAACACTTGACCTCCCGCAGCCATCGCCCGGTTAATAAGATTGATTTTTTTTTTCTGGGTTTTCCCAAAAGCAGCACGGTGCCAAAACCCCATCTTAAAAAGCCATTGATGAGGCGGATCGTGGTGCTGAGGCTTTGGGGAAAGCAGCCATAAGTCTGAAGCAGGGACGGCAGTGTCCCGTGCACACCATCCCGTTTTCTTCAGCTGGCGTTTTTTTTTTTTTTTGCACTTCTTGGGACTTTTATTGGGGAAAAAAGTGCAAGAACGGAGTATCACCAAGTATCCGAAGGGGTTTGTCACCACTGTGAGGGGGTCGTCCCGGACGTGAGCGACACAGCAGCGGGCTCGCCTAACTATGAATGAATGAACAGATGGACGAATGTCTTAGAAAAGAAAATTCTGAAAAAAAAAAAAAAAGGAAACAGCACCTTTGGGGGAAATTCACTCAGAAGATCCCAAATGTTGACATACTGTGGATGATGTGTGCATGAAGTTGTCCCGTCACACTGACATTGAGTACAATCAAACTCACCCAAAGAGTCGGCATCGATCAATCAAACCGATCAGATCAATCAATCAGCCATTGATATGTACGGGCCAGTTGTCTCGGACACCTTACGGATGATACAAATGCCTTGTTACATTGTATGTAAGTGCAACATTGGTGTCCGTGTGTAGTTCCTTTATCTTTAATTCACATCGGTAACTTTAGCGGTTCAGTGTCAGAAACACTTATTTTCAACAAAAAAATAAATCTTTATGCACAACGGCGTCACCATTATTTCTTCTGCAAAGGATCTTGTGCAATGGAGCTTCTTGTCAGTACGTGGCTTTGTGAATTAATCTCTCTCATTTGACCTTGGCCTCCAGAGGTCACGAGATTTGCACTCATTGCTGGTTATCTATAATCTGGCTCCATCTGGGCCGACGTCGCAGTGATTTATGATGTTTTGGTCCTGATGCTGCGTCCCTGGGCCCCCCCGAGTCCTGATGCTCCTGCATTTGCCAGAACTTACTGCTGATTCTGGTCCTGAAGAAAGAAAAAAAAACAAAAAAAAAACACCGAAGGAGCATTTGTCAAACCCTGTCGTCCATTAGGATCCATTAGAGTATGAAAGCGAGAACATGTGAGACTTCAGAGCCAAGAACTCCACAGAGGAAGAGCCATGATCTTTCGACACTTGTGGAAGAGAATGAGAGGTAATTAATAAATAAACTGCGTCACAATAAATATTAAAAAAACATCAAATTAGTATAATCTTCTGTTTTATGTCTTAATAATATTTGTTGTCACATGATCTTATATGCGCCGCATTGAAATAAGTACCAACAGCGACACCTGCTGTCACAAACTACAGCTGCAGTTCATTGTCGAGGTCAGACGGAACTTTTGTTTCCTCTGGCTGCGGTTCCTACCCGGAACTGAATGTGCGCCGCACACGGATCGGGCATGGCGTCCTTCACTTGCAGAGTTTGTTATTGACGTCCAGTATAGCTGTATTTAACCCCGTATTTCGTTCAACGATAGGAGTTTTAATATATGACATATATTATCAATATGGCAACAAGGACTGCGTGTCAACTCCTCCAGCGCCGTAAGTAACCGCTAGCGTTAGCTTTAGCATGGGGGGCTAACGAGGCTGTCTACAGCATTTTTTTGCTGCATTTTGCTTCATTTTGGATGGAAACAAAAAAGTCGATAGAATGAAACCAACCGTGTTTTTGTAATAATGTGCTAGGAAAATATATTGTAGTTATATTGACGTGTCTCAGTCAATTAATTGTGTAATTAGCAGAAGTTCTGCTGATTAATGTCACTCATGTGTTTGTTATTCAGCTGTGACATGTCCTAATGTCTTTGTTATTGCATTTATTGGAAGACAGTCTTTGAGTTAACTCATTAAATATTTCCTCTGTTAAATTAATTCAATCAATTTAAATTGTGGTTTTGGCGCATTAAAAGCTGAACTTGTCCAGAGTCACAGGAAAAAAAAAATCTGAGATCAAATGAGTGGAATGTCTCCAATGACTCTTCTCTCTGCAGGTTATGCCTCTACAGCAGCGGCAGCCGTGCGTGCTCCAGCCGTGGAGGTCCACGGCCATCGTAACGCGGTCTTCTCCAGAGAGCTGGCCCGCCAACGCGCTCTGTTCCCGCGCGTGGAGAAGATCGAGGTGTCGATGCACGGCCCGGGCCTGGACGGCACCACGCTCATCATGAACCGCGGGATGTCCACGCCGCTCAGCTGTGCCAGGCGTACGTGAGGATTTTGCACATATTTATAATGCGTTACACCATGAGTATGTGTTTTTAACTTTTTTTTTTTTTTACTTCTGTGTTTCCTCTCAGACCTGACGGAGCATCATGTGAACAGTTCGGCTTTGGCCCAGGTAGACGGGGAACTGTGGTCTCTCCACCAGCCCCTCACACACTCCTGCTCACTGAAGCTGCTCTCATTTAAAGACAGTGACCCAACACTGGTCAACCAGGTACTGCACCAAACTACACAAAAAAATCATTTATTTTATAGAAATGCTGATAACTTAATAGGAATAATTACATGCTGTTTGTTTTTAGTTATTAAGGCCAAAGAGAAATGGCTCCTTAATAGTTTTTTCCTCTTCCACTGCTTATTTTCCAAGAAGACTTATAAAAAAATATTAAGAAAATATCAGTAATCTTTCATTTTCTATATGTTGGTGTGTTTTACAGATTGTGTAACTCATTCTATTGCTCTCCATTGATGGTTAGTGTTGTTCTTCCAGGCTTACTGGCGTTCCTGTGCTGCCTTACTGGGTCAGGTGCTGGAATCTGCCTTCAAGGACGACTACAGCGTGGAGCTGCTGAGCACAGCGGAGGTGCCAGGTACAAGGAGATCCTCTTTGCGCCAGCAGAGATCCGTAGAATGTGTATCAGTGAGGAATAAACCTCACCGTCGGGACCTTTAATAGACAAAGCCAACTGTAGTTTCTGGTCTGTTCTCACACAAGTTTCCCCTGCAGTTATTTCAGGAGCTTTCTGCTGTGATGTGGCTCTCGACCCTCAGCTGGATTCGTGGAACCCCTCCGAGGTTTGTGTGAAACAATGCGACATTATTAATAGCTGTTTGTTTTTTTTGTTTTTTTTACTCCAAGCCTTTGTGAATTTAACGTGTATATATATTTTTCTCTCTCCAGGAGACGTTGCGCTCCCTGACCCGAGGGGCCCAGCAGCTGATCCACCAGGACCTGGCCTGGGAGCCTCTGGAGGTTTTGCCTTCTGTGGCGCTAGAGCTTTTCTCACACAGCAGGTAAACTCACCCCCTTAATCTCACTCTGTATTTTTTTTGTGTGTTTTCTTTGTGTTCTTATTTTTCACTGGCTGGAATCCTTTTGACTGATGATGTTAACCTTTTTTTTTTTTTTTTTTTTTTTTCCTTCCAGGTGTAAACAGGAAGAGGTGGAAGAAAAGGCAGCACACAATCCCAAAGGCACCGTGACGCTGTACAGGTAACACAGTACACCCAAGATTCAAGAATATATTTTTCCATATTCACAACAATTACAGTGCTTCTATAAATGATTGTATTTAAATTTAAAAAAATCACAGTTAATGTTCATACAATAGGGAATGTACATAAGGGAAAATGTAATAAGATACAAAATAAACATAAATAGATGTGTACGGATGTTTTGGTTCAAAAATAAATGTCCTCCTACATGTTTCCAGTGTAATCTTTGTTTCAAGCTTAAATTATTATTCTAATTACGTACATCATATTATGTACATCCTCTTAACAAACCTTATGCCTTCGGTGTAGATGTGGGGAGCACGTGCTGTTGAGTGGGGGCCCTCTGGTGGCCAGGACGGGTCTGTGCTCCCAGTATGAGGTGACGGCCCTGCATAGCCTGGGCTCCGGGCCCCGGGGCCTCCAACGCCGCGCACAGGGCCTCTCTTTGCCACTGCAGCTGCAGGTAGGGGCACCTGTGTGTGTGTGTGTGTGTGTGGAATATTGTAACAACAATTAAATATGCAAATGTCGCACACCGACATTGCCAGACACTTTTTTTTTTTGTTGTGTGTTTTTTTTTTTTTTTATCCAGATTTCTGTTGCTTCTTTCTTCTCCTCAGGCCCACCACACCGTCTGGAGGAAACTGAGGCAGCGAGCAGAGAAACTGGTGAGAACAACAAACATTTTGTTTGTTTGTTTTTTCCCCCCACACACACACACAATCACCAGCAGTGATTTCACCGCACTGATCCGTCCCGATGCTGGATACTGTTTCACATTCAGCCCAGCCTACTCCCCAAACGCCACTTTCACATTTTAACGCAGGAGCCAGAGCTTAACATTTAAGGCGGCTATTTTTATTGCTTTGCTTTTATATTTTGGCAAAAAACACAGCGAGAGGAAATGAAGCGAGTGCTGTCGTCTAGAGGAGGGAAAAAAAAACAAAAAAAAAACAGGGCTCATCCTCCAGTGGAGGACAAACCGTTTTTTGAACTTGACATCAAAGACGCACACACTAACTGGAGATCCAAAGAAGGAAGTATTTTTAAATCTCGTATTTGTGACACTGGGATTGTTGCAGAGTTTGAATCAGCTCTGAGTAGAAACCACGTTTGACGAGAAGAAGCATAAATTCTAACGAGGCTGAGTTTTAAAAAATGCACTCATTAATAGACGCACTTGATTTGGCAACTGATGACACACTGTGCTCTGTGGCCTACTTTTATTTTCAGAAATGCGTCTATTCAGGGAATTAAAAAAAAAAGGAAAAAAAAGGCACTTTATTCAAAACAAAAGTATTCACGTCAGAGTTGGATGGAGATTTCATAGTGTTGAAATTTATTTTGGGCGAGGTCTTTCTGGCAGTATTAGCATGCAGAGCTGCTCCAGGGACGGCTGGACGGCTCTTTTATGGACTGAGAGGACACTTTCATATCATTACCTGAAAATAACATTTGGGGTGTGCGTGAGCGCACGCGCGTGTGTGTGTGTTGAAATGATGTATATATCGGACAGTTGTCTCCTCCCTTTTTGTCCCGCGAGGTTAACAGAGCATCACTCCCAATATTTGAAACCGACGTAGAACCTGCATGAAGGTCATTTATGCAGCAGGTTTTTTCGATGATGAATCTCAGACCAGAGTCGTTCATACCCAGAATGCAACACTTTTATCCATATTGTATTTAAGGATCTTAACGATTGTGTTCACATCTCCGGGTGGCCTTTTCTGTAGTAAATGTAGCAAGGTCGCATTTGAGACAGTTTAAAGAGCGGTTGTGTTACACGTTAAATGGTACAGGTTGTGTTGTTTTTGTGTCAGTGTACAGAAACTGAGCAGAAAACGGGTTTGTTGAGGCAGCGAGGCGTGAGCGTGGGTATGTTGGAGACGGTGGGGAAGCGTGTGTCCCCCATTGGCCTCCAGCTGGATCTGAAACAGCCACCCACACCCCACACACGCACACACACATAATCTACCAAATTTTCCCAGTGGGGCGCGTCGTGCCTCCGCACCCTTCGTCAGCCTCGTCAGATAATTGTTTTGCCAATTCTACCTCATGTAATATTCAGAGAACAGACGGAGAAGAAGTAAAAAAATAATAATAATAAAAAATGTATTCCCAGAAATCTTTGTATACCGATTTGTATCATTTTGACTTTATTTATAATTGTATTTTATATTGTGCGTTTATCTAAGCCCAGAGGGTGTACACTGTACAGTTTGTAAAAGCCCATTGAGGCAATTGTGTTTTGTCAATTTCTACAAAATGACATTTGATTATTTGATTGGTTTAATGAGAACTAATTGTGGAAAACACCATCATTAACGTGAGATTCTTTGTGTGTGTACAGGTGGAGCTGCCGAAACCTGAGGAAGTGACTCCATCCTCTGCTCCTGCCTCGACTCCGCCTCCGACCAGCCAGTGACAACCTCTGTTTAACCTTCCTCACACACATATACACACATGCGCGCGCACACACACACACTTTGACATGTATCTCAGATTTGTTCAATAAATGTGTAAATCATATATATGACAGCTAAATCAGTTCTAGTTTTTATTGACCACATTGTGGAACAAATCACAGCGTTTCTTTTAATTAGTTAAAGAAAAAGATTGTGAGTTTTCTTAGAGGAGGTGTGTGTGTGTGGAAGTGTCCAGCTGAGTGTGAGGCAGAAGAGGGAAAAGGGGAGTGCGTGTGTCTCTGTGTGTGTGTGTGTGTGTCAGCATTTTTTTTAACAGAGAAAGTGGCGTGTGTGTGTGTTTGTTGGCTGAAGGTCGGGCAGCAGTGCAGCTGTTGTGTCTATGGCTTGTCGAACAGGTGGCTCTCAATCCTCCGAGTGTGTTGGGACGCAAGTGTGAGAAAGAGAGAGAGAGGGCCTGGGCGTTCAGGGTTTCTCTCTCCACTTTTTCTCCCAGGATTCCCTGCGTTTCCACGCGTTCAGAGACGCCGCTCCCACAAATCGCTGGATTGTTTGTGCCACTTGTCTAAGAAGAGGCTTTTACAATAGATTCAAATAATATTACTTAACTATAGTTTTATATAACTTAAATCATCAATAAGATCAGCTGTCAACAATGTTTCATTACTTAACCTTCGCCTTTTTCATATGAATGTCACAAATGACATTCATATTCATTTTGCCATTTGCCTGGTCCCCTGATTTGAAATGAAAGAAGAGGCAATTCGTTTATGATCGACCTCATTACAATACACACAAGCATTAGGAGGAAATGATAAATTGAAAAAGAAAAAGAAAAAAGAGTGACAGTGTGCAGTGTAGGACATTTATTTTGGATTGATTTCTTGGCAAACAGTGAATGTATTTATGACTCGCATCCCAGCGAGAGTGAGTCAGACCCGACGGTCCCCCCCCCCCCCCCCCCCCC
>JAFBJU010001135.1:425984-545984 GCA_016785305.1 Colistium nudipinnis
GGCCCCCCCCCCCCCCCCATGGTAACTCTCGTCTTTTCTTTGAAGTGAGAAACACAGATTCCCCAAATAATGAATTAGTTTAAAAATCACAGCTCAACTTGTGTGTGTGTGTGTGTGTCCAGGTGCTTACAGACAGCTGCTTATGTTTAATCATTTACATAGACAAAAAGACAATTGGAGACAGAAGTCACCCCCTCCCCCACTTGTCTGAGATCCCTGTTTGACCCCCCCACACACACACACACACGTTGAGGGCCCCCTCAAAAAAATAACAAGAAAAGTTCCAATCTGAAAGTTTCTCATGGACGACCTGAGGAAACCTCCAAGCCAGGAAAGTTGTCCACTCTGCAGCTGTTGTCCTCACTCAATTGCCCCCCCCCCCCTTCCCCTTCAACACACACACGCACACACGCACACACGCTTGGAGAGTGTGTGTGACACACCCGAGCACATATGTCTCCGTCCTGCAGCGCCCTGAATTCCTGCTGAAGGCCTCCCATATGCTCAGGTCTGATTGTTTTTCTCTGTGCTGCAGCTGAAACGTGATTAAATATGAATAAGTACTAAAACCGTCCAGAATAATCAATTCCTTAGTATTCATGTATGATGTGTCTCTTTTTTTTATGTTTATGTCTTTAGAGGCCCACAGTTGATCCGCCCCATCCCCTCTTTTTTTTTTTCATCCCTGAAACTATGTGTTGAGATGCGGTGTTAATGAAATCCAGCGTCGGTCAATAGTCGTTTACTGAGTGTCACTGATCTGCAGGACTTAATGACAACAGTGGGTGGTGTGGTGTTTTTTTTTGATGATGTGTGTGTGTGTGTGTGTGTGTGTGTTGCATGGATCAGTTTAATTCACCTGTCACTCACCTGTGCTGAGCTTCTTACAGGGAAACTCATCATTACACGCCTCATTCCTTAAATCCCCTGAGGGTTCATTTAGTTGGATGGGGATACAAAAAAAAACAAAACACTTCTCTTGATTGTATCACAATCGTTGACATTTATCACTGAATAATTTTGATCTTTGCTTATTAGTATTCTTACAAATAGTTAATTTGAAGGCCTTTACCCAAAGTTTTTTTTTATGGGATTTCTCCCAAAATCTGGTTTTATTCATATGTTTTAACTCAAAAAAAATCTTCCAGTTTTTATTAATTATGCACATGTCCATAAAGACTTCATCAAAGGTGTGATTCATATTGACAGGTTTCCAGAGACAGTTCGGAAGGGACTGTTGGACCCAAAGCTCCAGAGACCCCCCCGTGGGGTCACACGGGTCCTGTCCCAAATAAGCTCCCTGTTGTCTCCCTGTACCTGGGACAGTTGTGTGTCGCGTCCCCTTGCAACGGACAGTTGTGTGTCCACCGGACGGTGCAGTGCGCGCCTTGGACGCGGCGCTGCGCTCTCGGCGCTGCGCCTGAGCTCTCACTCCGCCCTCCCTCCAGCTCTCCAGCTCCATCCCCCCCTCAGCCCACACCTCTCCGCGCGCGGACACAAGACAGTCCGCGTCCCGCCGCTCCGTGTCTCCAGAGCCGCTCCCCCAGCCAGGACGCAGGTGTCTCTGTCCCGCCGTCTCCCCCGGGCTGTGCGCGCCGTTCCGCCGCCTGCAGCTCCGCGCCGTGCCGCGCCGCTCTGCCGCCGCCGCCGCTGCCTCCGACGCGCCGGGTCGCTCCGGACGCCTTCGCCCCCCACCCCCCTGGAGCTCAGATTATTCCCCGGGAATCTGGATGAATTATCGTGGAGTTGGGATTAAGTGTGAGAGGAAAGCTGTGGCTCGGGATCTGCGGCCAGGGAAGAGAGGACTCGGCGGAGGACAATGATGGAGGGGACGTCCCTGCTTCTTCCCATTGTTATTTTACTGATGCAATGTAAGTGACAAAAACAAGAGTTGTGTTAGAGTCTTTGTGCAATAACTGGAAACTGTCATCGAACTCAAGAAATGACTGAGAGAATTGAAAATATATATTAATTCATCTTTACAAATATTTAGTTCTATTCAATATTCTTAATTCACTTCATTCAATGTATTTTTAATTCCTATTTTTCTGCCAAATATCTTGGTTTGTTGTTTGTTCTGTTTTACTTATGTTTGCTGCTTATTCCATTTCCACAGGAATCTCTAGTGGCACTGTGACAAATCCTGATCAGGCACGAGTCTTGTTGTGTTGTGGTGTTGTTGTGTGTCTCCGTCCAGTCTCTCTGTGAGTGTGGGCTGACGGTGCAGACAGGCTGGGCTCCTGCAAAGCTGGCCCAGAACAAAAGTTGTGTTTGGCGGGCTGCCACCTGTGAGGGTGTGGGCGGCTCGCCGGTGGCAGTTGGGGCGGCTGCCCTGGCAAAGGGAGGTTGTGGGTCCATGCGTGAGGTCAGCGCTTGGATTTCCACCAGAAGGTTCACATTCCTTTTTTTATTTTTTTGATTAACATAGCAGGGGACTGAGTGGGTCGTGATCTATGCATGTGGAAAAACTGGGAGAAAAAAAAAAAAAATCTCCTGCTTGAAGGGACGTGCAGCAGGAGACCGAGCCGTGTCTCTGTGGTGGGGACAGTGTGACATTGATGTGATGAGACAGTGAGAGTGAGTGATGCACATTTTTACTCCGTGCCGTCCACATTTTGCCACCTGTCAGGTCACCAGTTCACTTGTGTGTGTGTGTGTGTGTGTGTGTGTCCTGGGTTGTCCCGCTGTGGACAACCTGACAGACATCACTCATCAGCTGACGTGCTGCCGGATCAATTGTTGGACGGCGGCAGAGTCATATTGTTTTTAGGAAAAAAAACAACAACAAACATTTAGAACACTTTGGGTGTGTCTCTGTGGCCAAAGACACACCACGTCCCCCGCAATCTCAGTCTGTCTCACACACAGTGTGTCTGGGTGAGACAGCTGTTGCTCACAGGGTTACAGTCATACAGAGAGGCTTTGTTCAGAACACACACGCACACACACACACACTCCCACCCTCCCGCACACACACGCCCTGTTTTCCTTCCCCTGTGTACCCCCACAGCCTTGAAACGTGTGTGTGTGTGTGTGTGTGAGATGTCCACACCCTCATTATCTGTATCGCACAGGCACACGGGACATTTCCTGTGAGTGCGTCTCTCCCTTCCTCTTTTAATTCTTTTTTCTGTTCATTTGAACAAGTGCCTTAATTACGACCGCGCCGCGATTTTGACCTCGGCACCGTCCCGGACTCCACCCAGCCGGCTCTCTGTAACACTCAGTACGCGCCCGGTAATGAGAGAAACGCTGCGTGCCAAGGAGTGAGCGTGCCATCTTTCTATTTTCTGCTCGAGCGAGAGAGAGAGAGAGAGAGAGAGGGTGGCTGCCCCTCTGTGGGTTGATGCCGTCGCAGGGTTGGTTGATGTTGATGCCACGCACAAAATGTGTGTGTGTGCGTGTTGATGCCTTTGTCTTTAATGTTTGTGTGTGGGCCTCAGCAGACACTGTTTAATTACCCCTGTGCCCATTTCTGATGCCGCACTGTCGGACCACCAGAGGCCCACGGCTGAGAACAGCGCACGGAAAACTTTATGAAGTTTCATTAAAGCGCTTTTAAGCTACTTGAGGAAAGGTCTCGAATATAGTAGAAATTAATTGGCCACGTTTTGATTAGCTTTTCCATAATCGGCTCCTCAGAAGCTCAGAAATCTGAGCCCACTCAGTCGTGGTGAGGCGGATTATCAGCTGACATCAACGCTCACCACTGGAAGGTAAATCCCAGTCCGGCAGCTGTGGGACAGCGTTGACCAACAGTTGTCCCACAGTGACGGGACACTTTTTTTTATCCAACCTTCTCCGGTCAACACAGCTCCTGCGTTTACCCACAATTCCCTTCTCTGTGTAGACCCAAGGTTATATTTTATCTTTGGACGTCTCATCCATATTTTTGCTGCAGCTGTTTTTTTTTTTAAGCTCATGTATTTAGTGGACCACAAAAGCAAAGCCACACACAGACACACACACACACACACGCACGCGTGCGCACACACACGCGCGTGAGATGCTCAGTGACATGACCTCCAGCGCTCAGTAGGTCAACTTCTGCACGACAAGCGACTTAAACCGTTGATCAGCGGCTGCGGCGGACTTCCTGGACAGCAGGACTCTTATTCCGTAATTCCGGGAACGCTACCCCCCCGCACGCACGCGCGCTATTTTTCAAAATGATCTGAAAGGCCTCGTTGTGCGTTCATTGTCTTCCGCCGACGACTTTTTTTTTTTTTTCCTCGTTCAATTGAGCCCATCGAAGGCCTCGGCGTGGAGCAGCAGAGAGTGGAGCGGAATCGATGGCGTGCCTCTGGGCTCATGTTTTATAACGTGTGCGTTTTTTTTAATGCACTTGTCACTCACGGCGCCGGTTAAGTGCGTGATGGCGTTCCCTTTGGCTCTCCAAGGTGGCGGCGGGCCTGCTCTCACACTATGTGACAAGAGCGTCTCACGGTCCCAATGTCTGAGAGGATCTCCCCGGCCTTCCATCCCACTCTCTCTCTCTCTTTTATTCATGCCTCACCCACCCCCCACATCCCGCTCTCCTCCCGCTCCATTTCATCTCCACTCTATTCTTAGTGCAGCTCATCTCTCCTTTTGTCATCTATTCTCATCCCTTTTTAATCTCATTGTATCTTCCCTCCCTGGTTTTGTTCATCCTTTAGCGAGAGGCCTGGGCGCTCCTCGGAGGGTGTCGAGGTGCACGAGCCAAGGCAGCGGCCATAATCCTGTTACGGCGACGCGAGTCAACACATGGGGAGGAGAGAGAGAGAGAGAGAGAGAGAGAGAGAGAGAGAGCGCGCGTCTGCGGGGAGGCTGTGCACTTTTAATTCACTTAGCTCAAAGTTTGACAGAGTGAAGCTGCTGTGAATCCAGCCAACTTCCAGTGAGAAGCTTTTAAAAAAAAAAGACAAATGACATTATTATTGTAAAGGGTTTTTTTTTCTTTAAAAAGGCGAAGTAAAAATAGCTCCTAAATAGAGAGAGAGGGAGAGACCTTTGGGCCTGGTTTAAAGTCGGGTTTGTATGGCCGTTCCAACATGGCTCTCTTCCTGTTCTTTTTTTTCCCACTTCCTGTCCTTTGTCCTGGTCCCTCATTGTAGGGTTTTTTTTTCTTTAAAAAGGCAAAGTAAAAATAGCTCCTAAATAGAGAGAGAGGGAGAGACCTTTGGGCCTGGTTTAAAGTCGGGTTTGTATGGCCGTTCCAACATGGCTCTCTTCCTGTTCTTTTTTTTCCCACTTCCTGTCCTTTGTCCTGGTCCCTCATTGTCTCATGCCCCCCCCCTCCCTTCCCTGGCGGGGGGAAACTTCTGTAGCTCTTAGTCATGCAGGGACAATGGGCCACCACGCGAAGCTACAGACAAACAGGAAACGGACATTTTCAGCGTATGTGATTTTTGGATTGAGGACTGCGAATTGAATCTGTATATGTTGCATAAATTGCCGGAAATGCGGATTTTTCAGTGTGTGTGTCTTGGAGCGAGTTCATTTCAAGAGCTTTTTTAAAACTTTCCCAAATGTGTGAAGGTGACCACCTCCTTAACTCCACTTAAGTTTACAGTTGGTTTGAAATGTGCCCGTAATGTTCTGAGTGCGTCTCCCTGAGGACCATTCAACATTTATCATGCACCGTAATTGAAATCTTTTTTTCCCCCACTTTTCTAAATTTGCTCACTTCGGGGTTCTTTCGCCCCTAGGGTCTTTTTTTTTTTTTTTTTTAATGTTCCTGTCGCGTAGCTGTTTATTTTTTCTCCCTCAGGTAACCTTCACCCGCATGTCCACATTTAACAGCAGGACAATAATCCGCCCCCTAAACCAATCAGGAAGGGAACAGGAACGGCACATCCAGTTTCCTCTTCCTGTTTGGAGGTGGTTATCGGTGACGCACAGACAGTGGGCGAAACAAACCGGGACGGCGTGCTAATGCCCCTCATACATCAGGGTTAATCTGGACAAGCCGCTGGTCAGATGCTTGATGACCTCGTCCTAACCTGCGCTTAAGTAAACAGACAGCGGCTCGCTCCTTAACCCTGCAGGATTAAAGTGGAGGAGGGTGTAATCCTGGCCGTCCCCGTCAGATGTCCTGCAGGTAGCCAGGGTTGGGCGGCCTGGGCCTGCTGTGTCCAGGGCCCTGACAGACAGCAGAATGTCAAGGGTGTGGAGCACCTTGTCCCCCTTCACGGAGGACGAGCTTTGCTTTGTGACCCGCTCCCATGCGCTTGAATTTTTGATCTGCCCCTTCTTCATTCATCTTTTATCCGCCAGGTTCCCCGTCTGCTCCCGTTACCGTGACGACCAACAGCCACAAGGTGGAGGTGCACGAGTTCTCAGGTGAGGCTCTTCCCCCGGCCGCCTCGTCTCCTCCGGCTTCTCGCTGATTTCCTCTTGCCAGAATGAAATATCAGGCTGAGTATAAAAAAAGAAAAATTATCAAAGTTTTTCTTTTTTGCAGCTGTGCCATAAATATCTCACATTGGGGTCACATTGGCTGTTTCAGACGCGGTGCTGTCCTGCATGTTCCGCACAGAGAGAGACCAGAACCCACGCATCGAGTGGAAGAAGAAGGGGAAGGATGTTTCCTTTGTGTACTTTAAAGAACACTTCAAAGGTAACAAAGCAGCATGGCTCTCTCTTTACCCCCCCCCCCCCTTCGGTGACAAACAGGGCATTTGTTTTAATCAGCTTGCGGCACCAGCTGGGAGGAGTGTGCCACATAGGATGACAGAGAGAGAGAGAGAGAAAGCACCACCAGCGTGATTTGTGGAGATTTAATGGCTGAGATTTAGGGGGATGAACTGTGATCCACGTTTTTGACACTGTGTGTGTGTGTGTGTGTGTGTGTGTGTGTGTGTGTGACAGCGGATCAGTCAGTGCCATCACGTTCTCACTCTTGATCTCACACTGTTTGTGGTCAAAGATTCCCCGTTGAATGGGCCAAATGAATAATTCATTAAACCGGAGTCTCTGTTACAGACTGCATGCTTAGTATCACAGTTTGGTCCAATAAGTCGATGGCCTTGAAAGGGCTCACTGGCTTTGACAGAAAGGAAAAGTTTCTCAACTATTATTGAGGAATTTCATATTCTAGGCCATCACATTATAAATATGGTGGCTCATCCAGGTCTAATTTATCCCTTCACAGATTCATAATACTTCACGCTACATAAAAAAAAGACCTTCTAACTTAAGGTTTTTTTTTTCATCTCACACACAAAGTGTGTGGCAAAAGTTAGAGGTTAAATGTTTACCATGATTCATGATAAAAATGACTTTTTAATTGAAAAACGTTGTTGTGACTTTATTATTATTTTTGTTAGTTACACTAAAGTGTGTGTGTGGGGGTGGGGGGGGAGACTCACGCATTCTGTTTTGTGGCAGTTCTTGCGGTTTGTCGTGGAGGTTGTGGTTGTCATTGTTTCTGCCATTCTTGTGGTAGTTCAAAGTTTTGGAAACATCCTTGTTGGTATAGAGCACTTCACCTAGGAGGGGAAAACTAGTATGTTGCCGGTTCAATTCCTGATAGGAGCATTTCTCAGTTTATTCTCTTTGTGGTGGAATAAACAGGCCACATATAACTTTGAATACACGTGTGTGCTTTGTTAGTATATATGTATATGTATATATATATTTATTATATATATCCCCCCCCATGAAGATCATGCGCGTCAATTAAAGCCACAGAGCACAACAAACAACCCATTTCAAGACTTAATCCTTGTTTATGTGGTTTTATGAAATTAAATGAAAAGTGACCGATCGATCAATAATTATCGATCAACTGGTGTGGCAGCGACATGTCCATGAGTCAGTGAGACAGAACCGAGGGGGCGGGACCAGCCGCACGGACCCACCGGTGTCTCACGCGGAGCTCAGGGGTGGTCGGACTCATTACGGAGCGACACACGACATTCGACACACCTCTGATGACGGAGCGTGTTTGGCGGCTCACGCTCACGCTGGCACACATGCACACACACACTGCAAGCAGAGACGCGACTCTACAGTGTCCTTGTGTCTACACAACACGAGGACCCCTCCGCTCTCTGTGTCCCGGCGCTTTTAGTCTCTGAGGCTGCGCGGTGACGTCACGCACAGAGGACACGAGGAAGAAGGAGCCGCGGAGCTCGCGCAGAGTTGGTTCAAAGAGAAGTTGTTGTTTTTTCTGAGACACAGAAAACGTGAGTTACATCATGCAAACGCATTTCTAACATCGGATGTTTGACGTCTCATCAGTACAATCTATTTTTGATTTATTCCCCGGGGGAGGAGGCAAACTAGAGTAAGATGATTTATTGAGGATTGAGGCCTCTGCACCAGAAGATCTCACTGTGGTCAATCTCACCCACGTCCTCCAAGTCCTCTGAGATGTCCTCCCCTCTGGGTGACTCCTGTCTCAAGAACTTAAAGCAGCAGGTGAGAATCAAAGAGATGAAAGGGTTAAGATATCATGATTTAAATCAGAAGGACAGGAAAGGAGAGCTATAGTCGGGTCACGTTTTTTTTCTGTATGAAAGTGAAAAACGTCACAGTATTGTAAGTCGTCCAAAAGTTGACAAAAAACGTTATAGTATAGTATGCTATCCAAAAATAAAAAAGATGGCAAAAACGTAAACAATTGCAAAAACACTTGAAACATTTAAAGGAATGTTGGCAACGGAAAAATGTGGTAGAGGGCAAAACGTAGTGAAAAACGTCTTCGTATAGCATGTTGTCTAAAATTCAAAAAAATTACAAAAATCGCCTTTATTATAGCCGTATGTCGGCCAAAAAGTGAAACATTTCAAAACACTCGAAACTCGCAAAGGAACATCGGCAGGGCCTAAAAATAGGGTAGTTGTGAAAATAAAGTAAAAATGTCATCGTTTGTTTGGACTTTTTCGTCGTCGAAAAAGTGTCAAAAAAACGCTTTACTATAGCCTTATGTTGGCCAAAAAAGTCTGAATTTTCAAAAATGTCAAACACTCGAAACTCAAACAGCAACATCGGCAGGGACTAACAATAGGGTAGATGCGAAAATACAGTGAAAAAAGTAAAAACGTATTACTTTTTGAGGACTTTACTTTGGTCCAAAATGTGCCCAAAAAACGCCTTACCTTCAGGCCAAAAAGTCAACATTTTCAAACATGTCGAAAACACTCGAAACTCGCACAGCAGAATCGGAAGGGCATAAAAATAGAGTCGTGCGAAAATAAAGTGAAAAAAGTCTTAATTTCCTTGTTTTTGGGAACTTTTTTGTCGTAAAAAATGTGCCAAAAAGACGCCTTACTATAGCCTTACCTTCGACCCAAAAAGTCCAAATTTTCAAATATGTCGAAAACACTCGAAACTGGCACAGCAGCATCGGCAGGGCTTAAAAATGGGGTAGGTGCGAAAATAAAGTGAAATAAGTCTTAATTTCCTCGTTTTTGGGGACTTTTTTGTCGGCCAAAATGTGCCAAAAAGACGCCTTACTATAGCCTTACCTTCGGCCCAAAAAGTCCAAATTTTCAAATATGTCGAAAACACTCGAAACTGGCACAGCAGCATCGGCAGGGCTTAAAAATGGGGTAGGTGCGAAAATAAAGTGAAATAAGTCTTAATTTCCTCGTTTTTGGGGACTTTTTTGTCGGCCAAAATGTGCCAAAAAGACGCCTTACTATAGCCTTACCTTCGACCCAAAAAGTCCAAATTTTCAAATATGTCGAAAACACTCGAAACTGGCACAGCAGCATCGGCAGGGCTTAAAAATAGGGTAAATGCGGAAATAAAGTGAAAAAAGTGTTAATTTCCTCGTTTTTGGGGACTTTTTTGTCGGCCAAAATGTGCCAAAAAGACGCCTACTATAGCCTTACCTTCGGCCCAAAAAGTCCAAATTTTCAAAAATCTCAAAAAACTCGAAAATCGCACAGCAGCATCGGCAGGGCTTAAAAATAGGGTAAATGCGGAAATAAAGTGAAAAAAGTGTTAATTTCCTCGTTTTTGGGGACTTTTTTGTCGGCCAAAATGTGCCAAAAAGACGCCTTACTATAGCCTTACCTTCGGCCCAAAAAGTCCAAATTTTCAAAAATCTCAAAAAACTCGAAAATCGCACAGCAGCATCGGCAGGGCTTAAAAATAGGGTAAATGCGGAAATAAAGTGAAAAAAGTGTTAATTTCCTCGTTTTTGGGGACTTTTTTGTCGGCCAAAATGTGCCAAAAAGACGCCTTACTATAGCCTTACCTTCGGCCCAAAAAGTCCAAATTTTCAAAAATCTAAAAAAACTCGAAAATCGCACAGCAACATCGGCAGGGCTTAAAAATAGGGTAGGTGTGAAAATAAAGTGAAAAAAGTGTTTTGGGGACTTTTTTGTCGGCCAAAATGTGCCAAAAATACGCCTTACTATAGCCTTACCTTCGGCCCAAAAAGTCCAAATTTTCAAAAATCTCAAAAAACTCGAAAATCGCACAGCAACATCGGCAGGGCTTAAAAATAGGGTAGGTGCGAAAATAAAGTGGAAAAAAGTGTTAATTTCCTCGTTTTTGAGAACTTTTTTGTCGTCAAAAATGTGCCAAAAAGACGCCTTACTATAGCCTTACCTTCGGCCCAAAAAGTCAAAATGTTCAAATATGTTGAAAACACTCAAAATTCGCACAGTAGCAGGTGCGGAAATAAAGTGAAAAATGTGAAAACGTACAGTATAAGTACTTTTTTACACATTTAAAAATTGTGAAGTTACTCATCAAGACATAAGAAATTAACAAATATATCATAGAGGGAAAAAATTGGGGATAAAGGCCATTAAGTTATTAATCCATTTTATTTCATGTAGTCCAATATCACAAATCACAGTATGCCTCAGAGGGCTATACAATCGGTACAGATTTAACATCAGATGAGAATTGTCCAGAAAAAGTCTCATCATGTGATATAATTCAAGGCTTCTTCCAGGAGCAGTTCCAGGTTTCATCATTTCTGGAAAGAGAGTGGGTAAAAAATTGGTAAAAGATGTCTATGAAAATATACATGCACATATATGACTGAGGTGAAAAACAGTGAAATAATGTCACAGTATAGTATGTCGTCCAAAATTGTCAAAAAAGTCAAAATATTTAAAAAATGAGAAAACTTTTTTTTTGTATTTAGTCAAAATTGACCAAAAACGTTATAGTATAGTATGTCGTCGAAAAATTTAAAAAACTTGCAAACATGCATAAAAACGTGTAAAATGCTCAAATATATGACTTAATTTAAGAAAAATTGAAAAAAAAGTAAAATAAAAAAAGAAATTGTATGTCGTCACAATGTTATCAAAAACCAAATGATATAGTATGTCCTCCAAAAATGAAAAAAATGTACAAACATACTTAAAAACGTGTAAAATGCTCAAATATATGACTGGGGTGAAGAAAAGTGAAAAGAAAAAATGTATGTATGTCGTAAAAATTTTAACTAAAATTCATAGTATCGTTTGTTGTCCAGAAATTTCAAAAAATGAATAAAATGTGAAAATATGCATAAAAACTTGTAAAATGCTCAAATATATGACTGGGGTGAAGAAAAGTGGGAAAAAAAGTGAAAAATATTTTCATTTTTTTGGTATTTCGTCCGAATTTGACCAAAAACGTCATAATGTAGTATGTCATCCACGAATGTCAAAACATTAAAAAAAATCGTGAAAACATGCATAAAAACATGTAAAATGCTCAAATATATGACTGAGGTGAAGAATTTATTTTTTTGTATTTCGTGAAAATTTGACGAAAAATGAATAATCAAAAATATAAAAGTATTGATACATTTGATACTATTGAATGTGAGGAATCTAAAGAGGTTTAGTTTGTTAATTAGACAATTCATTTGTACCTTTTTCTTTGGTTTAGCCTTGAGACCAGCATGTAGCCTTCGGCTCGCATTTGGATCATAGAGCGGCAGTTCCTGGTGACCACCAACCTAGAAAACGGAGAAAAATGTTTTTTATAATAATATGTCATGTTGGTCAACATGCTCACGATAACAACTCTGATGCTGGTTCACTCACCACACAACTTAAAGAAGAGTTTGTGGTTACATCATCATCATCAAAAACAGGAGAACCAAAGAAGACCGTGGAGAAGCGGATGAAGATCATGCATCGTGACTAAAAGCTGCAGATCTCAACAAACAACCAAGTTGAAGACCTCAGCCTTGCGTTGGTGTTCTTTCAACGAAAAGTGGCGCGTCAGCGAGAGACGTGTGGCGGAGGAGAACTCTTACCTCTGGTGTGAAGCTGAACTCCTCTCTGGTGGCTGGGCTGAGAGCCGAAGGGGCGTTTTCTAGAGAAGGGGGAGGGGCATCGGATTTTAAGTTTCCCTTAAAAACTTAAAAACCCAACATATTACTGACACTGACACACGGTTCACGCCTTTCAAAAAAAACAAACAAACCTGTGAACTCTGAATGTTTTCCCCCTTCCAGGTTCTTTTGAAGGCCGGGCGTCCATCTCCGGGGCGACGGTGACCCTGCAGCGGGTCACCCAGGAGGACGCTGGGGAGTACCGCTGTGAGATCAGTGCTCCTCTGGACACCGTCAGCCTGGGAGAGACCAACGTCACGCTCAAAGTTCTGGGTATGAAACTTAGAAAAATAAATAAAATAAAAAATCCATGAGAACAAAATGGCCGAAAAATGTTCTTTATTCCGTTTCTTAATTTCTTTATTTTTGCTTCAGTGCCCCCTCACGTCCCGTCCTGTGAGATTCCCAGCTCGGCGGTGACGGGCTCTGTGGTGCAGCTGCGCTGTAGGGACCAACAGAGCATCCCGCCGGCCACATACTCCTGGTTCAAGAACAACTTGCCCCTGAGCCAGCCGCGTCACGCCAACGCCAGCTACCTGATCAACTCTCACACAGGAATTCTGGTGTGTGTGTTTGAGAATAAATGTTAAATCAGGCAATATACGGAAAGCATATTTGGGGAAAAAAAGAAAAAAAAACATTTTTTCAAACCTCGTCTTCCTCTTCTTCCCTCTGTGCGCAGGAATTCAAAGCTGTTGGCAAAGATGACACGGGTCGGTACAGCTGCCTGGCATCGAACGGGGTGGGAGCGCCCAAGATGTGCGACAGCAAAAGCATGACAATAGGTGTGTGTGTGTGTGTGTGTGTGTGCGCGTTTTCTTCCTCCACCCCTCTCAGATCAGCAATGCAGTGGAAAGAAGAAAAAAAAAAAAAAGGGCCTCTAAACTTATTTAACCCTGCTTCTAAAATTTGGAGGGGCCTTTTAAATGCGACAACCCTCAGGACAAACTGCCCGGTTTGAAATAATGCCGTTATGAATTAAAAATGTTTTCATTTTTGCCAATAAATTACATAACGCGCTTTAAGGTTAATGCAAGCGGCCCCATTTTATACACTTCATAAATCAAAAGGGGGAATATTGCCCTGAGTACAGGAATGGGCTTCAGCCTGAGTTCCATTAAATATGACCTTGCTATTTATGTTGCTGTGTGGAGGATTTAATGAATGAATGTGGGCAAATGGATCCTGACTGTGTCTCGCTTGCCTCCAGAGGACGTGAACATCACGGCGGTGGTGGCGGCGGTGCTGGTGGTCTGCCTGGTCATGGTGGTCTGCGGCTGTGGCGGACTCTTCCTGCAGCGCAACGGGTTTTTCAGCCGTGAGTTGGACCGTTTGTCCCTTTCAGTCAATTTGTGTTGCTGTTTTTTTTTTTTTCCAGGCCTAATAACCATTTTGTCCTCCCCACATGAACTGGGCATCCATTGATAAAAAATAGAGTCTTATAGTGACTGTTTTTTTGTTTGTTTTTTTTCCTTCGCACGCTGGTCCCGGCTCATCCATCAGCAGGACACAGAGGAAGGTAAGAGCTCTGTGATTGCATTAACATTGATGTGAACGTAGACACACGGAGGGGGGGGAGGGGGGGGGGGCTGTTGTTGGGGGGGGGGGGGGGGGGGGGGCTGTTGTTGCACTTAGTCTGTGCGTCCTGGTGCTGACTCAGGATTGTATAGAGTGACAGCTGTGGCTGTTTTTTTTTTCCCCATCCAGCGATTGGCACCAACAGATGTAAAAGTCATGGGGAGGAGGGTTTTTTTTTTTCCCTCTTCTTATTCCAAACAGATGTACTTCTGCTGAAATCCCGGCAAACGAATCCAGACAGATGATCTAAACAAAATGAAGGAAGAAAAAGACAATTAAAGGAGGAGAAATGATTGGTAGAAACATCATTATGGAATAATTACCGGCTGTTAATCAGTCAGGATGAAAATATTGGCCGCGGGAATAATAGCAGGCAATTAAAATGATTGCGCTGGCTAATCTGAAATGGATTATTTCGATACTGCGGTGATTGAAGGACGAGATGGTGGCCTAGTGTACGTTCCAAAGCGGACGTGGGGATGTTTTCCAAGCCGGACTGAGCCAGAAACCAGGCGGGAGATCAGTCCGTGTCCTCGTGCGACTGGCCTGACTCACTTGACTTTGTCATTTGATTAGCGGCTCGTTAACCGCGCGGCGTTTGACGGAGAGTCAGCTCTCCTTCAAAGCCGAGGCGGCAGCGCTCTTTTGTCTGGGTTAAAAGTCGGATGCTTATCCCACTGAGCTAACTGGAGCCGTCACTGTCAACTCCCTCTATTTATAGAGCGGGCGTCTTCTACGGAGACTCAAAGACAATGTGACACGATTTCTGGATGCACCAGTTGTAAGGCGCAATTGAACCAAGGAGATCCAGGATGTAACTGGTGAGGAGGACCTGGTTTGACAGATTAATGTCATATCATGCTGCGGAATGGACTGTTGGAGGAAGAGGATTGTTGCTGAACTCTTGAGATCCTAAAAAAATAAAAATAAATCACGTGTGTCTTATTAGTGTCCGCGAGCAGGACATGTAGCACCGAGAATGTGTTGCTGGGGACTACACAACAAAACCAGCCTCTAACTTGCGATATTGGGGTTGTGGGATTGCTGCATGTGTTGGCTCACCGTGGCTTTTCCCCTTGGCCTCTGCTGCATGTCGTTACAGCAGCGGCGCTAATGTAGGAACATATTCAATCATTCATGAAGGTGTGTCATTGTCATTTTTCTTTCCGTGAAACCAAAAAAAAAATTGCAGGTGTTACATTTTTAAACTGCATGTTTAAACACACCTTCATGTGTTGTTTTTTTTTTAACGCACCACTCTCTAAAAGCATGGTGTGCGGTGAGAGCAGTTGTTGTTGACCCTCTTTAAAGCCAAGGCACTGGCCCCCCCCCACAGGTCCTTTTGGATCTCCCAGTGTCACGGTGCAGCCCACATCAGCAGCCAAACCCTGCACAGAACAGAGGACACGTGAGTGTGACGCACAGACAAATCACAGCAGGATCTGAATCTTCCACGCGGCTTCATGTACCGCAAAAGTCAAGCTCACATTGACTTTTAAATTCAAAAAAAAAAATCAAAATTTGATGGGAACATCATTTTATATAGCCTAGTCTGGTAAATATGAAGCTTCCGTTATAAACGGATGGAATCTGCTGTGATGAAGGCAGATAGTTAGCATAATATATTGTGTGCTGGAGTTTCAGATCAGTACCTATTGATCGGATTTCCTGGAGTCTATGCTAATTGATTCTCAGCTGCCTACAATCTCAACTGTCCCGTGTCTCTGCTGTCTCCAGCTCAAATCTGTGCTGCTCACTCTGGATCTTAGCTCTCAGCCAATGGGGAGGCTTGCTTTTTTATGATGGGCGCATTATTTATGCAGGGCAAAGACGTGACTCAGGATACAGCTGTCTGCCTTCAGTTCCTTTCTTCTGTGTCAAACTGTCCCATGTGCTTAGGATTGCCTTTGTCTTTCAGGTCCAATGTCAACTATATCCCCCCGCCCCAGGAAGTGAGTGTTTTCTATTTTCCTACATCTTCATTTTCTTGTTTTGGGTTCTGAATGACTGACAGAGATGGAAATGCTGACTTAAGCGCCAGCATTTTCACACTTACCTAATTAATCTCTCAGTGTTTCTCCAGGCATCACCCGGGGGCCATAACTCTAAACCTAGTGCAAGAAAACATTAATATATTATATTTATATTTTTGTTTCCTGTGTCCCACAGCCCCAGGATTTTAAACACACCCAGTCATTCATGCTGTGAGAGGCTGACCTTTCTTTGGAGAAACACACCGCCGCTGTGATTTGGTGCCAACACTGGATGCTCTGACTTTTTCCTTCTCCTCTCTGGACCTCCAAGGAGCTCTCGAACCATTTCAATCGTCCTCCTCTTCTTCACCACTCCGTCTGGATGGGTTTCTGAAAAGCAAGTTTGCAAGGCGTCTCCCTCTCTCTCTGTCCTGCTTTGCTGTGTGGTGAACGTCTGTCAGTGATGTTTTTTCTGCTCTAATGGGATTATCGACAGTTGCACGGAGCTCTGCTGCCACCTGGTGGTCAGATGGCTAAACTACAGAGGAGACTTGTGCATTTCCTTTTTTTCACTGCAGGCCAATTATTTCACTTCATTTACCAAAGACAAAGCATTTCATTTAAATTATTGTTATTTTTGTGTTGTTTTAAAAACGGAATTATCACAAGTGATTTCTCATTTAAGCCATAGGGAAAGCATTTCTGTCTACTCCAACATAAATGCAGTTTACCTCAGCCTTTACTGTCTGCTGTAACACTTGGGACTCCGGCTCCTAAAGGGCCACAAAAAAAAAAAAAAATCCTCATGGCCAACACAACAGCAGACAATGTCAGTTCACAGGAGAACATGAAGCCACCCCAGTCAATTCTATTGAGACCAACCCCATTCCATCCTAATGTGCCTGCATGGTCTTTTTATATACATAAATCTATATATATATATATAAATATATATCTCTATACCTTGTGCCTTTTAATTTGTCTGTCATTAATCAATGGATCACAGTTTTTTGTAAAGAATTTGCCTTACTTTTTTCTGTCTTTATATTTTTGTGCCACCGTTTGTCAAAACTGGAGTGTCTGTTTTTAGACTGCGTGAATGGATTGTTAAGGGGTTTTATTTGAATGGTGTATAAGTAATAAATTTTTTTCTATTCAAAAGTATATTGCCATTATTGTTATTAACATAACTGTGGAAAACGAGGTAACCATCAGATCAGGTCCATTGATAACCAGTGAGTCAAAGCTCAATCCTCTATCTTTTTTATTAAATACAACATTTGTGATACGTAGGAGATATACAACATGGACACTGTTCACTTGGCCACTTCATCAAGTTTGGGATCTGAAAAAAAGAGAGGAAAACAGCGATTTATTACAATAAATGTTGCACAACAATAGATAAACATGTCCAGAAACGGAGGAGCACAGAGGGACATACATGTTTAAACCAACATTAGACTGAACTGACCAGTGAACTTGAAGTCGGGGAACTTGATCATGTCTCCGCCTCCATAAAGCCTCTCTAGTTTAGTGACCTCCTCAGACACATTCTTCTGATAGGCAGGTCCTGCATCCACAATGCCACCGGAAGTCCTAGACAAGGCATCAAATAAAGTCAGAGGTGAGTGATGGTGATGAGCACATATATATTTGATTTAAATTTAAATTGAGGGGTTAGATCATTAAATACGTGCTGGAGAAAGATCTTATGGAAAGCTGGTCACGTGTTACTTAAAGAGGTTGTGGGCCATGTACTCACTTGCTCTTGGTGTTGTAGTCGCGGATCTTGTCGAGGAAGAGTTTCTGGACGGGGTCGAGCTCCTTGGTCTTGTTGAAGAGCACCGCGGAGAGGCCGATGTTCCTGCGGAGGGTGAGGCTCACAGCGGAGCGCAGCACGGAGGAGAGCTGGAAGAGCCGATGGAGAGCCATCTCTGTTTTAAGGTAAGAAAGCTACATGTTAGCTTAATTCATCGCAGCCAAACAACCGCTGAAGCTAAGCTAGCCTAGCCTAGCTTGACCTGGTACGAAAGCTTTAAAAACATCACCCTCAGACATGTAGCGGAGCAGAATTCACTGTTAACAGCGTAATATACACAGGTATGACTATAAAAACATGTTGTACGACTAGAAATATGATATTAAAGCAATTTAATCCAGAAGTGGACACTAACCTTGGGTTTGACTCGGAGCGCAGGGTCCAATGAGAAGGGGGCCGCGGTGGATTGTGGGAATGTGAACAGGAGGTGGACGTCACTAAGCGTCAAGTGCGCAGGTCTGCGCAGAGTGAGGTCTCAAAGCAACCAAAGTGGAATTCGCGAGATATTTTTTTATTCTTTTAAATATTTAAATGTTGTTCAATGTCCACAAACTATAATACTGGTAATAAAAATGCATACAATAATTCCCATCAGAGTTTAACTGCAAACAAGTACTTGATAATACGTCTGTAACTTTACTTATGTAGGATTATTTTAAAATACTTTAAACTCTTAATATGTATTTATTACTTAATATATAATTTGCCACCAAAACACCGGATTATTGTTGAGTTTGGATGTACATGTAAATGTTTAACCCTTTGCACGATGACCTGGGTTCATGTGTCATTGGGCAGCACACTGCAGCACTGACGGAGGATCAACCTTTTTTAATCATCAGAAAATCTTGCGTCTTTTTATCTGATCAGAAAAAAATAATAATATCATATATAATCTAATTTTATGTTTGACATACATTTTTAAATAAAACAAATATATAACTAAAAACATATACATGTGTGCGTGTGTGTATATATATATATATATATATATATATATATAACAATAATAATAATCTCTGATTAAAAAAAAAAAAAAAAAAAATCATTTTAACCTTTAATTTGAATACTGGCATCGAGGGGAGTGGCAGTGTTTGAGCTGCAGCGGGCAGCCCTGACCACAGGGAAAGCGAAACAAGTGGGATTGAAACAAACGAAGAAGAACCGTCAACAGGAAGTAGCTTTCAGCAGCAGGAAATAGACCGGCCAATGCTAAAGGTTAGCCATGATGTTTAAACATTTAAAACTCTGTTCATTTTTAGTTCCCCGCTTTATAATTTATTAATAGAGCCGCCTTTTGTATTAGTAACTATTACAGAAACACTTCAGAGGTTCAGATATCAAAAACGTTTGATCAGCCACAAAATCACAACTATTATTGTCCCACCCTGTCCGTCGCGTTTGTCCCTCCCCTGCCCCAGCTGTAGTCAGTTCCACCCTGATGATGTCCAATCAGACTAACGGGGAGCACCTGTCCCGGAGGAGAAGAGTTTAAAATCCCATCGGAAGTCAGAGACTGTAAGTTCTGTCACTGCTGTGGTCCGTGATGCCGTGCAGGTTGGGTTTTTAATGTTACTCTCTACAACGTGTAGGAAATGTAATATTTGTCTCAACTGGTTCTCGTATTAGTGTAGCATTGTTAGCTGTTAGGTTAGGTTGGGTTGTGCTCTTGACAAGTTACTTTGATTTGTTTGTTTTTTAAAACTTTTATGACATTGTATATAATGCCGCATCAAATTAACTACATCTACATCGTCTGTTAGACTTTCAACAACAGTTTTTATTTTGTTAATGTTTTTTTTTTTAGGAAAATCCAATCCTGTCTCAGCTGCACCCTGATGATGTCCAATCAGGCTAACGAGGAGCACCTGTCCTGGAGGAGTAGCACTCAAAGACTCCTGTGCCACCATCACAAGGCAGAGGCTGTTGGTGTGAGTAGAAAATCGAAGATTCAGTTTATTTGGTTGTTTTTCTTAATGTACACTTGTTAATTATCTGTTTTTTGTTTAAGTTCAGAGATTATCGCTTCTGTTTGATCACATTTTAAAACTTGCTTTCAATATTTCGTTGTTTATGGTTAACTAAATGTCTGCAAATGCCTAATATTCAAACCATCTTTCTTACCTTGGGTTCTGTTTTCCATGTTCGTGTTGTGCAGGTCTCAGCGCCGAAGGCCTGAGTGGAAATTTCACATATAGAGGACACAATGGTACCTGGGGCACAGAAAGACGAGTATGAAAGTTACTGCATGAATAAAGTAAGTATTATTATAATTACTGTTTTTTTTTTTTACTACTCTTGTGTTCTTGTGCTTTCAGGATAACGCAGGTGTCTGTAACTGTGAAGTTTGTGACCAAGGAGAGTTGAGACGAACTCACTGGAATGACTTCACATCCTCGAGTGCAGGAAGGCGTTATTGGAGCAGAAGCAACACAGACTGCCATTGCTGCTGTTTATTAACAACTTTAAATTCTGCAAGTGAGGTATGGTTATTTTCTTTTAACATTTATTTGTTAGGATTTTATTGCTGACTTTCAAACAAGTTCCTTTTTCCAATTGGTTAATTTCCTACTTAGTTTTTTGTAATAATTACTAATGCCCATGTGTTCTGACCATGGTTTGAAAACCTTCAGTATTCACTATTAAAATGTCATTTAAACATTAAGAATAACATGAAGGCAGCAGCCCCAGTGAAGCTGTAATTCTAGAAGAATGTTGTCAACACCATTCATTAAAAGCCCATTTAAATATCAATATTTGCTTAAATGATCTGCCGTGATTTGTTTCCCTTTTATTGTTTTATTGCAGGAAGTAAGAGGTGTGGGTGGAGCTCAGAATGCAGAAATTCTGGGAATTTGTCAATACTGGTAAGGAAAAACATTACACTTTAATATTCTTTTGCAAATGTTATTTATTTTGTGTCCAACACTCTTTCTTTTTTTTTCCAGGACGTTGTGGACATCAGCTGTTGATTGCAGGCATATCTTGTTTCTGTTTAGAAAAAATAAATTCATTTGATTTAATTGTTTGCAGTAGTTTTCAATTTGGACAACAAGACTAAGGATGTGGGAGGGTTGGGGGGTACGGGGCATTTACGCACAAAGCATGAACAAGAGTGTCACATAAGTTGCCTATGTGCAAGAGCTCAACTAATTAATTAATGGATAATCAATTGAATAATTGAACAATTATTCAATTAATGAATAATTAAACAATTCATCAAGAATGAGGAGGGAACCCCTATTCTCCAATTTCCTCAGCATGGTTCAGTTACCTGAAAAAGAATAAAGTTAATAAAGAAATGTATTAAAAACGTGTCTGTCATTCTTAAATCTATCTTCTAATAGCAACATAAATAAAAGTATTTAAACCAAAGACATCACTCATAAAATAAAGATGTGATATCAATTAATCAATCATTCAATTAACACCTAACTTAATAGAATAATTGGTCAAATAATTGAATAATTTACCAAATAATGAATTGATTGATTTATTCAATAATTGGTAAAATTAGTTACCAATTAACGAATTAATTGCTTTATTGAATAATTATTCAATTATTCAATTGATGAATTGAATAATTGACTATTTAATACATTAATCAATGTGTTAATTGAATCAATTATTCAATTAATTAATTGAATAATTGATTGATAATTTGGTTAATTAGTTAGATTCAAGCATTTATTGTCAAATGTACATTGTAATTCTTAGAATGCTGTCCACTCTCAACGCCAGAATAACAATAATAATAAAATAAAAAATAAAATTAATAAATACTGTTCGAAAGAAAAATAAATAAATGGCAGTGCAAACACCAGCAAACAATGCGAGTAGTAATCCAAAAAGAAATGTGTGCAGATTGTCCTATGCCAGTGTGTGTGTGATGTTGTGCTCCAAAAATGTGCAGGGGAGCCAACACCAGTGCTAAATTGAGTTAAACGCCTTTTTTTCTTAAGTTATGATGAAGCTACCAATGATCATGAGGGGGAACCCTATTCTTCAATTTCCTCAGCATGGTCCAGTTGCCTGAAAAAGAAGCAGAAAACCAATTAAGTTGATACAAAAAATTTACTAACAACTTGTCTGTCATTCTAACATCTATCTTCTAATATCAACACAAATAAAAGTATTTCAACCCCCTAAAGATAGACAACTTCTATCAAGAGTGTCATCAGTACTGATAAAACCGCGACAGTGGATTGGCTCACCTCATGGTGTGAGGCTGACAAAGCTGCATCAACCAGCTCAATGTTGAGACACAAGTCCATCCAACAGGAGACGCCGTCACATCCTGAGGAGGAGAGAGAAGACATGTCAATAAACTGAACTAAATAAAACTGCTTCTTTACAGAGACACCATTTAAGTTTTCGATGACACAAAGTACAAGTACTCCTAAGTAATTATGAGCAGTATGAACCACAGGGCTTGGAGCTGAAAAGGGTGATAATCTGCCCATGTATTTAACCTAAAATATAAATGTATTTAATTGAATAATAAAATGATAAATATTGTGATCATATCAGTCAAATATGTTGTATTTAATCGTAAAATTTCGAAGCAATTTAAATACATAATATTGAGTATACTTAACCTGAGATGGATCCGTCAAGGTTGAAGAAAAGATGATCATCTCTTCATCGCCCTCTTGTGTTGATGTCAGGACAGGACACTCAGGACAGGGCTATTTTGGCTATTGGAAATTAACGAGGTAAATGAGACATTTAACATTGCTTCAAAGTCATCTCATAATTATAATACATTTTATTTATGGAGAGCTTTTACAGGTGCTCAAATATTCTTTAATTAAAACACAATAAATAACAAATCATTAAAACAGAATAGAAACCAATTTGTTGATGTATTTAAAATGTTTTTTTCGTTCACTTAATTAAACGTTTAATTAAAACATTTGTTTTAATTAAATCCTGTTGATTACTTTTTCATTTAATAATTAAGATTCAATATTATTTTTAATTCATAAATCAACATCAAATTTTAAACTCTTTACAGCAGAAATAATCTACCAGGAACCTTAACTTCAATAAACGTAAACTAAATTACTTAATTACAAAAAGCATTTCAATATTTAATAATTTATTCAATTGTAAAATATCAAAAAATGTATTAAAAAAAATGCTATTTACTTATTTTTTAAAGGTTCCAACACTTCGTGTCATTATCTTTTCCAGTGAAAAACAAATATCAGTTGTAAAGAATAAACCTTTGAAGACATTAAAAAAAGTTGAGCCTCATTAAACTGTATTAATGCACACGAAGCTTACTTACATTAACCTTCGGGCTACCGCGTCAATCCGACAGAAAACCGGAAGTGGATGTGTCAATTTCCGTTTTTGGAGAAGGCGGGGCGGAGAGTGTCTCCATCTACGGATCAAATCAGAAATAAACACATGTTGAAACCCCTTTGTAAACACATTTGGTTAAATACAACCGAATATAACTTAATTATTCTTTGACTTGAAAATGTGCGACACTTTTTTCTTTTCTTTACTACTACCATCTACTAGCTTAAAACTCTATCGGACTACTGTAAGGATATAGCTGGTGTGTGACAGGGTTAAAAAGTGCGGCTTAAGGCAATAAACAAATCGAAATGTATCTACGTGTCCCATTCCTATCATGTTTAGTTGTAAAAGAGATAAGAAATGCAAGATACCAAATGTTTGTCCTCCTCGTGGCTCCCGCTGCCTCCAGGTGGAATGACCGACAAACCGGAAGTGGGTGTTTCAAAGGGGGCGGGGCGGACTGTACCAAGTAAGGAACAATCCACGGGAGGCCTGCCGGGCTCCAATTTTCAAAAACCCGCAGCCGCACACACTGTCACCTGCATTAAATTACTTTATTTCAAATAAATAGCACATTTTAAACAATAGACCTAATTTAGGCTACATAGTAACCTTAAACTAAAATGAGTTGGACACCCCTGGTTTAGTCTAATTGAATTTGCAGTTGTGTATGTTTTTTCTAAAATAATAACATTAATAATATAATATTCACAGATTATTTTGTTACTATAATGGAAACACAACAATTTTTTTTAATAATACATACAATAAAATCATGTTCAGTATGATCAATGACAATGAGCTGTTTTCTGTCCAGGTGACCTCTGACCTCCTTACATGAAGAATAAAAGTTAGTATGTAGATCTGAATTGTGTAATGGAAAAAAAAATAATCATACACAAATATTTATGTATGTACATTCAAAACTTTATTATGGAATACAGTGTAGAAAGCGTTTTCCCAGTCAATGCAAATGGCCTGCACAATATTACACAGTGGAAAACAAAACCAATATATAACCCACGGGAAAAAAAAAGATAGAAAGAAAATCCTGCTTCCTCTTCTACTCTACTGCCCTCTGTCGGGCTTCTGATGAGCGTCCTCGGAACACTGTGGACCCACCCTCAACGCAGCCTCCATATGCGCACATTCCACTCACACCTTTGCCATTAGATGCAAAAAACAGAGCGAGAGGTCACGTTGCATCTCTTTCTGTAATATTGAGATAGTGAGTGTGTGAAGACGAACACGGGGGAGGGGATTCTTACCTACGAGCTTGATTTTACCTCAGACTAATATCTGACAGCTGTTAAGTTGTTTTCGACCCTGACTCTCATCTCTCTCCACGGTGAACGCCTATAACCTACATATACGGACTCCAGCGCGGTGCCTCAGAGGAGTCGAGTGTGCGTTGATGGCAGAGAGGTGAGCTGCATGCGTGAAGGGAAAGGGGAGGGAGGGGAAGGGAGGTGCTGGGGGGGGGAGTGAAAATCCATTATATATACAGACTGCCTGCCTGGCTGGCTATCCATCCGGAACTGCAAGTCATTTCCTCTCTACCTCGCCTCCCTTCCTCTGCCTCCTCCTTCCCCTCCCAGCACTTCACCTGTTCTATCAGCAGAGAGCAAAATGATTAAAATGATTTGACCAAAAACGACAAATGGTGTTGGCTTACAACTGGACTAAACACCAGACTGAAAATGACAAAAACACACACACACACACACACACACACAACCCTCATCCACTGCCCGTCCTGATATCTACCATTTGTCCATTTCACTTCCTGCTCCATGCAACCTTCAACTGCATTACATGCCCTTTATATATATATATATATATTTGGAAAAAAAAAACACAGTTACATGATTTCAAGAAAAAAAATTAAAATTAAATAGGTCGGTTTCTGAAAGCCTCTATGCGTAACACAATAGATTTCAGTGAATGAGAATAATGTACAGACAGATGAAGCCCCGCCCTCCTCCTGTAGCTTCAGGAACGTAGCATGGTGAGAAAAATAATCATTATAATTAAAGAAATGACAAACACAATTCAATTCCAAAATCACAGATCTCTTTTAAATGTGTATTTTACATGATATCAAAGCAGAGCCTGTTCATCTAGATTTATATATATTCTTCATCATTGTTCGAAGTCACGTGATCACGAGAAGATACTAAATGTACAATCTTGCTAAAATGACAATCTATATGTGAGAAAGTATCTCGAGTGAGAGTGAGAGAGAGAGAGAGAGAGAGAGAGCGCGAGAGAGAGCAGCGTTAAGATCTTGTTTTTTTTCCAAATCCTGTTGTCATTGTTGTCATGCACTACATAGGAACAGCTAAGACTTGAGCATTACTTCAGTAACATTACACGCAATTTAAAAAAAGGACTTTACATTGGCTGATTCTTTTTTTTCTACGTTTTCATTCTTTTTTGAAAAACCAAAACCCGGAAACGAGAAGAGAGGAGAAAAGAAAAAAGAAAACTCTAAAATAAAAACAGCTCATTCAGAATACATAGTTACTACCGTCTTTGTCGCCGTCGAGATAATTCATCAACATTAGCGTCTCCAATTATCCTCAAGAGCCTCGTGTGGCTTAACACAGCCCAGCTGTCGTAAGAATGCACAAAAGAAAAGAGGATGGAGGGAAGGAGGGATGATGGGGGAGGAGGAGGGGAGAGGAGGTTCACTTATACTCCAGTGTAGACTGTAGAGTGAGTGCAGTAGAAGTAGTTGTGCAGTAGAAGGGGAATCACTGCGCCTCATTTACAAAAGTCCCGTTGCTTGATTTGAATTTGAATTTCACAATAGAATCGTTAACGCTAATATGAGTTTTGAAAACAAAATGTTGAAATGTCTGACTGATTCACCTGCGCGCGACCAGCTCCTGTAAATGAGGCTCAGCTCAGCGTGCACGTCTTATCCTACTGATCAGTGGTCAGATTTGCCTACACATGTCAACACCAAAAACTTAACCAAGCCAAAAAAAAACTAAAAAAAACAAAAAAACAACCCAACTATTACACTGGCCCTGAATCAGTGTGGAAAGAACCCGCTTCCTTCCCCCCTATGGGTAGGTTTGTTTCGATGCACTGGGCGGGGCTTTTTTTTTTCCCATACATCAGCAGGCCCAGACGGAGCAACATATAAAAAGGCCTTTTTTTTTGTTTTTTTTTTAATTAAAAGGTCGACTTGCTCCAATAAAGTGAACAAACGTGGTGCAAACAGCATCCGCCCAGGCAACACGGAAAGAAAAAAACCCTCGGCTACAGTCGCTGACTATTCCATCACTCTATGATCTAAGCCACCTTTTTTTTTCTCTTTTCTTTTTTTGGAGACGTGGGACAATTCGGGAGGGGGAGGGGGGCGAGGGAGGGTTGGTGCGTGATGTGGGTGGAGGAGATGTTTGGGTGAGTGTTTATGTTTGTGTGTGTGTGTGTGTGTGTGTGTGTATGTGTGTGTGTAGAGGTGACATTCTCCTCAGTTGTGCATCTGCTCAAAGAACTTGTAGGTGGGGTTCTCGTAGCCGTTCTGCTGCATCTTGGACAGGTGGCGCTCCTCGGGGGTGACGGCAGCGTCAACCTGTGGGGGTGAGGGGGGGGGGGTGACAGAGGGAGGGGGATTACACACACACACACAGGTTACAACTCATCTACATATTCAAAGTTACGTAATCCTGGATGCGATTTTTTTTAAGTAAAACCATAAAAGAAACGAGGCAAAAATGGCCTCCACATTTTTTTTTTACATTAAACCTCTAATGCGAATAAAATGATTAATGTATGAATTGAAAATATATATGAATCTTATAATAATAATAATACTAATATTAATACTAATACTAATAATAATTACTCAGACTGTAATAAAATGAATAAAAGCTCCCTGGCGCATGCTCAGCATGGTCCTCACACAGCAGATTGACAGGCGCACAGAACAGCTTGCAGGCAACACACACACACACACACACACACACACACACAAACAAACATCACACACACGCACACAAACAAACACAGGTCAGCTGTTTCTCACCTCGATGACTCCGTGGTGGATGGAGGTGTACTGCTTCTTCCTCAGCATCACCAAGGTGATGACGATCACGGTCGCTATGACGACGCCTCCGACCATCAGGCCGATGATGGCGCCCTTGTTGGAGCCCACGTCCTCGGCGAAGAAGACCTGTGGGCGGGAGATGCGTCAGTCACGCACCCACAACCAATCACGGTCAAAACCTGATGCTTTGACAAGCGCGCGCTTTTCCATTTATTAGAAAAAGGACTTTTCTTATACACAGCTTTTTTTTGTACCACAGGAATGATGCGTCGCTGTGCGTTTGTGTCGTGTGTTTGTGACGCGGCTGCAGTGAGCGCGGAAATAGTCCGGGTGTCTTTTTCCCCTCAGGGAGACAACGATCTTGACCTTGTGGCTGCTGCTCCGACAACTCGTGCGTCTTCCCAGTTTTCAGTTCAACCAAGTGGTTTTGTGCAATTACTTGTGCTGCGGTGGAACACAACACACAACCCATAGAGGTGACGAAAACTGTGAATTGACCCATTTATATTTTATTACGTGAGGATTTTATTTCTCTAGGGTGTCTACCAGGGGATTTATAGCAAGCGGTGCATAAAAGAAAGAAGCGGTGACCAAGCATGACTCAGCCTCAACACAACACAACAAAAAATACTCATACACACATTCACCGAGGCAAATGAAGGCTTCAGCTCCTCCTGTCCTGCTTTTTTTTTCTCTTCTGCTCGGTGGGAGTTTTTTCGTTTTCCCGCATAAATAGATGCAAATGGATTCTTTTGAATGGAGAACAAAAAAAAAAACCCCAGCATCTCCATCAGTGCCTGCGACTCCCCGACACCACTCATCAGCTCAGTGAATATGTGAAGAGTGAGTCTCAAATTAAGACACTGAGTTTAGCAGGCAGCCTGATTCACGGACTTGCTCCTTGTGATGTAAGAACTGTGATACCGTGTCATGAAATGTCGGGATTATGGGATTAAAACCGTTAGGTGAAAGGGATAAGGTGCGCGGATTATAATTTGACTGAGGACGGATTGAGGTTTTTGTGCCGGTTTACAATATTGGACGAGATTAATAAATGAACGCACAACTGGGTGGGGAGCTTTACTACGCTCACGACAATGACCCGTGTGACAATATTCACACATTCCCAACAACGCGAAACTTTAACTCTGATCGGAGGGGAGCGGAGAAAAAAGGAGGGGCGAGCATGACGCACACGCATTATCACGGCTGTCTCCATGGACACCCGTCTCCATGGTGACAACCTTGGGCGTTAACCAGGGAGGACAGAGTGGAAATGTGGACTTGATGGGTGCGTGTGTGTGCGTGTGTGCACTTGTGGGAGCGCAAGACTGCATATGTCAGCGTCATCTTCTCATGCTTGCATGCATGACGTTTATTTATTAGTCTGCACAGGTAGAGTGTGTGTGTGTGTGTGTGCGTGCGTGCGTGCGCATTTACCAGTTTCTGGTGGTGAACCTCGTATTCGGTGCTCTGTCGGTCCTCCGTCTCCATCCGCAGCTCGGGAATGGCCTCCATCTTCATCCCAGTCACTGGCAGGAGGACAGAGAAAGCAACATTTATTATAGATGCCGCTTTCTCATCCTCTCTCCCGCACCGAGGAGGAGCCCAGGCTGTACCAGCGGTGCGAAATGAGTAGCACATACATATGCAGGCATATGCAGGGAGGCAAAGACCCCCGCAGCTGCATCACAAATCGGCCTAACAGCCTTAACTGGCACCCTAATGGAGGTCAAGCAGAGTTGACTGTGGGGCGAGCAAGGGAGATAGCTGGGGGAAAAAAAAATAATAATAATCCTGACTCATGCGTCATGGTGAAGGTGAAGAGAATGCGCTTATTTAACCTAAACAAATATGCTTTGTTAGCCCAGAGGCGACTTTCACAAAGCCGCCACTGTTTAACGACCTGTTATGATTGATTACCAGTTATTACCGATCCGGATCAACCAGATGATATGATTTACTGGCTGACGTGCTTTGATAATGAAGCAGACTATAATGACACTGCCACATCCATATTTAAATAAAGGATTATAAGATGAACCGTACAGCTTTATTAGTTTAGGAGTGTAGCGCAATAACATCTAATCTGTGTCTGTATGTATATATGTGTCTATATATATATATACACACGGTATATGTTTACAACAATAACCCCGTGGCTCATATATGGAAATAAAACTACCATCTAATACTGGAAGAGGTTCTTTAACAGGGCAACCAACCTGGCCTGGTGGGGATGCCTCTGTCAAGATTGGGGCGAGAGTCCACGGGCTCAACTGTAGGAAAAGAGAGGGAAATTAAATGTTTTTTTTCCATTTAAAAGTAAAAAAAAAAAAAAGATAATCCACACAGTTGCAAAAGGCCAAAAATAAGAATGCCTTTTCCCTGGGAGCATTTTTAAGGGTGTCATTTTAATCATGTGATAGAAAGTAGCTGCTGCTCTGTGACCCCGTAACACAATGCACGTGCGCGTGTGTGTGTATGAGGGGTACCCTGGTTCTCAGTGTTGGGCTGGTTGAAGCTCTCGGGGTGCACGAAGCCCACACCAGCCAGGCCCAGAGTGTCTTCCTGGGTCAGGAGGTCGGTCTGTCCGTCTCCCAGCTCCTGGTCGGGCATCAGGGCGTCGTTTCCGTAGCTCACCCTGACGTCTGTCTGCAGGTTGGCGAGCTGCTGGGCCATCTCCGCCTGCTCCCTCTGCAGCAGCTCTGCACGGACCGGACCGGGACACAGAAAGGAAGGGAGGGAGGACATTAGTAAAGAGGAAATGACTTATACCAAATTGTTCTCACTTACATTAAATCATAGAAGGCTCTGTGTCCTGAGAAACATCGCCAATTTTCCTAAAATATTGTGTTACCCAAATATTTTGTTTTCACATCCTACATGACGACCAACGAAAATGTTTCCCCGTAAGATATTATTTATTTTATTATTATTTTTAAATAGAGCTGCTTCCTAGTGACGGCCGAATGGTGCTTTCTCCCTTTTGAGTGTTTTTTGCTGTGTGTGTGTGTGTGTGTGTGTGTGTGTGTTTTGCGGGGCGGCACAGACTGTGTCGGTCTCCAAGACAGAGACACAGATGGCTGCGTGACGCACACAACTCCAATAAACCCCCCAAAAACCCACAGGAACCGAACAAGTGCAGGGACGCAGGGGATTTATTTCCCCAGTAAACCGCTTCATTTGACTCGGAAGGATTAGGACAAATGACTCCGATTCCCATAACAGCAAATATATATAAATATATTAAAAAAAAATGAATTTGGAGCATTCTCTCTGTTACAAGGACAGTGTGTCTTCTTCCATATCTGCCTGGGTGCCAGGGTCAGGTCGCCGTTCAATTTTTTTTCCCGTCTCTGGGTTTATTTCAGTGTGAGAATAATATTACATTTGGAAGAGACTGAACTCACCGACTTGGTCCTGGATATCGTCGGCCACGCCGGGCACCTTGTAGAGAAGCCCCAGAGACTGGTTCATACGCTCCTCAATGACACGCAGGTGGGTCAGCACCTAAAGCGTGCGCACACACACACACACAATAAACCTGAAATGGCTTCTCTTACACTTATGAAAAACAACATATTCACATACAGCACACAGACCTTCCAGCACTTCACAGACATTCCATATATAAACATATATATATAAATATATATACACACACATAATATAAGGCACTTTTTTGCTTAATTTTTTTTTTTTCAAAAAATTGAAATTGTTATTTATTGTTATTTAATGTGTTATTTACAGGTTATTAGGCTGTGATTTTACTGGTTCGGCCGACTTGAGGTCACATTTTGCATTTTTTTGTGCCCCCCTGAACTAAAATGAGTTTTTCGCCCTTGCTTCAAATCATATCATATAATTATATCTACATAAATGCTGATTATTATAATTACCTGAGGTCTGATCTGGGCGGCCTTCTTGGGATCCACCATGCGGACGTGTTCAAAGTGTTTGAGGGTGTGCTGCCTGTCCTTCTGCTCGGCGCGCACGTACTTCTTCAACAGGCTGAAGATGTGGCGAGGCTACAGAAGACAGACAGTGTGTATATCAGAAAAAAAAAAACATCAGATGACATCCTTTCGTGCGTGGGTCTATGTCCAAGACATTAGGAATTTTGAAATGATCTTTAATTCATGAGGGAATGAAATCATTAATGATTTTATCTGCGCTATTCCGCATAATTTGAAGGCTGCGGGGGCGGAGCCTACGTACCCTGGGCGGGTCCTGCTGCAGGGCCGTCAGGTAGCTCTCCAGAGCCAGGCGGCGCCGGTCGTTGAGCAGAGCCTCCACGCGGGCCATGTGCGTCTCCACCAGCTGCTGGCGCTCGCTGGCCGCCTCCTGCTCCAGAGCCTCCACCTTCTCCTGGAAACGCTGCGTGTTCAGACACACACACACACACACACACACACACAGATTACAGCAAGGAAAAAAAATAAAAAAAAGGTGTGTTCTTTTTTCGTTCCGTATATGCATGTCTTACCTGGATGACCGCCTTCTTGTCAGCACGGGGGAGATTCTTGGCCTCCCTCTCGGCCTCCTCCCACTCTCTCATCACCTGGGTACAAGCAAAGGATGGAGAAACAGGATTTAAATGCGTCAATCATTTTTTGAATCTTCTCACATATGTTACCACAGGTCGATTTTACACTTGAGTGAAATTCTTTGTGCCACAGATCAGATTATTATTATTTTTTAATGATACGGAACCTGATTTTGAAATCTGGCGTGCAGAGGGGAAACTATGAAATGTGCACATTTTATATAGAGGATTTATATGAACAGTTTCTGTTCCCCTTTTGCTCAGTTTCATATTCATTAGAAGCAGGATTCTACACCTTCCCCTCAGTTCCATCCTCTCTGACTCACTGGGGGATTTCTTTCGCTCAGCTCAGGCCTCTGTAGACACGACCTAACAGTGTGTGTGTGTGTGTGTGTGTGTTTGGATGTGTCAAGTCAACCCAGCTCACCGAGCAAAAAAAACTAAGAACAAACCAAAGTGGTGCACAAAAAAAACAAACAAGGTTGCTCTAAGACCCATACAAGATTGCCACGGACCATCTGCCGCTTGATTAAAGAATGCAATTAAAACAGAAACGGCTCAGTCGGCTTACGCGGGAGGGATTAGCCGACGCACCTATTCCTTTTTCTTGCCATATTCTATCCACAGAAATACATATTTCTGACAAAACCTGCTGCAGCACACGTGTGTGTGTGTGTGTTTGTGTGTGTGTGTGTGTGTGTGCGGCGTGTACCTGGGACATCCTCTCACGGTGCTTGGCCTCCAGGCTCTCTTTGGCCTTCTGGAAGTGGCCGTGTTCGTTTTCGTCAGTGGGCGTCTCCAGGTAGTGGTCCACGGCGTCGGGGGAGCTGGGGGTAGCTGTGGGCACTGCGTGAGATGGAGAAAAAAAAGCAAAAAAAACCAGAAGATATAAAAAGCTTTTTTCGCTGCAGCATCTATTTTTATGTATTTATTTTTTATTGCACAATTCTATTTGGGCTGGATACGGAGGGGAAACAAAGACACAAAAAGCACAGAGCCCAATATGGGGTTAATGGGGTTAGTGGTAACCAGCAGAGAAAGACAGTGAATACAGCAGCTGTCCCAAAAAGTAAATAAGTGAATGCCTCAGACGACCCTGTGTAGAAAAGGAGACAAAACCCGACCTTCTGTTTGTATAACTTCACCCACAGTGTGATGTGTGGCTCTCCTGCCAAAAAAAAAAAAAAAAAACACCCCGGCCCTCACCACTCAACTGGATCATCTTATTATACTGCGTGAAACCTGGTTTTAATCAGTGCAAAGTCGATTGTCTTTCAAGTGGGCGATTAAAAGTGTGTGCGTGTGTCTGTGCATGCGTGAAGGTCAAAATTGGTTATGTCTGATGAGACTGCATGGGAAAAAAAAAATAAAAAATTGAAAAGAAGTTTTCACATTGACCCGAGCGTTGTGTGCTGTTTAATTTTTTTCATTTTCTTTTCCTTCTTTTTAAAAAACTCTCTCTCAGGACCTTAAAAATGATCGTTTTATTTACCCGGGGTAAGAGATGTCGGCCTCTATCTCTAATAATAATGGAAGTCACATTATGTTTGCTCACAGCCAATGGAAAAACTAGATTAAAAACAAATTCAAACGCAAACAAGTCCTTTCGGAATGGGTGTCCTGACCCCCGAGTTTTCTTATCCTGAGCAACAAGGACATTCCTTTTTTTCAGTCTTATCTTGCATTGCTTAAATTCCTTTCACCTCTTTTATATTTAGGAGGAGGCAAAACAATCTCAACTGTAAAATAAAATAAATAAAAATATCTGTATGGTCTGAAAACACTTTGCTTCAGATTATTTAACCTATTTTAATGAATGCGGCTTTTCTTTCACCTCCACGCAGCGGAAACCCCCCCATGCCAAAAACACACACGCACAAAAAAACATGTGCACTCAACAGTGTCACACACACACATGGGGGAAAAATGTGATCAAAATAAAGAGGTGGAGAAAGCATGACTCCATTTTGCTGCAGGGCTAGATCACGCCGTGTGCGACTGAGAGTCTTCTGTTTAAGACTGTATGATTACGAAAAGAAAAGTTTCCCCTATTTGCACCAACATATTATCAAGGAGCAAAAAAAAAAACCCATCAAGCGATCATCTCCCGTTTCCTGTGCTGCCACTGATAATCAATCATCACAATGTGATGCAGAGGGCAGGTATGTGCCTGTAATCACGTATTGATGAGTTACCGCTGCCTGGGGAAACGTCCTCAAAATTGCAGCGGGGGGTCATTTGAAAACCCGATTTAAGCCGATTGAAAGAATTAAGCAGAAGTTTTTTTTTCCCCCCCTCACTGCAAGTCTGCCATGTGTCAGGGATGTAAAGGATAATGTGTCGTGAGGTGAGGCAAATAAAAATGAAGCCCATGAAAGGAGGCTGTAATCACTGAAGTGATCATAAATGCTCTGTGTGGCTTTAACAGTGTAACCATGGCGATGGAAAGAAACGTTAAAAGTTAAGCACCACCTTTCGCTGAGGTGGTATTAATAAAAAAATTGATTTAACTTACGAGCAAAATGTGACGTTCTATTTTATATAATAATAATATCAATCCACATTAAAATGATTCCAGTGGAAATAAAAGTAATTCAATTGAGTAAAGTAAAAAAATTTAAAAATCATACCGCATCAAAAGTATTAACAAAAATTTAATCCCTCCGATTTAAATATTATTATACGCTGCGATCACATGGTTCAGACCGAGGATTAATAGAAGAGAAAAATGAAGCAAAGAAAAAGAAAGTCAGATTATTTTGGTTTTTAGCGTTTAAGAAGGTTTTAGTGCAAACACATCATTTGCTTGAGGAACCACACACACACACACACACACACACACACACACACACACACACACACACAGGCAGTGAGGAAAAAGTTCCATGTTAGCCAGGCAAGGGGGCGACCGGAAGAGAAGCACAGCTGTTTGAAAAATCCAGCCGAGGTGGACGGAGAGTCGCAGCGCGGGGTTAAAGAGACGCACTGGAGGTGAGACAGCTGCGGCTCCGCCGGTCGGAGGCGAGACAGGACTTACGGACGCTGCCGCAGACAGACAGGCAGTACTCCTCCGACTCAAAGTTATTCCTGTTGCCTCCGCAGCCGCCGAAGATAAACTGAGCACAGCGGCCCTCCTCTCGGTCAAAGTACCAGCGGGGCAGCATGGCCCGGCACGGACCTGTCTCTGCGTTGGCCCAGCACACATCTTGGAGAACACACACACACACACACACAGAGCTATCACAAAAGCTCACACATTTGCGTCAGTGTGTCATCTCTTTGCCCTTGTTCACCTTTAAAGCATGGACATCCCAAATAAATACAAAATATGCGATGCCACATAACAGGGTGGGTGAAGAACGTCACGAATGCAGCTCAGAGCCCGAAGGAATTATTAATTTAAATCTGGAATGGTAAAAATGATCTGGTACCACCAATTCTGTCTCTAATGGAATGTGACTAATGGCAGCTGTGAGATGACAAACGAGCACAATAAGACAAATGACAGCAGGAAATTAATTGTTGGGGGCCGCACGAGGATCAACGTTGTTTAGCAGAGCATAACAAAAAAAACGTGTTTTACATTTGTCGTCCTGTTCCCCATTAATCTAAATGCAAAAAGAAACCTGTTGTCTGATGACTGTGTTGAAGTTTTTTTAAATATTCATTTGAAGAAATCTATTTCATTCCAGGACCTTCCCAAACCCCGTTAACACAACCAAATCCAAAATGTGTAAATAAATAAAATTGTAAAACTACACACACACACACACACACACACACACACACACACAGGTCACAAACGTTGCTCACCCCTGACGACTTCCTCCACAGACTCAGTGGTGGTGGTGGTGGTGGTTGTCATGGCGACGTTGGTGGTTGGCTCGTCTTCCTCGTCGTCGTCCTCGTTGTCGAAAGTGTCGATGATGACGTCGTCGGCCTCCTCTTCCTCCTCCTCCTCCTCCTCCACGTCCTGTTCCTCCACCATCTCCTCATCCTCCTCTCCGTCTCCGTCCCGGTCGTTTTCCATCAGGTCCTCTTCCTCCTCCTCCTCCTCTTCTTCATCATCACCGTCCTCAGCCGCCAGCGCCGCAGCCTCGTCCTCCTCCCTTTCCTCGTCCTCCTCTACCACAGATGGCCTGGCTTCCTCTTGCTGCTCCACTGGCTCCGGCTCTCGCACCATACTGGGAGAGTGAGAGAGGGAGGGGTGTATGGATAGAAATGGTGGGTGGGTGTGTGTGTGTGTGTGTGTATGTGTGTGTGTGTGGGGGGGGGGGTGTTGGGGGGTTAAAGAGACATATGGAGTTGACATGAGCGGATGTCGGGAAGGAAAAGTGTAAAAGAAAGAGGGATGAGGAAAACAACAAGGATGAATGAGAAGGAGAGTAGGACATGGACTTTTAAATTATAACCGCACTTAACTTTCAAGGACAGACCATTTTATCGTCGTGGCAACGCTGAAAATGGAAGTGGCAGTAACTATGATTATCTGGGCAATGATGCATTACTCAGCCGCTCCTTCGCCCTCATTTATCTGTGTGTGTGTGTGTGTGTGTGTTTGTGTGTGTGTGTGCGTGCGTGCGTGCGTGCGTGTGGGCGTGTGTGCGTGTGTGTGTGTACCTGTTATCAGAGTAGTCAGTCTCCGCGCCCCCCCACCAGACGTCGGAATCATCGGCGTCCTGCTCGGCGCTGTCGGCGTCTCGCTCCGCCTCCGCGGGACAGCACACAAACTCCACACCCCGGAAACGGTCGATGCCGCACGGCAACAGCATCCCATAATCGTGGAGGTTCATGGTGCGGTCTCCACAGGACTACAGAGAGACGATAAATCAGTAAATATTCATGCTAACCAGCGTAGAAGGGGTGAGCATGCGGGCATGCGTGCGTGTGCGTGTGCGTGCGCTCACCTCCTTGGCCACGGTGTGCCAGTGCAGGTGGCTCTCACACTGGTCCATACGCTCCTGGTGCAGGAACTTGCACTTGTCCGGAACCAGCAGCGCGTCGCTCACAAACTCTCCCACTGCAGCAAAAAAAAAAAACCACACATACAAACCTCACTTTTAATAATTGAATACACACAACAGCCTTCTGATCGACGAGGACACATTTTAAGAAATGTAGCAAAAAAAACAAAACTGCTTGAACTCCTTGGTTGCTATGGTAGCTTGTGCCTGAACGCCACTTTAAACATTACTATTTTTTTGTGTGTGTTTTACACACAAGCGGTGACAAAGTGTGCGTCGGACTCACCCAGGCAGCGGTAGGGCACCACGATGTGCATGTGACTGCGACAATGCTTGCGGCCCTTCTTGCACCAGTTCTGGATGCTGATTGGCTGGTTGGCCTCCACCACGTTGGTGATCTGGAGCTCTGGGTACACCTACACACACACACACACACACACACACATTATAGACTATAATGGTGTGATAGCCGACCTGTCTCTGAACCTTTTTTAGTTTAAACGCCCCCTACTGCGTCCTACTCACACCTGCAAATAAGATTGACCAATGTTTTCCTCCTACACGGTTCACTTTTTAATATTTTAGCCTTTTGCAAATCTTACTGCAACCGCATTTATTCATTTATTTATTTATAACCCTGCACAGACGCTGTTTATTTGGGAAAATTAGTTGGGGACATTGTTTTTCCGACATATTCTCGACATATTTCTCACTGCCGCCATGCATGACATCTGCCTCGATGCATCAACCTGCCTGCAAAAAAAAAAAAAAAACTCTCCACCTCTCCAGCTTCTCCAAGACACTTCCTCTTCCTCCCTTCATGCCTCTCGCAGTGCGGAGGAAAATAATTATCACCTGCTTGGTTGCTTGTTATTCTTCTTATTACTTCTAGAGTTAGTTCCTCTCTTTATCCTCGAGTAGGAACATAGTCATGTTCTCTATTTTTTGATTTTTTAAAAATCCAAATTCTGGGACCTGAGACATGTGTTTGTTTATCTCTGGAAAGACTTCAATGCCTTTCAGAGAAATCTCATGGTGCATCACCTCCTCTTATCAACTCCTTTTTAATAAAATTTATAAAATTAAATTAAATTGAATAAAATGTCATTTAAATCATAAACAGTCAGTATTTATGGAATAGAGAAGCTCACTGTGTATTTCTCCATTTGACCTGGTTAGGCTTCATCTAATGACAAACTAACCCGGCATGGTACCGTTAAGTCACGTGGGCCTAAGCAGCTGGATTACTAAGCGGAGTTTTGGCATCGTGTCATTTTGCCAAATGAGGGATTTGAGCACAAACAAATCTTTCACACACACACACACACACACTTAACTTTGCACAGGTCTCTGCAGTTCAGTTTGTGAAAAAACTAAAATCACAACATATTTGTATTTGGAGAGATTTCTTTCAATACTATGCACTTTAAAAAAAAATATATTCTCACATAAGTATCAAAATAAAACTTTAAAATGAAAAACAAGACAATCCACTCTTGCTTGGTGTGATTCCCCCTTTAACTGCTGCTCAATCGCTGTAATTTGCTCAGAGACATGGCTTAAATGTAAATTATCAGACACGAATATCCAACAGAAATGTCAAGACTATAAAAAAAAACAAAAAAACTGTATCATCCAGGCTTATTGCTCACTCAAAAACAACATAAACACAGGGTAATAATTATGTTTTTTTTTTAAATCCATACATCAAACTATAAGTGGCCAAATTAGAGCCAATTTGGAACCATGAAGCTGCGACAAATTATAATGATTGACAAGGAGGATGTTTCTGGGAGGGAAAAAAAAATCTTATTACCGCTGGAAGACAATAAAACTTGAATTTCACATTTCTCATAATATTCACGATTTCATTATAAAAACAATGCCGACATTCAATATCTAAGATCCCGCCCTCAGTGCGTCCAGCCGCACGCACGCACGCACAAACACACACACACACAGGTGCACTCGTTACCTCCTGGCAGTACTGCAGGATGCCCTCCTTGGTGCTGATGCAAGACTTGGTGCCCGAGGGGTCCGGCTCCCACTTGCCGCTCTGCACATTGATGTGCATGTTGAGTTTGCCACAGAACATGGCCACCTGCGGCTCCGCCAGCAGGCCCATGGAAACATCTGTAGGCACCTGGAGGTGGAAGAAGGGAGGAAAAAGAGAGAGAGAGAGAGAGAGAGAGGGGGGGGGGGGGGGGGTTTAATCCTGGAGGTGGAAGAAGGGAGGAAAAAGAGAGAGAGAGAGGGGGGGGGGTGGGTTTAATGAGAGACTTAGCACCGGCATTAAACTCGTTGAGTACCCGCGTTGAAAAATGTGAGATGGATGCAATTACATTTTATTGGTTAGATAAAGGGGGGCCGGGAGAGGAGCGGAGAGGAGATTGTCATGTTGGATGAGAAGTAAGATGAGGCGAGCTGGTTTAAAATGAGAGGAGCTGAGGATGGAAAGCCTCCGATGAGGTGTTGGCAGAAGAAGGTCATTTTCATTTTCCAGCCCCGACTTCTTCAGCACAACAGGTTTTAATTTCTGTGTTCTCATTATAAGAATTTACACCACGCGGGCCACTGAGAGCCTCATACTAAAACTCAGATCATATTTTCCACTGGATTCTTTTTTTCTTTTTTTCTCCAAAACGTGCAAAAGATTCAGCTGCAGAAACAGAACAAAGGACTTGGACATCAAAAAAATCAATAACGTTAGAGGAATAAATTGCCTGAAACCACAGGACTGGAGCAACCCTATGTTCTGTGCACACACACACACACACACACACACACACACACACACACCCAGGCACACAAACACACGCCCTCTGCAACAACATTTACTGGAACAGTGTGCGTCTGTGCGCCCGCGTAGCCGGTTTTTATTATTTTTTTTTCCAGGACAGTAAAGTGTTTATATAACCCTCAGTTGATTTGTTTTTGGTTGGTTTCTCCCTATTAGGGCAGCGCATAAGAGCAGGTTGGCTGGTGGCGGTGGTGTGTGTGTGTGCGTGCGTGCGTGAGTGAGTGAGTGCGTGAGAGACTCTGCCTTTGGCTTGAATGCATTAAAAAATGTTTTGTTAATTTATGCTTGTGTGCGTTGATTTTTGTTTCTTCCTGAACACACACACACACACACCGAGGTGCAGACAAACCAGTGAATGTCTGCATTGTACTGGGAAACCAGCTCCAACTAAATGGGAGGGGAATATGTTGGAGTGGGGAAGACAGAGATGGGGGGGGGGGGGGGGGGGGGGGGGGGGGTTGTGGGGTGGCCCCGGGGGGTGGTTGCACACACACACACACACACACACACACACACACACACACACACACACACACACACCGAGGTGCAGACAAACCAGTGAATGTCTGCATTGTACTGGCAAACCAGCTCCAACTAAATGGGAGGGGAATATGTTGGAGTGGGGAAGACAGAGATGGGGGGGGGGGGGGGGGGGGGGGGGGGGGGGGGGGGGGGGGGGGGGGGGGGGGGGGTGTTGGCCATTGTGCGTCGCCTAATCGTGTTAATGGTCCTCCAGGCCCTGGCAGGCAAACGGATACTTAGTTTTTCTTGTGAGATGGAAAGCATATTTCTTCCTGCAGACTTGATACGTCTTCAAAGGGGGGGATAACGTCCTTCCTCCAAAAAAAAAAATAAATGAGAAGAGCCGGCAGGGGCAATCCATTTGGATTAAATTTAAAGGGTGAAATCTCAGATGTCCGATCGATCTAACGGCCCTCGTATCTGGTGGTGCATCATGGGAAAGATGGATTTTTATTTTTTTAATCAGACGGCATTGTGTCCCATTCATCCACATGGAGCGTATTTACACATTTTGGCAAGAGGAAGTCGTTCTCTATCGACTGCACCCAGAGAGATGGAACCAGGCCGAGGAAAGAAAAAAAAAAAAAAAGAACTTGCCAGTTACACAAACACGAGGTGAACGCAATAAAAAATGCACACACACACACACACACACAACACCTGAACAATGTAATGCCAGCCGGTGCCATTGTGCAGCCAGAAAGGTAACATTTACGAAGCCTCTAATGACCCGTTTGAGACTGTGGAAAGCGCGGTTTATCCGATGTGGTACTTTTTGTTAAGTGGTGTTGTGTTACCGCTTCACTTTACACTTCAGATAAGGATTACTTTGTGGCATTAACCCTTTGTTTTATTGAGACACGCTTAAAAACAATGGTTTCACCAACGGCTGCAGTTTCTCATATCATGATTTCTTACTATCTTACCATAAAAAAAAATATATACAAAAACCTTGTTCACTTTTCTATTTGTTTGCTGTCTCTGTCAGTTACATATTTCCCGCTCACGCCTCACATCAGGAATAAATTCCCACTAAATCGATCCAATGTGTTGATGCACATTTATATTTTGACAGTTTGGGCTGTACCTCAGATTGTGGTAACGCATGATTTACAGCCATCAACAACCAATACATAACGCAATGTGTTTTTTGTGGGAAATATGAAGTTAAAGCCTCCACCTACATTTCATAGAATGTCTGATAATGAATGAAGGTTTCAATTTTCCATTTGAAATCCTCTGCTCAACACACGCGCGCACGCACACACACACCAGTCAAATAAATAAGGCGTAAAACACTGTGTTTGTACACACACAGATCCGGTTACACTTGCATGGGTCAAACACGCGTCGACAACATTCGCATCCCTTACCAGCGCATGTGATGAGCCGCAAGCTGCAGTAGGCCAGAAATCACTAAATCCCTCACACCCACACAGCCACACACACGCACAAATTAGGGTGTAAAATCCCCTCTTGCCCCCCATGGCAACTTAAGACTGGTGGCCGTCAGTCTCGACACAGAGCCATCTGCACCAGATGGGTTTATTTAGGGGTCTGACGCTCGATTCCCACAATGCCATCTGTGAAAGAGCGGGGTATAGATCAAATCCCATCTTACTCGTGCAGTGATGGAGCAACCCCAGGCAATTTGAGAGCAGAACGTTTTTAAACTGCTCTTTAAAAAAAAAAAAAAAAAAAAAAGGGGTTGTCTGCATGCATGCTATCTTTTAATTAGCGTAGTTTCTTAGGTGACCGTTTTTTTTTTTTAATTACCTTATCGGTTCGCCCTCTGGCCTTTCCGAATAAAAGATAACCCAACTTCCTCACAGGTGTGCAAATCTGCCGCCAGTGGCTCACTGACATTCAAATTATTTTTTGTCGGCCTAATTTGGCAGGCAAATCATATCGTCGCCAATCTCACACACACACACACACACTACTTCCTGCAGCTCACCCTCTTCCATCTATATCTCCCCCAACATAAGAAAAGGAGGAGGAGGAGGAGGAGGAGTGGGCAGCCTTTGCTGTAAGCTTGTAAATCCAAGTCCCAGGATGATGGCGAAAGGCAGGAGCGGGGCGAGAGCGGAAAGAACAATAACCACAATGGCCAGAGAGAGAGATTGGAGAACAGATGAATTGGACAATAAGCCTTTGGGCCGGAGCAGAAGGTCAAGCGCCGTGTGAAACAGAAAGGATGCTGGGAGCGGAGGGTCAGAGACAGAGCAGGGCGGCTGAAGGAAAACACCAAAAGGCCTCATCGAGAAACGATGCCAAAGCGGTCTGCAAAGTTCAAAGCAGCACACATGGAAATTGTGAGAGAGACTGCTAACAAACTAATGCCACCGTTTAAACATAGTTGCGCTTCCTTTTCTGTGTCTTTTTCCAACATCTGGAGAAATAACAGATGGCGCATCATTTCCAAAATCCAATTTGACAATGCCGCAAAGTCAGAATCTACCCTGGGCAGGTGAATGAGGAACTCAAAAAAAATTTGCGAAACACACCAGCAGCAAAATGGCCGACCAACGTATATAAAAGGAGGCGAAATCACACTCTCTCTCTCCATCTTTATCTCAGTCATAGTTCACTGTCCCGCCAGTGTAGCAGCCGGTCATCCTGCAGGGGGAGGGAGGCCCTAATCTGGACACTGAGGATTAGGACGGCAGCCTGGTCAGGAGAAATATCCCCCTTTGCTCTCAATCTGGCATGATAGCCATCACAGGGACGACAGGGAGTAAGCCAGAGGAAGGGGGATAATGCCGCATAACAGAGGTACTCAAACTTTTTCATTAAAGGTCCACTTTTCAATTTTATACGAGGTCAGTGGTCCAAAACAATGACTTTTGATTGAGGGGTAAAACTCCCAACGTCTCTCTCCTCTTCCCTAATGGTTGCAATGTTTTATGGGAGCAATTATGGTTAACTTGCACTCTAAAAATGAGTCCCCCATTTTAGGGTCACAATTTTAAACTAGGGTTATGGTTTTTTCCAATTTTTTCCTATTTGCCAATGTCGGAGGGAAACGGGAGCAAGACCAGCGCATTCGGGGGCCCCTGAAAACCTCAAGCGAATGACTCCCATCTCTCGGGTTTATTACCCGTGACAAGTGAAGTCAGAAAAAAGAAATACAACATTACACACAAACAACCTGCAAATGGACTCTTTCTACCAGACACAGAGACACACACACACACACTCAATCTTAGAGGTCGAGAAAACTGTTTAATGTATTCCAAAGCACGGAATACCACACACACACACACACGCACCGTTTGAAGTGGCCCTGTGGGTGCTGGTCCTGCAGTGCCGTTAATTGTACACTCTTATCTGAGTGGCCCAGGCCTGCCATGGGAAGAGGCAAGGGGGTGAGGAAAAAGGGGGAGAGGGTGTCTTGGATCAACTCTCACTCCTTGGAGATTTACACACTCACACAGACAAACACACATTCAGCAAAAGTATCTTTGGCTACGTCCGAAACCGGTGGCCAATGAGACGAGGCTTTATTGTCCCGGCTGGAGCACGCTGTGTCTCAAACCAGATAATGTGATACCGATTGTTGTTGTCACAGACGAGAAATGGGAGGCCCGTTACTCCAACAAAATGCAGAGCATACGGCGTTTTTTATTTATTTTTGGGTGTAATTCTTGGGAGCCATCAAAGATTTATGAGAAGGATAAAGTGTTTATGTGACACAGTAAACCGATAACACTTTGCCGTGGGACATTAATCAATCTGCTTCGGCGGGGGCACGCGTCCCACTGTCCACCGATTGTTTACTGGATGCATCGCGGTGGGAATTGGTTTGCTCAGCTTGAGAGGTTATGACTGGCGAGGGGACAGAGATGCTTGTACACAAACACACACATACACACACACACACACACACACAGACACACTGCATAATCACCTTGGCAAGCGTTCTTGCCGTTACATAAAACCCTGAGATCATCTTTGACTTAACGTGTCACTTGACGTGTGTGTGTGTGTGTGTGTGTGTGTGTGTGTGTGTGTGTGCGCCTGTGTAATATAATAATATTATCTGCACTTGATGTTTGGGAAGCAGATCCAGCGGGCAGCGTGTCTCACTGATTACAAGGCAGCCAGACACTCCCCTGACACACCCCGTTGGCCAAAAGTTCAATTACAGACCATATATAAATATATATATAAAATCAAAATAACAGAGAGAATGCCTTCATCAAATTAATATTTTTAAAAGCGTTGGCCCAAACATATAAGAAGAAGAAAAATAAATAAATACGTGGGAGCAGGTTGAATACCTGGATCCATCCTCTGAGCATCGCCGCGCCCGGTTCAGGGGCCGTGGTGAATGGGGTTGTTTAAACAGAAGCACTTTAAGAGACACAGACGCTTCGGGTTCATTCAGGCGTGTCTCTAATCAATAGTTCCAAGTCAGTCTGGGATCACTATTGATTTCCCGATTTCTTTGGGCTCGTCAGGTCAAAGTGACGCCATGAAACGTTTCCTTCAAGCCGTCAAGCGCCTTTCAACTCTGAGACATGCTGGTGATTTCGCCCCCACACATTTACAGATCCACTACAACCATCCTGTGTGTTGTTAACAAGCAGATTTGTATCCGCTCCACGAGGACAACTTAAAAGAATCACCTTCATTCATATTTAATTCTATTACCCTCTATTCCATTGTCTCAGGGGGGTTGGTCGACCATCCGCGTCTTACACAAATCTGATTCAAATTGTGTAAGAACATTTCTGACGGCCGCCCACTTCGTTTTGTCGGCGCGGTTTCCTTGGTTATTGTCACCATGGTTACGGAGTCGGCCCCCTGGGGACCCACCTGTCATAACCTCCCTCTGTCATCGCTGTGGCAACCTGAGGCAACACCATTATCCAAGTCATCTGGGAGCAGGAATTTCATCATCGGGTGGCTTGGCAGGAGGGGGACGTTTGTGCTTGCGCGCGCGTGTGTGTGTGTGTGTGTGTGTGACCTGGGTGAACATGTATGTGTCGGGTGCTCTCAACATGAAAATGCATGCGGTGGTCGGCTCCTTCTGTAACAGCATGTAATACTGGCTCCAACTTCCCCTGTATCCAGCTGGGAATCACTGCAGTGGGCCGCCAACATACCCAGATGGAGCTGTGATCACCTATGCACACACACACACACACACACCCACCAAGAACACACACACACGCGCTCACACACTGAAAAACGAGTGATCACACCAGGCAGTGTGGCTACTCAGATCTGAAATGATGCAAATAGGATATTTTTTTTAACTACCAGAAATATGCTAATGAGGCTAGGTTTCCTGGAAGATGCACCGATACCCTGCCGCATCGTGTGAACTGGATCTCCACATGGTTTCTGATGGAAACCTTTTAGGATTAAATCACTTTGTTCTTGTACAGATGAATCTTCAAGCAACTGATGTCTGAGATAAGAAGAGATGTGACTCGGTTGTTGCTTCCCCCCCCCACATTCCAAGGCCTGACTTTTTCCACAAACGTAATTATTCCACTTAAATCCTGGATTCATTTTCTTTGACTGCCTCTTCTCTCAGTGGACCGCGTCACACAAACACAACACTTAAACATGTTAAGAATGTACAAAAACGTTTTTTACAGCTACAGAGAAAACGACTTTAAGGCTGATTGTGAGCTGAGGTCATCCCTCATCAGTGTTGTTATTATAGTCATTTGTGAATCAGGGCCCTGGGGCTGTGTGTGTGTGTGTGTGTGTGTGTGTGTATCTGGAATCTTCATTAGTGGTAACGAGCATCACTTCCACACACGGTAAACACAATCACCGAGTGAACTTTCCGATCTTGAAAGGGTCTTGTTTTTTGTTTTTTTCCTTCTCATTTAATTAAATACCAAATGAGCAAAAACTAGAATAATTACTCTGAAATAATGTTGCGTAATTTTGATTAATATCAGAGTAGAAAGACGAGACATTACAATTTCACAAATCCCTAATGGAATTTCTGCAAAGCATACGTCAGTACTTCCAACTACACACAGACACGTACTCACAGACACGTACTCACACACACACACACACACACACAGACACACGGCTAATTCTGCATCACTTCTGCGGAACAAACACAGGAAGTCGCCATCAATTATGAAGACCAAACAGGAAACAGATCCACAAATAGCAGGGAACAAATCAAAGATCCCCCGGTCCATGTTCTGACCCCCAACTAGTCCCCCCACCCTCACAGAAAACACACACACACACACACACACACTTTGGCCTTTCCAGCAAGCATTGCAATTTCACACTTGGACTACGTTAGGCATCGTCGCCCACAACTGATGGCCTGTCGCCGAAGTCAAAGAGTTTTTTTTTTTTATATAAACCCTGTGAACTGTGAATCTCCAGCAGCATATCACACTAACATGACTCACAGACCACAGAGAAAAAAAAGATGGAGACATATGATTCCAGTGGGCGATGGCATATAAAGGGAGAAGAAGAAATGTGTGCGAAGAACTACACAAACACAGAGGCCTAATTATAGTCCGAGTGCCAGGCACCTGGGAAAGACTGCAGCGCTATGGCAACGCCGAACACCCAGGACGACGTGCGCAGACAGGGGAAGTGAGAGGGTGAAGGAGGGATGATGACATCATTCCTGTGAGCGAAGGAATAAAACACAGACGCTCGATGCTTCATATGAGATGGGGAAGCTCCATCATTAAGCAGAAGCTCTCTCTGTGAAAATAATGAGTCAGCAAACCTCTGCAAAAAAAAAAAAAAATCAAAGATGCACTGAGGCAAAGTGGTTTCTTGGTACACACCCATTTAATGAAAAAAAAAGGGTTGAAAGGATAAAAACATGTAGAACGATGGAAACTAAAAGAGAAAAAAAGGGGGGGGGGGGAAAGGGCACAGAGTCGAGCTGCACCGTGGTTCCAGGAAAAAATAATATGTTCATTCTGAGGAAACGTGTTGTTATATAAGTACTAATTATCAGAAACGGTGGAGATGTCGTCCATTTTAAAGTAAACGTACATTACTCATCTTATATATTAAACCACCAGCAGGCTCCTACCCACTTTACTAATAATAATAATAATAATAATAATAATAATAATAATAATAATAATAATAATAATAATAATAATAATAATAATAATAATAATAAACAAAAATAATAATAAAAGTGACCAATCACTGCAGCCTAGATGCGTTCGGATGCTGCTGCTGCTGCTGAACAATTTGCACTGGTCAGGACGACTTGTTTCTCGTCCGATTAGATTAGTCCGATTTTGTATCAACCGCTGCTTACTCAGCAGCACCGAGGTGTCGGGTGTGCGTGTCATCCTCACTGGTGCACTGCTGCTATTTACGCGTGGAAATAACAGTCCAGCGCGAATGCCGCGTTCCCCCGAAGACCAGGGGCTGATGAAGCAAATTATGAGCGAGTCTTAAAGAGGTGGCACTTCAGACTTTACAGTGACGGGACTGGACCTGTCTGACACCACTAAACTCTTCGTTAAGAGTCCTTTGCCACGATCCAGATCCTCATCCTAACCCTGGTTGTCATGCACGTCAGGCTTCACGTCTGTGCCGCTTACAGTTGAATGTGAAATCTCAGCGACATCTCCACCCCGCACCCTTCTCTGTGAATCACCATCTTTGACAGGAGAGGAGGGCCCAGATTTATTCTGACTCTCCTCACAGAGTTTCATTCACAGGCCAGGTTGCACCGCACAATGCCGGCCTTTGAGCTACACACCGGTGTGTTACCTTCTGAAATCTGCCCCGCCAGATTCCTGCCATGCTTTGAAAAATATAGGGGAGGGGGGCCAGACGAGATGCAGAGAAGAAGCAGAGACTAACACCTTCAACTCAGTGTGGGGACAGAGATGCAAAAAGATGGACGGGCGTCTCTGAAAAAACAACAAAAGCACATCAACATCCTCCCAGTTCCAGGAACCAGTACAATGGAAGCAACACCGTCAAAAGGTCAGGAATGCTTTTCTGCAGGACAGACGGAGGGGGGCGCAAGGGGGGGTGGCGGACGTAAATTGGGAGCAATGCAGTGTCATTGTTGTTGTTGTTGACACAACCAGGATGGACAATGTGAGTTTTTTTTTTTAAACAAGGAATGTTTAGAGCCGGCTGTTTGGACAGGAGAGATTAAAAAGAGAGAAAAAAAAAACGGAAGAGCGAGCATATCTCTTTATGAAGAGACCATTCAGTCCAAAAACATGACGATATTCAAACTAATATCACCACAGAGATGGGAAAGGACTGGAGAATATTATGATCAATTGTATTCTCGAGTCATTGATGAATAATTTGTGCCAAAGAAAAAGGCTGAAAACTTCTGAACTGCAACACCTTCAACTCAGTGTGGGGACAGAGATGCAAAAAGATGGACGGGCGTCTCTGAAAAAACAACAAAAGCACATCAACATCCTCCCAGTTCCAGGAACCAGTACAATGGAAGCAACACCGTCAAAAGGTCAGGAATGCTTTTCTGCAGGACAGACGGAGGGGGGCGCAAGGGGGGGTGGCGGACGTAAATTGGGAGCAATGCAGTGTCATTGTTGTTGTTGTTGACACAACCAGGATGGACAATGTGAGTTTTTTTTTTAAAACAAGGAATGTTTAGAGCCGGCTGTTTGGACAGGAGAGATTAAAAAGAGAGAAAAAAAAACGGAAGAGCGAGCATATCTCTTTATGAAGAGACCATTCAGTCCAAAAACATGACGATATTCAAACTAATATCACCACAGAGATGGGAAAGGACTGGAGAATATTATGATCAATTGTATTCTCGAGTCATTGATGAATAATTTGTGCCAAAGAAAAAGGCTGAAAACTTCTGAACTGCCTTTTGTCCCAACCAATGATATTCAACTTACAATGAACTGAGAAAAATGTGCTACTATTACAATAGGCAACTTAATAATAATAATAATAATAATAATAATAATAATAATAATAATAATAATAATAATAATAATAATAATAATAATAATAACAGATCCCAACATCATTATTATATTATATTTTTAATTATCATGATATTTGTTTGTACCTGTCAAATAAAAGATCAATTAATAAAATCGTCACAACAGAGGAGGTTATGTTGAGAGGAATTCTGCAAATATCACAAACTGAAGCTTGAATACAAGATAGACACCAAGTAGCAGAATGAGAAAATGGAGAGCGAGGGGAAATGATATATTAACGTGGAGCTTCTCCATAAATGTAAAAGTGCAGCGTGAGCAGCAGAGAGAGAGAGACACGCACTGGTCGAGCCAACAGTTATAATGGCATTACAGCTCTCTAATAAGAGGAGAGGGCTCGTCCGCCCCGGACTGAAAGACTGCAGTATGCACACACACACAGCCGGCCTGCGCCATCCAACAGCCACTTCACAAGGATTTACCAAGGCACAAAAGGCTGGCATCCAACTCCCACGCTTCCACACTAGGGCCTGCGTGTACAGGGCGGACCCGTCAGGAAAAGCAGCTTCCTTCAGCTGTGTGTTTTAGAAGTGTGCGTGTGTGTGTGTGTGTGTGTGTTGGCACAGCGTAGCACCGAGAGGCTTTAAACAGGCCCGAACAAGATGAAAAAAAACTCCTTTTCAAGTCTGATATAGTCCTGCATCCATTGCTCAGATTGTACACTACATCTTCTATCACATTTCATCAGCTCAGCCCTTTGATAACGGAACCACGGCAGTCAGAGGGTAAATATAGTCTTAAGCAATATAAGCAGCGGATTACGAACAAAGCAGTAGGGTTTGCACACTACTCATTCCAAGTGCACTGATTATAGGCTGCAACATTTCACCGAAAACCTAGGGAATGAAAAACACTTTAAAACCTGGCCATGAAACCAATCAATAGCAAATAACCCCTTGATCAAATGTAAAAGCTATATAACAGAGCCCAGAGCAGCTGCTCCTCTTAACACAATTGCAGGTTTCTATCTGAAACAATGTGGTCACAGGAATGTGTTATTTGTCACACTGTAAATAAAATTTATTTACGAGGTTCACATCTGCAGCGTGAGATAAAGCTTTAAAACCAGTTTATTTAAAGAACTGTAAAGCATTGCGTTGATTTATAGTGTATTTCACTTGTTTTTAGGTTTAAATGTTTGTTTTTAAACAAAAACAGGAAATCAAGAGAAGAATACTGAGATTGATGATATGGCATTTTAACACTTACAATTAAGAAAAAAAATACATTTTATGTAATAACAGTGAATTTACACATTTTTGTGGCAGTACACCACAAAATCTAAGCTTTTTTTGTAAAAAAAAAAAAAAAAAAAAAGGCATATTTTTTGCAGTGTGTGTTCACAAAGCGTTATTCTTGGCAACGACGCCTGAAAAATGGATGAGCAGTGATCGTGTGAGAGCACCGGTCCACTGCGACGAAATTGTAGTGACTATGAGCAAAAACTCACAATGTGATTGTGACACAACACACAAACACACAATGGGTGAATAAAAAAAAGACTGGAAGGCAACACTGAGAGTCAAAGCTTGTGTTCCCTGGATAAATGCTGCAGTGCACCGCCGCCATCTTACTTCACTATTCTCTCCCATCTGAGTGAAATATGAGGCTCAGCCTCTGTAATCAGCCTTTCACCAACATAACGCACATTTAATGATCATATTTATAATTCATTGAAACCCACAAAAGAGTGTTAAAATCGTGGTTACGACACAACAAGGCATTATTACCACCCCCTAAAACACGCCCACTCTCTTGGAATAAGCCCTCGGGTTATGGAAAATAAGACATGACTGTCTTTTATTCTTTATCGTGTATGTATCATCCGTGAATGTGTCCACATGGACAATAAACAACAACAACAACAACAACAACCTTCACTAACGCTGGCGCACCACGTCACAGTCGAACGAACCGAACTTGTTAAATAACCAATAAATCACGGTTTTGGTCAAATGCAAAGGACACGTAACGGACCCAGCTTAAAACGGAATGTGTCGGATAGTGTCCTCGTGCACACACAGTCTATATAAATCACTTCCTACAGGATTAAATGGGCACTTTGTCCGAGCTAAGACAACAGAGTACAGAGGGGGGAAAAAGGCTTTTCAGAGCACTTACGTCACAATAACTAACAGCCTGTGCGTACAGGAAGTTTTTAATGCAAACAAACAACAATGTTTTTAAAACAACACGTCAGTTGTGTTACATAGATAAATAACACGTTAGTTATGCTATTTTAATAAACAACATTCCACGGTTTACAAGTGCAAAGCTGCAGAGTTTCATCAACGACACTTCCGCTTACAGCTTTCAACATAAAACGACATAGACGCGTCAAATCTCACTATTTATCCCGTCATGTTAAAAACAAAGCAATCAATCGATTTCACGTAACTCACCAATTATTAATTTCATGTTTTTTAATTAAATATTTGTTCATATCGTCATTGGAAAGGCTTCACGTTTGAAGGAGCCTCCGCTCAGCTTCCGCTCTGGAGCTGGCGTACAGCAGTTAGCTTAGCAGAGCTTACAGAGACAACATGGAGGAAAATGTGACAGAGTAATAACGATGATTTGTCTTACCTCCGCGCTCAGAACCGACGCTGCGGCCGCTAACAGAACCACGAACACACGCTCCGCCATGTTGTGTCCTCCTGTCTGTTTCACCTGTGTGTCTCCGTGTGTGTCCGTGAGCGTGTGTCTGCCGGGAGGCTGCGTGTGTTCAGCACCGTAGACTGAGGGAGAGTGAGGGGAGGGGGGGGGAGAGAGAGAGAGAGCGAGCGAGGGAGCACAGCTGCTGCAGATCACCTGACCAACACACACACACACACACACAATGAGAGAGACGTATACAGACACACACACACACAGACAGACCGAAGGACAGACACTGATACACAATAACAGTGCAGCGAGAGAGAGACACACACACACACACAATGAGAGACAAACACACACAGGCCGGGAAAGCAACACGGATTCACACAGAGACACACACAATAACAGAGAGCAGAGAGAGAGAGAAAGACACACACGCACACGTTAAGAGACACACAAATACACACACAGAGAGGCATTGACACACACCTGTGCAATAATAAACACAACACCTCGATGCGAACCAATTAAAAAAAAAAAAATCACATCTTTATTACACAAATGAATCAGTGAGGAAACACTTCACTTCATTTCCCTGATGATGATTACAGTCATTCACAGTCCCAAAAATAAACAGCCCGTAACTGTGACTCACACACTTCACAATTCACTAAAGTCACAAAAAAAATAGTCACCTCTTTAAAAGACATTATTATTACATCGTGGTTCATCTGAGCACATTCTGACCCCAGTTCAGTTTTCAAGTAAGACAAATAAACCTCCGTCCTTTCAAGTTGCCCACGCCGTGAAGGTCACTTTTATTGTTGTGCATTGTGTTCCAAGCCTTTCTGCAGCTTTAAACACCACCTGAGTCACAGACACTGTTGGTTTTTTTTTTAAGGAAGTGTCTCCCGGAGAGACCTTTGTCCTCGGGTGGTTGCTCCACCTCCATCACGGCGCTGCGCTTTCTTTGATGTGCACGGACGGATTAGTTAATAGTGAAGGGGGGGGGGGGTTAGAAAAAAAAAAGGAATCAGCTGCAGGCTGGCACTTATCAGAATGTGCACATGTCACTGAGCCTCCTGACCCAGCCGCTAGTTCAATTATTATTCATTTCACGGCCATGAGGAACCGAAGGGGTGTATTTTTTTTTTCCTCCTCGCAGATTCACTTGCGGGTGCATCCAGGATACGGAGGAGGAGGCGAGTAGTTGGCCGGCTGAGGCTGAGTCGGCGTGTAGGGCGGGGGGTGCGTGGAGGGGGGGTACATCTCGTAGTCATAGGTGTAGGGAGGCGGAGGACCTGCGTGGGAGTGAGGATAAAAATAAAAGGAGTTTTATTCCTGGTGTAGTTATTTAAAAAGCTCACATGTTGTTTAAAAAGAGGCATGAGGTCCATTAAAGCTGTGGATGAGCGGTATGATGGGTTAGTTACGCCCACTGGTGGTTAAAATGAAGAACTGCACTCTAGAGGTGGGAAAAAAGCATATTAAAAGACACCGATACCCAAACTAATTTAATGACAAATAAAAGCACTAATCAATAAATCAATTAAAATCATATATATTAATTCACCTTTGCAGCAGGAAAATAATTGAACCTCATGTCAGGATACAGAATGATTTATATAATCGTGGCTGTGTACATATTCAGTCTTGCTGCATGGCCTTGTATGTTTGAGCGTGTTGGTGAAACATGAGCAGTGCTGCAGGGCAGAGGGAAGTGAGACGCTCCAGTGTAGCGTGAAGCGGGTAACACGTGAGAAAGAAACACGATCAATAAATAATGAGACCCCGGAAAACAAAGTGTCACACGGTACCCGAGAGGAACAAAAAAAACATCGGAAACGTTTTCTCCTTTCCTGCAGTGGACGACATATTAAAGTAGAATAAATGGGTGAGGTGTGTTTATGAAATTCTACAATTTTCACCTGAGCGGAGTTCATGTTTCACTCGGAACCTTTATATCCTGAAAACGATCTGCTCTCTCACAGTGTTAAAGTGAGGAAGGATGCTGAAGGGCAAAGGCGGACACCTTAAACCAATTTTTTTTTTTCACATCCTCTCTTTATTTAATCTCTAGCAGCCTGAGGACAGGAGATACCATTTCACTGTAGCTGCATGTGTGTGTGTGTAAAAGGTGTAGAGTTACCACAAAAATACTTCCTGAAAAACCAAACTATTTTACGAGGGATTATTTGGACTATTTCCACAATTGAATGGCTCATCTGTGTTATTTCTTAATATAGGCAATCAACTTTATGATTTTAATTGATCATATAACTCATATGACAAAATTAATGACCGAGCAAAACTTTCATAAGTCTTGTTTAAATGAGTTCACGAGCTGTGGCTAATGCTTTACCAACATTTGTAAATAATTGATTGATGCATAAGAAATTATAATTTATTATGGACAACTTGAAAAACTTATTTTGGCTGGTTTTACAATAAGTGCGTGTAATAAGAAAATGGCTGATGTATATGTTGTTACCAGCGATTTACCCATATCAATAATTAATAATAATAATACTATTTTGTTATTTTGAAGGGGTATATGAGTGTGTGTATGAGCTGGCGTGTATGTGCGTGTGTGTCAGTGTGTGTGCGTTAGACCCACCTGGATAGCCCTGGGTCACAGTGTTGATGTAGGAGGTGCTGAAGACGCCGACCCGGGCGCCCCGCCCATTCTTCATGCACATACACACGCACAGGAACAGGGCCGCCACCGCCCCCATCAAAAACACCACGCCGAAGACGATACCGGAGATGGCAGTGCCCCTGGAACACACACACACACACACACAGACACAATCACACAGACACACAGACACACAGAGTGTGAGTCACCCAGTCAAGTGTGAGAGGAGGCAGCTGTCTGAGAAAAGCAACCAAGACTTCTAAGTTGCTGCCATGGAGATGGACGCAGGATCTGATGTAACTCAGCTGTGTGATGTGTGTTAATGTGTATCTGGGCGCGCTCGCGTGTGTGTGTGTGTGTGTGACTTAGCACTACGACACAGATGAAGATGCATCACCAACAGGTTTGTTACATCCGCAATAGTCAGCATGTCCTATTCCTGGTTACAGGAGCAGGAAAATGACTGTTTAACGTCATTCATGGTTTTACATGAGGAATTGTAACGCAATCAACAAAAATGATTTCCATGATTGTGTCAGCCTGAGACCTGGGTGAAAGTGTTAAAGCAGCTGTGCTATATCAAGTGAGGGAGAGGTCAGAAGGTCAGATCTTCTGAGGGCTTTTAACACATTAAGCGGCAGCTGCTTGGTGAGTTGGTGCGTTTACACCTGAAGCTGACTGTGCACATTATTCTACTCACAGTGTTGTCCGAGTGTCCAAATTAGCATCGTGTCCGTTTGTAAAATAAATAATAAAAAAAAACACTCCAATAGTTTATTTTCCTCTTCTCCTAAGAGAGGAAAATAAATAAAAAAATACTATGTTTCTTTAAACAGTGAATATTGCATGGAGAGAATTATTTTAATATTAACCTCATAATTTGAAAATTAATAAAATAATGGCTGCTGGTCGTGGCCATGCGTAATCTTACGAGAGGACGTCGCCGACGTAGGCGTAGTAGGAGCAGCAGAACGGCGGCGACCCGTCGCAGCAGTACTCCACGCAGCCTTCACACTGGGCCTCAGAGCCACCTGCAACACACACACACACACACACACACGTTAACACACGCCCTCCTGAGAATCTGCTGTGTGGGGAAGTCCACACATTCCCAGAGGAGAGTTGACAGCACACATGAAGCCTGTGGAAAATTCAACATTCAATGATGTAACAGAAAGTAAAGGTGAACATTAACACAATAGATATTTAAAGTGTTTAAGTAAGTGTCAGATTTAAATAATTTAAGCTCCTTAGGTCAGATCTCTATATCTGGGGGAACTTTCTTTTTAAAGTCTTTCCGCCCCCCATAAAAAAAGAAAAAAAAAACTTTAATGAACCCTATAATGGAACCTTTCACGAGCTCAACTCAACCAGCAGCCTCTATTTATAGACCTTCAAAGAGTGAAAGCAGGAGTTGATTTGTTATGAGCTCAGAGAACTGGAGAGCTACCAATAACTGTGGAGAAATCTTTATTTAAAATAAATCCGAATTTTCTGTGTTTAATAATAATATAGAATATGGTACGGCAACCGTTGCTATGGAACGTGTTAAGATGCGTCGCACTGATTTAATAATCCACACGCATGATCTATTTTTCCGTGTCCAGGCTGAGGCAGCCTCACAGCAGCTGAATCCAACGGCAAACACACAAATAACACGCGACACAACCTGACACCTTCTCTCACAAGGATCTGACGCGTTTTTGATGATGTCTTTAAGAGAAAGTCTCTTTTGCAAGCAAAAAATAAATAAAAATATGTATTACTTAAATGATCAATTAGCAAAGAACGTTGATAGACTTGAAATCTGGGTTAATAAATATTCACATTACACCGTGGACAGGATGATGAGGTGTATTATTGCCTCGTGGTTTGTGTGTTGTCAAATTAAGATTAATGAAGATTTACCACCTGTCCACCAGCATGGTCATTTTACATCCAACATGCTTAGTCTACGTGGCATTTGCGTGGTCTCTTACATACTTGTGTGTGTGTGTGTCTCAAATTTGGTTCCCCTCCCTTTCCACATTCAAAGGCATTGAACACAGAGCTGTGGTTTTTTTTGCGTACTCGTCCCAACCTGCTGCCACCACCACCACACTGGCGTTTTTCATCCATGGGGAGATTTGTGTTTAAAACTCTGTGGCGAAGACACAGGTTCAAGTCTTTCACAATCCAGCAACACAACATCAAATGAAGGAGCAAAGAAAACAAGCTCTGTGCATGTGTGTGTGTGTGTGTCTGCTTTGACTCAGCAATCACTCACACTCGGATGAGGTGTGCCTGGAGGCATATGTGCACATTTCCAGGCACCGGTTCACGGAGAGAAAAAAAAAAACCCAAGGACCAAAAGCGGAGGGCTGCTTTTTAATCACGGCAGGAGGACACACACTTTTCTGGACTCTAAGACAAATTCTGACATCACAGAAAGGAACATCTAGAATAAAATAAAAACATGTCGGCCAGCTTTTTTCTTTATTTGATCTCTACATGCCTGATTTTAAAAGGGTGTGATTTCCATGTGAATGACTTTAGGGAGGTCCCATCAGCAGACTTCTGCTCTGCTCTGTCTGGGTGGTCCTCAAGAGGTCCTGGCTCCTGTCTGTCCACACGCTGGGAGACAATGGCACCATGTCCCTCAGCCCCCAACACCACCACTTTTCACACAAACACACACCACACACGCACACTACCCCCCCCCCCCCCCCCCCCCCCCCCCCCCCCCCCCTTTTTACTTGTACGTTTCATCTATATATTCCTTCATTCATAATCATTTAAAACACTTTTATCCAGCTGCGCATTCCTGAGCCTGGAGGAGTCCCACCAGTGCTAAACCTGCTAATATCTAATAAAGCAAACAAACAAACAGAAAACAATATTTCAAATAAAAACTCACCGGTGAGGAAACAAAGCAGGAGCGAGTTTCCCAGCCACCTCCACCTCCCGGCCGGGGTCCTGCTCCTCCCCAGGCTCTCCATGAGCCTCCTCTGCCCGTGCGCTCCCCGTGCGTCCTCGGTGCGCCTTGGCACAGAAGCGTCCTTCTCCACTGCGGGACTCACCTGTGGATCATGTTCCTCTCAGCCTTCCTTCACAAGGCGCCTACACCTCCACCTTTACCCTCCCAACTTATTTCTCCGCGTTTCTCCTCCAGACTGAAGCTCCCTCCGCCTGATCTTCCACATGTGGGCGAGCCGAGCGTCTCTCCTCCCTACGGAGAGCCATGAGGACAAAATACGTCACTCCACAATGGCGTCATGCAAAAAAAAAAAAAAAGAAAAAAAAAGAACCCTACTCTTTCTTAACATGTTGGTCTTATACTTAACATTTCTACTATTTATATAATTAGGTCAACTTTTTTCACCTTTCCAATTTAAATCAATTAAAAATGATCCCTAAAAATAGTTGCCGTTTTTTTGACATTTGGACATTTACACAGGAATCAAACTGGAGGATAAGGGTTTCCTTCAGGGTATGATATCTTTGTTCTGCAACATGTATTAATAAAACAAAAATCTGATTAACATTCGCACAAGGAGGGGCATGGGCAAACCACATACCCCCACCCCCACACACACTCACACACCTCCCTGTGTGCTGGGAATACTGTGGTTTTGAAAATGCCACTGGTGCCAGCCTATAAAACTGATCATTAAAGCGGCAAATTATAGTTTAGGAACAGCCCCTGGAAGGCCGTTAACAAAATTTCACTGTGCAAAAACCCTGTGGTCACTTTGGCAAAATCAGGATTATCTAATGGAGCAGTAAGTTTGAGGATTTGAATCCACACTGATCGGTAATGTATGTAGAAAAAAAAAGATTAGACACATACATCTATAAACTTCTGCTAGGTTTGTTTGCACAGATGGGATGGAGCATTTCTTAATAACATATTTAAATATTTCTTTTTATTTCTGCTGTTTCTCTTTGAAGTCTTGAAAACGGGATCCGATTTCACATTGTTGAAACAAACGTTTGCAGGCAACCAGGGGTGGCAGGAGGATGCAGATAATTTAGCTCTTGGAAATGCCACCCACATTGAGCAGCAACGATTCATAATGTCTTCCAGATGTTTTTCCTCCTTTTTTGCAAAAAAATGATGATGTGACGCTGAGACATGAACAAACAAGCAGGTAAAAAACGTAGGTGCACATGTCATTATAAATGAATGTTGACATTTCCCCTCATTTTTCCTCGTCAATCATAAAGTCACATATATATTTAAAAAAACATGTAGTTTACATCCTGGCGTGTACAGTTGTTTAGACGTACAGTCTAGTGGCACATTTTGCAGATTACGGAGGTGGCCAATTTTCTCCTTAACCATCTGTAATTAGAGGATAATGATTTCCTTTGTGCAGCTCGGGAGCCGACGGGGAGGCCGGAGATCATCTTCCGCAGGGCGCAACAGGAAGTGCCACATGGGTGCCAGTTTTACAATAAGAGCGACTACTTTCTGAACCCCCCAACCCCTCCAAAAAAACCTGGCTAATATCAAAGTGAAGAGAGTTAGGCAGGAAGTTCTGGATCATTTGAATAAAATTAGGCAAAATTCTCTTTTAAATGGTTGATTGTGGTTCATCATGTTGGATAAAGACATGTATAAAAAAAATAAATGACCAGTGTGCTATACTTACATTTTTAAGAAACTGTGATATCCAAATTGAAGAGAGAACACTCCCATCTAGTGGACAAAATCTGAATAACAGATTCCAGAATGAATCTAAATAAAAAAAATGAATAATGAATAAAATAAAAGAAATACTCTGGAGACATCAGCTGCACAAGTCAATGTGATTCTTTATTCATGAACCTAGGACCATATATATATATATATTTATATATATAAAACACTGTATAAATACTCTATATATTCTACTTCCTTCTGTGATCACAATAACAAATAAAAAATAATATTTAAAAAAAAGCCACATGATTATATTTAACAGGCTGTACAAAAATAAATAATGTTTTGGATATTCTGTACAAAAAAAAAAAGAAACAAAACTCGATAGAAAATAAAAAACCTAAATGCCTTCGCAGAAGGCAGGAGAGACTTACTTATGAAGTAGTAGCAAGAGACAAGTCCCTCTCTAGGTCTCCACATTCACTCACACACACACACACACACACACACACACTCTCCTTTGGTCTTAAAAAAAACGATCCCTCATTGGAGGTTGTGTAGACGAGGGCAAGATATGGCTAAAGTACTCGTGTACTGAGGCATTTTGCGATGTGCCACTGGCAAGAACAAAGCTGAAGTGCTGACGGCGTGTGATAAATTAACTGGCGTTTTTTTTTTGTTTTTTTTTTAACATAAACACTACGACTATGAGCTAATAATTATTTTTTTCCATACCTGATGGGGTGCGCACGTAGAATTAAGAGCCATTCTCTTTCATTTGTTTTCTTTAAATACTCTGCGATAACCTCCCACAGCCATTATGTCCAGCCCAGCTTGGACAAAAACTATTATTTACATGCTTTAAAAATTTGACACGGACATACTCGCTCGCTCACGCACGCACACACACACACACACACACACACACACAAGCATGACATTGGCACGGTAAGCAGCATGCTTTCTTAGGAAAATCTGGAATGTTCCGTGCCGAGGACAGACGGGCAGCAAAGCCGTGGTCAGTCTTTGTTGCTGCAGTTGGGTTGGCAGTGCCCCTGAGGTTCAGGGGCTTTGGGCACAAAGAGTCTGTCACAGGCACCGTGGACCCGCTGACACGTGGGACGTCCCAGCAGTCACTCCTGCTCTGGATGTAAACATTCATCGGCCTCTTCGGGTCATTTGCGGGGTGGAGGAAGAGGAGGCGGTGAAGAGGGCGTCTGATTTTTCTCAAAAGCTGGGTGGGACGGCAGAAGGTCAGATGTGTGAGGCGGCCCCCTCAGCAGACTCCCTGATTGCACAGTTCCAGCAGGGGTCGCGGTCGGTCTTTGGGGTCACAGCTGTCGTGGGTGAGCGTGCGTCCGTCGTGGCCCATGCAGCGCAGTTGGCGTTTGCGGAAGCCCCGCCCACAGGCCTTGGAGCACACGGACCACTCTCCGAGGAGCCAGGAGGGGCACGGCTGGGAGGCGCAGGAGCGCGAGGCCAGGGGCCGCAGCTCCTCGGGGCAGTCTCTGGAGGGGCGTCCCTGGGGGTCCAGACACACCACCTCCCTCTGCTGGGTCCCACCTCCGCAGGTCTGGGAGCAGGGGCCCCACTCCCTCAGGGTCCACTCGGCTCCGCCCACCTCTCGGATGGCATTGATGGACTGGCGTCTGCCTCCGCCGCTGGAGGAGGAAGCGGCGTTGTTGGGTCTGGGGGCGAAGTAGCTGTACTTGACCCGGGGCCGGGGGGCTTCACCCACGGACAGCACCTGGATGGTGAGGGGCTCGGGGAGGGGGGCGAAGCTCCGGAGACGCTCCAGGGTGGTGGCCGAGCCGCTGTAGCGTAGCAACGCCCCTCGCAGGGCAATGTCCGTCTCCATGGTCATCAGCTTGTAATTACCGTTCAGCAGATAGGTCCCATCCTGGCGACGCACTGCCAGGTAGCTGTTGTCGTGGCGACCGTTGCCGGGGGCACGTTGCTTCACATCCAGGTGTGTGGCACCGGCTGGGATGGTTACAACATCCTGGTAACCAGGCCTGAAAGATGGACATGTGGTGGTCAAGCTTCAGCATAATAATAATAATAATAATAATAATAATAATAATAATAATAATAATAATAATAATAATAATAATAAACAATAATAATAAACAATAAAATAAAATAAATAAATAATCAATAATAATAATAATAATAAAAATAATAGTAATAACACACAATAAACAATACATTGATTTAAAAAATATATATGAATATAATGATAGTAATAATACATCATTATAATAAATTACAATAAAAGTAACATAAGTTTAAGTCTTTGAGTTTTCACTGAGTAGTAAATTTACCTGGCGCGCTCCAAATAAATAAATAATCAATAATAATAATAAAAATAATAATAATAACACACAATAAACAATACATTGATTTAAAAAATATATATGAATATAATGATAGTAATAATACATCATTATAATAAATTACAATAAAAGTAACATAAGTTTAAGTCTTTGAGTTTTCACTGAGTAGTAAATTTACCTGGCGCGCTCCAGAGAGCCAGACACCTTCTTGCAGGTGGAGCCGTCTCCCCCGCACACGCCACATTTATCAAAGCGCCGGCTGGAGCCGATGACCCGGTCACATCCGGCCTTCACGCACTGGCCCTGCACACAGACGGAGGTGGAATCCGGGCTGCAGGACGTCCCGTCGGCCACCTGTGGGCAGCAGACACACAGACGGAACATTAAGAGTTATGTCTGGTGTTACGCAAGAGCCTGAGTCAAAAGGTGGCAGGAAAAAAAATCTTTTCCCCAGCTGATCCTTCCTTCTGCAGGTTTGCACAAGTAAAAGGGACTTTTAGGAGATTTGAAACTAAGGCTACTTGTAGCAGCGTTCTAAAGGAGAATCATAAAACGTTTTGGTGGGTTTATTAATAGAGCTCTTACCATAGATTTGAGGACAAAGAAGTATCCAGTTCCCTTGGCCCGGCACACCAGCTTGCAGCGATCTTTGGGTGAAACTCCGGCATACTTGGGCACCCACTCCACTCCCTCGCCTGAACCCAGCGACACTTGGGCCGACATGTCGTTGTGGGCCAGACACTGTTCCTCACGGAACGACAGGCCTGAGAAAAGAGAGAGAGAGGTCAGATTTACGGCCAGGTTCAGCCTCACCGGCGTGGTAACTTTCACACCCACGTGTCACCCGCATCACAACATGAAAAGATGGAGGATTTTGCCTTTTCAGGATCAAAAAAAAGAAAAGAAAAGGGACTCACCGTTGTTATCGGGACAGGCGTCTGTGTTACACGAGCGGTACTGGATCCTCTTTCCTTCACAGTATTTCCCACCGTTTTTGGGTAAAGGGTTGTCACAGGCACGGAAGGAATACTGCACCCCTCCACCGCAGGTCCGGGAGCAGTCGCCCCACGGGCCCCACAGGCCCCAGCCGCCGTTAACGGGAGTCTGAAAGCACCAGGGACACAATATTTTTTTAAACGAGGTTGAACATCAAACTACAGGCACAATATACTTATTATTATTATTATTATTATTATTATTATTATTATTATTATTATTATTATTATTATTATTATTATATATTCTTTTATTTTTTTATTTTATTTTATTTTAAATTTAGTTTAGTATTTTTATTTTTTTTATTTTTTTATTTTTTTATTATTATTTACTTTTTTCAGCAAATTAACAATGTCATGCTAAATGGAACTTGTGTATGCAATTAAGAATAAATGCTTGAATCTTGAAATGGAGACCTACCTGGTGTTTGGCGGCTTGGCTCTTGGTGAGACACTGTCCGGCCAGGCAGTAGCTGTCGTGTCCACAGGACGTCCCATCGGCCCAGGGAAAGTTCTTGGTCTGGCACACCAGCAGGCCGTTGGACGTGGTCACCGTGCACCACAGAGCGGCGCAGGTGGTGCTCAGGTCGGGGCAGTGCTGCGAGTCGTCGCCGAAGGTCAGCCGGCACTGATGGTCGGCGTCGTAGACGGTGCCGGGCAGCGGCTGGGGGAGGGGCTGAGGTTTGGCCGGCTTGTCCAGGAGACACTGGCCGTGGCCGTTGTCCAGGAAGGTGGTGACCATGAGGGCGGAGCAGGGGGACCACGGCTGCTGCTGGTCCAGGTTGGACAGGGTGGAGGCCATCATGTGGGAGCCCCAGTGGGCGCCGTTGACCCCGGAGCACAGCTGGGCGTCATCGTGAGGCATGTTGAAGACGTGGCCTGGAGGACAGAGACAAAAACAAGTTCTTTTTAGAAACCCTGGCCTGTTATTACAAATGTTGAATTGATTTTGATTTTGATTTTTTATATTTACCCAGTTCATGTGCAACAGTGAATGCTGCCTGGAGTCCATCATCTTCAATAATGGAGCAGCTTCTGTCGGGGTCACACACCGTGCCGACATCCGCCATCCCCAGAGTGTCACAGGAGTGGGCTCCACACAGATCCTGGGGGGGGGGGGGGGGCACAAAGAGAGGGGGGGGGGGCACACAGAGGAAAATTAGTATGTGGACTCTTATTTCCCGCCACTTCATTTTTTTTTTCTCTTCTTGCCGACTTACTGTTCTGGTGAAGAGCACGGCGGTGTCGTAGTGCTCGGGGTGCCGGTCGCTGGCCGGGTTGTGCTGCCGTTGCCACTGGCAGAAGTTGCGGAGGGTCATGGCGGCGTTGGAGGACACCTGAGGGCCCCGCTCCTCCTCGTACACCACCAGCAGCTTCACCACCGCCAGGCTGATGGAGTTGTGGATGCTGGGGTGGCGGTAGAGGCGGGACGCCACCGCCATGATGGTGAGCAGGTACGGCTTGAGCCCGGCGCCGTGGAACTCGGCCATGGACTGGTCGGCCACCAGCATGATCTCCAGGTAGCGAGGGGTGGACACGAAGCGCCTGCTCCTGTGGTGAGCTGAGGAGAGAGAGAGGCACCCAGGTCAGACCAGCGTCTCAAGGGTCAAGGGTCACGGGACACGGTGTCCAAATTTAACCGCACTTTATTTAATATCAGTGGCACTGGCTGTTTTTCTAATTGCGTCTGGAGCTGTAAATGAAGCCAGTGTTCGCAGCAGCTACAAAGGGACACTTTTTTTTTTTTTTTTTTTTCAGGGGGGCTCGAGGCTCCGGATGTGCCTGTGGGAGCCTGGCTGCTCCGACTCAGCCTCACACCACCGGCGGCTCCTCCTCCTCAGGGTCCACATTCCTAAACTGACCTTCTCGGGTGGAAAAAAAAAAAACGTCGAAAGGAGAAAATCCTTCCTGGGGAAAAATGTCTGCCGGTGCGAGTAGTACCAGGAGGCGCGTTTACACGTCTCAGCACCGCCGGGCTCTGGCTGGCCCCAACCCCCCCCCCCCCCCCCCCCCCCCCACTCCTCCCCCTCTTTCCTCTGGAAGAACTAGCTCCCTCCCTTCCAGTGCTGTCAAAAACGGTGGTCGGATCCATTACGCACGCCGTGCGCCCTGGCGCACCAACAGCTCCAGCTGACTTCGCTCTGCGCGTTAACTACACACAGATCCACCGAGTGAATAAATCTTCCCAGATTTTTTTATTTTTATTTTTTCAATCTGTCACTTGAAAGACTCCGTCTAATGTGAGCCAGCGGACAGACTGTGGGTAGCAGTGCGTAAAATATGAACCTCACCTGTTTGCTGTGCGTGCACGGCCGCGCGCGGTGCCTCCTTCTCCAGATTCTTTGGCACCCGCTGCTCGTCCTCGTTGACCCCGCACTTGGAGCTCCCTTCCTCGGCCAGAGTCGACCGACCCCTCCGGCGGATCGTGTGCACTTCCTCCTCGGTGCCCTGGAAGTCGCTGGAGTTGAGGGGCTGGATGAAGTACTCTTCGCCCTGAAAGTAGAATCCGCCCCTGAGCCCGTGGCACAGGTTGAGGGCCGCGGCGGAGCTCTGCTCTCCGTTCACGGTGCCCGAGTAGAAGCAACCCGGTTCGGCTCCACTTTTGGGCTCCTGGGTCGGCTCGGACTCGGGGGTGCCCACAATGTGGAAGACAAACCCCGGCGCCAAGAAGGTCTCGTCGGGTTCTAGCTGCAAGACCAGCTCGGTGCCAAATACGTCCAGCCGGTACACCCTCATCTCCGCCTCCTTCTCCTTCTCCTCCGCGGAGAGAGTCCTCCACGCCTCGGCTTCACCCTCCGACCGGGCCGCGGGGTCCAGTCTGACCGGCACCACCGTGCCCTCCTCCCACGCGCCGCGCGCCGCGCCGACGCACAAAACCAAGCCGATGGAGAGGTGGAAAAACAGCATCGTGACGCTGTGAAATCCCACAGGTGGAAAGAGAAATCTCTAATTAAGGTCTCTAGGAGGAAACGCGTAAATCCTTCCAAAAAGAGGTTTTCCACTCTAAGCTACAAACCCCTACAAAGTTTTTGAACTCCCACAAAACTGTCCACAAGCATAAAAAAAATCAAAAAAAATCTAAAGAGGGATCGAATCCAGTGCAACGTTCATTTATTTTAAGTTCTGTGCAGGTCTGACTTGTTGCAGAATGTCCTTTGGTGAAATGAAATTCAAAGTTGGGTCTCAGCAGTAAATTCCAACAGGTCTCTCCCTCTTCCAAACCCAGCAGATGTCTCTGGTTTTTTAAGTCTCTCTTTGAGTTCAGGGCAGGCTGTGCTCTGCTGGCCCCTGTAGTCTGTTCTCTGCTCTCAGACCAGAGCCGGGCCCTGCTTTATATGCCCCCTGTCCCGGGACCCTCCCCTTTCCTCAGGGCCCTTTGATGTGAGAGGGGCCAAATCCCGTGCGCAATGAAAACGCACCAGCGACCTGGAGCGTTGCCATAATAATCACACAGTGAGTGTACAGAGCTGTGGGCTGAGAAACTTCTCCTTTTTTTTCAGATCTCGGCTCGTCTCTAACATGATGTACACCAACACACACACGCACGCACGCACGCACACACAACCACTGCAATTAATATGAGTCAGATTGATGGATGATTTCACTTAGCGCGCCTCCTCTGTGGCACAAATAATAATAATAAAAAACCCCAATATATTTCGATGCTGTGCACTTTTTAAATTATTTAGTGGGATACACGGATTTATCAGCCTTCTGGTGACAGGCAGCGGTGGCTGTTGTGGTGCAGTGTTATATGTGTCAGTGCAACTGGAGACTGGTGATGGCACCGGGATGGGGAACAGTAACCATACCGTGCTGGCCAGGGCTCCGGGAGCCGCGCTGGGCTCTTCCGTGCCAAGCCGGCTGTGGTGCGCCGTGGCCGGGATCCTCAGCTCTGCTCTCCGGGGAGAGGGGAGCAGAAAGGGGCCGCTGAGGTCTTAAGGTGGATCTGCTCCTCCGCGGCGATGCCTCCGCGCACAAACCAAGGCAGGAGGAGCCCCTGTCCTCCTGCTCGCGCACCCTTCCGCCCGGGCCGTCCCTCCTCTGCAACAGGCTGCAAGACTCTACGCTGAGCTCCATCCAGAATCACAGGCAGCAAGATTCAACTCATTTGAATTCAGATCAGCAACTGACATGACAAATAAATCAAAGGCCCTTCACGGTAGAAAAACAACTTTCAAATATGAACATTCGAAAAATGTATCAAATGCATGGAGCTGAAAAACGGCAGCAAAATAGCAAATCTCTATGAGCAATGTCGAAATCATGGTCAAAATAAGCACACCGCGTTCTAAGGAGTCATAATTATTGTATCACTAATTAAATGTCATTTCACATCATTGATAATGAGATGCGTCATGTCCTGGCTCACCGAGGACAAACATCAGTGATGCGTCAGAGGAGGCCCGATTACTGGAAGTCCACCTTAAGAGCGTCAGCTCAGAGAAGTGATGAGTTGAAGTTTCCCACACTTCCAGTAGATGGTGGGAACGTGCTGCAGAACCTCCCAGGACCCCGGCGGAGGATTGCAGACCTGAATCCGCCAGGTGGCGCAGTTGCACCACTTTAGGATTTGGACTCGGTGTGAAGCAGGAGCCTCTGGCCACAGGGAGGCAGCCTGGGTCCAGGGAGCAGGGTTAACCTGCAGCAGGGTTAACCTGCAGCAGGGTCAAAGGTCACAGTTACAAGTTTAGGGGAAAATACCTTTTGACTGGTAAAATTCATATTTTACATTCAAAATAAAATGATCAGACCACAAAATGACAAAATTATTATAGATAACCCCACACAGTACCATGAACAATCTATAGATAAGAAATAAGAATTATTTATGATATATACCTGTTCTCAGTGATTTTTGTGATGTGATGTCGGGTCAAATTACTTGAAGGCGTCCAGGTGGAGCCTCTATAAATTTGTACCCTTGCACTCCATTGAAAATGGCTGGCACAGGTGAGCCGGCTGGGATTTAGAGGCTCTTGGCTCCGCCCACAAAGGAAGGGGAAGGCAGGTAGGAGTGGGTGGTGACTTACCATCTAGGGAAATGAGGGATTTTCTAGTCATTATCATCGATCATTCATTATTATACATTTTATATCATACGGCTGCCTTCTGGCCCTCACTCAGGTTTATTTGGAATTCAAAAATGTGAAAAATTCCTTTCCATGACTTGTTTGTAACTAAAACACATGCAATCATATTAAAATGTGACAATATAAACAACTCAGAGACACAGACATTTAAATATAGAGATTTTATGTACATATATTCATGTGGATGACTAGAAAAAGGAAGAAACACTATATCCTTACAGAGGAATGATTCCGCACAAGTCCTAAGTTAAATAGTAATTTGATACAAAAATTAGTATAATAAATAAAACTCATCTCGTTGTGTTTTTTTATTCACACATACCAGTTGTACAAACAATAAATTACAAGTTCAGTGCTGTGTTTTCTGTCGTTCAGCGAGAGGTTTCTCCACCGGAGGGGTCAAAGTAAGTTGTAGGTGTGTGTGTGTGTGTGTTTGTTTGTGTGTGTCTGAAAAACGGATGGATTGTAGCAATGGTGTGTGTAAATACGGGTTGAATAGTAACACATATATGAAAGGTCTATGCATGACACAAACATGTCTACATTGTGTAAATAAATCTCAGCGCTCTCCGCGAGTGGTGCGTTGACCCCCGGGTCGTCTCAGGGTTGTTGGTTCTGTTTCACCCGGTGCCACGTGGGTGAGGTTTGCCACACATGCCAGATTTAGCACACTGGCAGGAAAATATCACACGAATCCATTTGGTGCAGGATGGAAATTACTTTGTGATCTGTGGCCAATCAAAAATGAGCTCAGGGAAAGGACCAATAGGAAAAATGCCTTATAGCCTTTGAATACTCTACATAATAGAACCAATGAAATGAACCCAATCACAAAGTAAGGAAAGTGGATGATACAGGAGGATTTAAGGCCACTTCAGCTATAGCTTCTCAAGGGGCACTTGGTTGTATATAATCGTTTTTTGGAAAATACACCATTTTTAAAATGAGAGGATTAATAACGCACTCGCACACTGGAGGGGTGTCAATCATCTCATGTCAAATCACTCCAGTTCTTTTCCAGTTCCCCGGCACAATATGAATTGTTCTGGCAAACTTCACCCGTCAGGCTCAAATGCAAACACAGGACGTATGAGTAAAAATAAAGAATGAGAGATGAAAAGGAAAAAAAAAAGAAAAAAAGAAAGTGTCATTTCCAAAAAGAGACAACTATAACTTTGTGTCTCTCTTGCCGTCGTTGCGAGTATCCAGGGCACACGTTGTCATAGTAGCATTGTTTCCTACACACAAACTAACAGATATTTAGAACACCACACACACAAAAAAAAAACACAGGGACTTTTAAACTCCCAGCACCAGTGTAATGATTGATACAAGCGGAACTGAGAGAAAAGAACTGTACCCCTCACACACACACACACACACACAGACACGCACGCACACACGCACACAGAAATAAAGCATCACCTCAAATCGGACTCGTCAACCCTTCATGAATGTGAAGGAGTGTCTCGGGTTATTTTTTTGACCCTCTGTGCACTGAACAGTTTTGTCCCGTAAAGGCCAGCGTACTCTGACCAATCAATCACGTGATCAAGTTTGTTTATGGAAAAAAAATAAAATAAAAAAATGTCAGAGACTTTTGTTGTTCTGATGTTTTTGGTATTTTGTAGTTGGTATGGAGGTTCCAGTGATTTTATATTGTTTTTAACATTCTTACTCAAACAAATGTTGTTGTTTTTGCAGTTACTAAAACTAAAAAACCTGGACAAAGGGATCCTGGAACGGAGCGGCGTCCGAGTTGGGCAGGAGACCAAAAACAGACTTTTCAAATACCCGCAGTGATCAGAACACGTGAAATAGCGCTAAACAAAAAAAAGGACACACAACATGCATGCTGTTACAGAGCAACAAACACACACACACTAAGCCTCTCAGTGGGCCGGTGTAAAGACAATCACTTATTGTCTAACGTGGAGTTAAAAGACGGCATGCAGCTGGAGTTCGGAGCTACGCACGTGGGAGGGGGGCATCACACAGACACACACGCTCCCCGGGTGGAGGCTGCTGGGACAGCTCTCCGGCGTATGGTCCCGTACATCCACGTGTCCAATGTGGCTCTGAGTGTCCAACGTTCACAGTCCACCTTAAGTGTCTACGCCTCCAAAAAAATCCGCGGGTCCATTCCTTGGTTTCCGACACGCGAGACGTGTTATCAGTCCTCTTTCTTTTTTTTTTCCCCGTTTTTGTCTCAACATTTCTTCACCACACAGTGTTTGAAGGCGGAGGGCCGGGAGCTCAGCGTGCACCCCTTGGACAGTTTCCCGTCCCGGTCCTTGCACTGCACCGTCCGACTCTGCCAGCCCGTGTCACAAGTCCTGGAGCAGGTCATCCAGGGGCCCGTCACCCACTGGGGCCCCGGAGGCGGGGTGGAGCGGCCCGGGGGCGTGGTCGGGCCTGGGGGAGGAGGAGGAGAGGAGGACGTAGTCGCGGTGGAGGAGGAGGTGGTGGTGGTGGTGGTGGTGGTGGTGGTTCTGGTGGTGGGGGACGCCGTGGTGGTGGTGGTGGTGCTTTGCAGGAAGGCCGGTTTGGGGTTGGGGAGCGTCCGGCGGGGCATGAAGAAGCTGTAGCGGACATCCAGTGGCTTTTTGGCGTCCGTGGCAAGAATCTGCACCACCAGCGCCTCCTGCAGGGCCCCGGGGCCCATGCTGTGGAGCCACTCGTCCCTCTGGCTCCACCCGCTGTAGTTGAGCACCGAGCCCATGAGCGGGATGATGGTCTCCGAGGTGGAGATCATGAACTTGCCGTTGAGGAGGTACTCGGCGCCGGGCCGCCGCAGCGCCAGGTAGGCGGTGTAGCGCGTCTGGTCCTTGGGCTTGTGCTGACGAACCTTGATGTGGGTGGAGCCTGCCGGGATCTTCACTACGTCAGTGTAACCTTTACTGATTGGAGGGAAAACAAATCACTTCAAAATCATCTTCAGCGTCACCGATTCTTGGATTATTAAAAGATTGCACATATGATCATTTTATAAGAACGTGTAAGTCACGTGGTTTTTTTTTTACCTCTTCTTGGTGAAGTTGCCCACCACGCGCACGCACCCCAGGCTGTCGCCTCCGCACACGCCGCACTTGTCGAACTGCAGCTTGGAGCCGATGATGCCGTCGCAGCCCGTCCGCACGCACTTCCCCTTCACGCACACCGAGCTGCTGTGAGGACGACACTCCGTCCCGTCCACCACCTGAACGCACGACATCGTCAGACTCCGCCCACTTGTAATGAATCCAGGAAATAAATCTGGCCGCCATTGTTTAACTCGGTGATCTTCAACCACTGTGCTGTGCGAAATGATTACATTTCTTTTTGGTCCAAAAAAATATTATTTAGTTACTGCAAAAAAAGAAATGATCAACAAACAAATCTAAATATTAAATAATAAATATTTTAGTTTGTGCTAAATGTGCTATGGCTTAAAAACAAGGTAAAAATCCGCTTGAACGAGCTCACCCTGTGGGAGAACACCACGTAGTATCCCGTTCCTTTGGCTCTGCAGGTCAACTTGCAAACGTCTTTGGGGAGAACTCCGGCGTATTTGGGAACCCACTCCACAAAGGTCTTCACGCCTTTGGGATCCGTCTGGGGACCGTTCCGCACCTCACATTGCTCCTGGCGGAAACTCTTACCTGGAGGGAAAAAGATCCAATAAAACACGTTTAAATTAAATTAAATCTATTATTTAATCAAAAGAATTGATAGTTTAGCTTCAATTATTATTATTATCATTATTGCTCAAATTATTCTTATTATTCTTATTATTATTCTTATTCTTATTATTGCTCGAATTATTATGATTATTGCTCAAATTATTATTATTATTATTATTATTATTATTATTATTATTATTATTATTATTATTATTATTATTATTATTATTATTATTATTATTATTATTATTATTATTATTATTATTATTATTATTATTATTATTATTATTATTATTATTATTATTATTATTATTATTATTATTATTATTATTATTATTATTATTATTATTATTATTATTATTATTATTATTATTATTATTATTATTATTATTATTATTATTATTATTATTATTATTATTATTATTATTATTATTATTATTATTATTATTATTATTATTATTATTATTATTATTATTATTATTATTATTATTATTATTATTATTATTATTATTATTATTATTATTATTATTATTATTATTATTATTATTATTATTATTATTATTATTATTATTATTATTATTATTATTATTATTATTATTATTATTATTATTATTATTATTATTATTATTATTATTATTATTATTATTATTATTATTATTATTATTATTATTATTATTATTATTATTATTATTATTATTATTATTATTATTATTATTATTATTATTATTATTATTATTATTATTATTATTATTATTATTATTATTATTATTATTATTATTATTATTATTATTATTATTATTATTATTATTATTATCCCACTCACTGGATGCAGGACACGGGGAGACGCTGCAGGACCGGTAGATGGCTCTCTTGCCGGTGCAGTAGCGTCCGTGGTTGCGCGGCGGGGGGTTGTTGCAGAGGCGCTGAGCAAACTGCACGCCACCGCCGCACGACCTGGAGCACGAGCCCCACGGACCCCAGGAGCTCCAGCTGCCGTGATTGGACACCTGGGAGCAGGGAGGAAACAGGGAAGAGGAGGAGGAGGAGGAGGAGGAAAGAAAGCGAAAAAAAAAAAATAGAATTAGTGCTTATCAAACCACGTGGCACGGAAGAAGAGGAAGGCCTTTGAAGAGAGATTTGGGATGGAGATAAATGTGGCGTGCGGGGAGGTTTGTGGAAAAGGAACAAAGCTAAGCTCATGTGATAATAACTGCAGCCCACATGTTTCCCCTCGGGAGTCACATCCTCGAGGTAACACGCTTTTTTTGTGTGTTTTTGAGTTACATGTTTATAATCCTGAAGCTCTGATAAGCTTCTCTGGAAACTGTTTGGATGTCTCACTACTTCCTCTGTGAATATAATAATAACAACTGGTCCAGAATGCAGCAGGTTGGATTCATTGCAACTCATGTGACAGATACATATAAAGAAAATGATCTTTTTTTCGTCTCTGTGCAGACACACACACACACACACACCTCTTGCCAGGAGCAGATCTGCTCCTTTTTATATATATATATATATTTCGATTTGAGACCACCCCTTTTTCCGGCCCCTCTTACCGAGTAGTGTCTCTTCCTGGTCTTGTCCACGCACTTCCCCTGCAGGCAGATGCGTCCCTTGCCGCACGGCGTCCCCTCCACGGCCGGCAGCTTCTTGGTCAGACACACCATCTGACCCTGACGAATCACGGCGCACCACAGCCGCGAGCACACGTCCATGCCCGGGCACACCGTGTACTCCGGGCCGAAGGCCAGGCGGCACTGCCGCACGGCGTCGTAGCTCTGACCCGGGAGCTCCTCCGGGCCCGGGAGCGCCTGGCGAGGAGAGTCCAGGAGGCACTCGGCTGCGGAGGAGGAGGAGGAGGAGGAGGAGGAGGAGGAAGAGGAGGGCTGATTTAGTCTTTTTGACGAACGAGGCCTGTGTGATTTTATGATGCGGCTGCGACGGGAATTATGCAGAGAGAGAAAAAATTTCCAATAACGTTTTATAGCCTTCGTGAATGAAACTTCATAATGAATCAAAAAAAAGAAAAAAAAAAAAAGCCACATCTTGATGACCTGCCAGTGATTTGTCTCTGAACCGCAACCGCACTTTTTTTTTTTTTTAAAGGAAGTTAATAGGATTGCAAATAAGAGGTTCCAGCTTTTTTCGGTGGTTGAGAGAAAAAGTCCGATCTACACGGAGGAGAGTGAATACTAAAACCCCCCCCCCCAAAAAAGCGCCCCTCCGTGACTCCGCCCCCACTCACCGTTGCCGTCGTCGAAGAAGTCGGTGATGGTGGCCGAGGTGCAGCGGCTATGCAGAGAGAGAAAAAATGTCCAATAACATTTTATAGCCTTCGTGAATGAAACTTCATAATGAATCAAAAAAAAGAAAAAAAAAAGAAAAAGCCACATCTTGATGACCTGCCAGTGATTTGTCTCTGAACCGCAACCGCACTTTTTTTTTTTTTTAAGGAAGTTAATAGGATTGTAAATAAGAGGTTACAGCTTTTTTCGGTGGTTGAGAGAAAAAGTCCGATCTACACGGAGGAGAGTGAATACTAAAACTCCCCCCCCCAAAAAAGCGCCCCTCCGTGACTCCGCCCCCACTCACCGTTGCCGTCGTCGAAGAAGTCGGTGATGGTGGCCGAGGTGCAGCGGCTCCACGGCTTGGAGGCGTCGATGGACGTGAGGATGGACGACATGAGGCGCTTGTCGCTGTTCACGCCAAAGCGCTCCTCGCAGAACTTGGAGTCGTCGTGGGACAAGCCGAGCAGGTGTCCTGGAGCGGAGGGGGAGAGAGAGGGAGAGGAAGAGGGAGAGAGAGAGAGAGAGAGAGAGAGAGAGAGAGAGAGAGATTTAATTTTGAGTCTCAGGTCTGCACAAGCTACAGGAATGAGAAAAGACAACACAGCAGCTGCTCAGATGAAACTCCCGTGATGTTAATCAGCCAGAGTGATGAATTGACAGTGTGCAGGCCCTGGCCGGTCCATGGTATATGTGTGTGTGTGTGTGTGTGTGTGTGCGTGCGCGCGCGTCTCCATGCCCACCTATTTCGTGCGCGACAGTGAAGGCAGCGTGGAGCCCGTCGTCCTCGATGACGGCGCAGCTTCTCTCCGGGGAGCAGATGGTTCCCACGTCGGCCATGCCCAGGGTGTCGCAGGAGTGGTGTCCGCAGAGGTCCTGCACACGGTAGAGAGAGAGCGAGCGAGCGAGCGAGCGAGAGAGAGAGAGAGAAAGCATGTTTTTTAATTCATCCAGAAAAATGTTGCAATGTATTTTCAGGACGGGATGACACTTATCACACGTGGAGGCTTGTCCTCCTACATCACCTCTTAATTGGCACAGTGTCTCTTTAATTTCCCTCTCTCTCTCTCTCTCTTTCTCTCCCTTTTTAATACCCACTTCCTTCCTGGGCCTCACTGGGAGCCAGAGAACATGGCATTGATCTTTGTTTGGATTCCCACGCACGTCCATGCAGACGGGGCGCGGATCAAACGCATAATCCATCCGTCGCATCGGTGCACGTGCACGTACGCGTGTGCACGTAGGCGCACGTGTACGAAGAGAGAGAGAGAGAGAGCGATGGGGGGCGAAAAAAAAAAAGACACTCAGACACACACTGTCCTGTGGAGAAGATGAATTGTCATGTTAAGTGGTGCTGACAGGCCTGCTGGGTCATGTGTGTGAGGCATTCAGGGCCCGTCGGTTTGAAACAAACTGCTCTGTGTTCTGTGCTCACACACACACACACACACAACTGAGTGGGTGGGACCCACACGCACACACACACACACACAGTCCGACTGACTCCGAGTTTCTCCCCACTTGACAGGCGAGCTGTTTGTTTTCAATCAGACTTTGAGAATCTATAGAGACGCTTACCTTCATATTTGCTCTGTTTCTCTTTCCCTGTTTCCCACCGTCTCATTTATTTATTCATTCACTCGCTCACAGGCTCCAGTGTGAGAACACATTTTTCTTCCTGCCCTTCTTGTATTCTCAGCTTTCCCTGATGCAGCACAGGAGAAAAAATGCTAATCTTGCGTAGAAATGACCCCGGGACTCCTGTCCTGTCTCTCCCTGTTTTTTTTTCACCCCCCCTTTCCTCTGAACTTTGCTTTCATCCGACACACATGTAGAGAAAAAACAAAGTGAGAGGGGAAAAGAAAAAGGGAAATCAGGAAATAGGCGCCGCCGGGGGGGTGGGGTGCCGGAAATTAAAGAGAAGAGTTGAGAGAAAAAGGAGTTTGAGAAATATTGGCAGAAATAACAAGAGAACAGGTGGCGAAGGCGAAGGTCAGGAGACCATCAGCGTACGTGTGTGTGTGTGTGTGTGTGTGTGTCTGTGTGCGTTACAAGACCACTGGCAATCTCGGCCAAGGCGCCTGTTAAACAAACAGCCCGGCCTGTGTGTGTGTCTGTCTGTCTGGGTGTGTGTGATGAAAACAGGCGGCAAAAACCCACAACATGTGCGTTGTCTGGGAAGTCGGATGTGTCATCCGCAGGACACAACAAGTGGTGAAAGCCCACTCACTCCAAGTCGCAAGCAAAATCGCCTATAATCAATAATCAATGACATGGCTGATGGTGCAATGGAAAGACGTTTGTGTTGACAGAATTCAGGCAGATTTTACGGTGGAGTGACGTTCAGGTTCCACATTGTCAGCGGTTTACGAAATAAAACAAACCAAAGGATGACGAATGGAGCTCGAGCCCATTCTGCGACGTCTCACGGCACCAAAACACGAAGCAGCTGAAGGTCGGAGAAACTGCGGCAGGGCAGGGTGAACTCTCTGGATTGGTCGTGTGTGTGTGTGTGTGTGGGGGGGTCGGTCTGTCTGCAGGTTGTCAACATTTGCCAGACGAAGGATAGCATGTGTGAAATATCAGGAACATTTAAAACAAATAGAGGGAGTAGCTGTGATGGTGCTGAGGGCTGGGAAATGTACACTTTAATGTACATGGAGAGAGAGAGAGAGAGAGAGGGGGGGGGGGGCAAGACCGTGTGCATCGAGACCACCGATTGGCTGATTGATTTTTCACTATTATTACCCCCACACACACACACACTCCAGTTATACACAAAACGTCTTCAATAGGACAACTCGGGTGCATTATTCCAAAGCGACCCCACACGCCCCCGGCTTGAAAAGGTCAACGCTTCGAGATCACTGACATCACAAGCTCCTGCCAGCCTCGTCTGCACAAATATTTGAGGCTGTTGCTGCAAGATGCAAAAAAATGGGAAAAAAAAAAAAAAAAAAAATGCAATAAATGGAGACAGAGGACACGCAGCTCTCTCTCTCTCTCTCTCTCTCTCCACCTGACAGTGAGGCTTTGTTTGTGGGACACAGCCATGCATATCATTTAATGTTCCCGTATACACGGATGCACGCACAGAGTTGGAACGCCCCCCTTCCCGTTGTTTTGTTGTTGTGACGGTGGTGCCGGTGCTGGTATGTGCGCAGCCCGGTGCGGGTCACCTCACCGCGGGCACCGGGGGTCGGAGGGATTGGACCCCGGACCACAAAGAGAAAAGAGGGGGGCAGGGGGGGGGGTTCCCCTTCACCCACCCTCATGTGGTCTGACTCCACAATCACTGGAAATCACTGTTATTCACTCCAGAGCTGGAAAACCCGAGAATTCTCTCTCTCTCTAAGCTCACCTCTGACGTTCAGTAGAATAAAAAAAAAACAAAAAAAAAACAGCCGGAGCATCTCTGGTTACACATCCAAAGTCAATCCAAAGCACATCCAAGCGTGTCTTCGGCGGAGCCACAAGCATAACAAAGTAATTTTTCCCAGAAAAAAAAAAAAATTGCCCAACACATCGCCAAGTCTCGCATATCACACTCACAAGGCAGCACGGTATGAGGAGCCAGAGCCAAATCTAGTTATTTCCTCTCTGGAAACATTAATGGTTCAATCCTGTTAAATGTAAAATTCAATTTTTGATTTTTTTTTTGCTTTATGCTGCACCATTGTGTGAGGAATTTTAATCTGGCCAAAGTGTGTCTAAAGTCCAAATGCAAGTGTGGTTCTCATAAAGAAAAAAATGTCAGCATCTTCATATTCCAAATCTTCTTTTTTTTTTTTTTCCTTCACCAACACCTGAACTTCAACTAGTGGAAACATATTCCTCCGGAAAAACCACCTGCGCCAGAATGTGGTTTTCTTAAAATTGCTCCACTTTCACTTGCTCCGCATAAAAAAACAGAAAAAAAAAATGTTTAGATGTGAACAAACCTCAACCACACCTGTTAACAGAGATTTCAACACAGAATCCGAAATAATAACGGCCTCCAATAACCGAAGAGGTCAAAGGTCAAAGTTTAAAGTACGAAGGCGGAGGCTTTTTTTCCCCTCTACATTTTAAAACTCGACAGTGCAAAAGGTCACGACCCCAAACTCAACTCAAGCTTGGGGCCCTCGTGTTTATTCTGCACATTGACACAGCTTTTTTTTTTTTTTTAAATGGTACAGATAAGAATCCATGGCCAGCTGTGCAGCGTTTCTACGGTGACGTGTGTCACCGTGGATGATTACACACCGTGCTGACGGGTCAAATCTACAGTATGCCCTCCAGGTTTCTTGCGTGTGTGAGGAGTCAGGCGTGTGAATCATGCATGACAGAAATCATTAGCCAGCTGATATATAGCACTGAGAATATAAATGACACAGAGGCTACCGGGTGGAGAAAAAAAAAGAAAAAAAGGAGGGAAGCCCCAATAGGAAAAAAAAAAAAATAAAGCCCTCAGGACACTTTCTCTCCTCCTGTCTGTGCAGGTGTACTGACAACAGGTTGCCTGTAGAGCCACAAAAACAAACCCACATGCCATCCTCCTCTTGGGGAATGCAAGGCCAGCGGCGGTACCAAAAAAAAATCGACACCTGCGGGGCCACGACAAGACCTCGCATGACTTCAACACACTCGCAATCCAAGGCAAAAAAAAAAAAAAAAAAAAGCCCTCCGACACGTCAACTGGATCTAACCACCGTACAGCCACACCCGGAGAGGAGAGGGGAAGAATGCAAGCGTGGAGCTGGAGGAGGAGGAGGAGGTGAGAGAGGGGATAAATGAGTGTGGTCTGGGTGAACGTGAGGCTTCTCTCGGGGTGGATGTTGTTTGTTTTTCTGACAGCTCCCAGCTCCAGCTGACAGACGCTGGAAAAATAATGTGCAGACTGGATTGAGAAGCAGAAGAAGAGGAGGAGGAGGAGGATGGTTACAAGGCTGAGGGTGACCACCTCATTAACAACAGTTTCAAGGTAGATTGAAAGATTTTATTTCTTTTTTTGAAATGCACCAAGCCTCCAACCATGGGAAGAATGTGCCTGAGATGGGCCGTCAGGGGACTGGGAGGAGGAGACAGAGGAGCCTGCCCAGAAAAACACCAGGCGCAGGAAATACAGTTTTTAGGGCTGTTTCAAGATTCGGCAGAAAGAAGAAGAAGAAGAGGAGGCGGAGGAGGTGCTGGAAAGAGAAGGAGAGAACACACACACACACACAGTGAAGGGCTAGAAGTGAGCAGGTTATGTAGTGTTCACCTGGGATGGACTGTGGCTCCACCCATGTATGACAGCATGCAATTAGGTCATCATGAGGGTCATATTCTTTTGATTATTATTAAGTGCTGACTTATTTTATGGCTGTGTGTGTAAAGCCATCCACAGATCAACCAGGGGGGAGCTTACGCACAACCAGCTGCCACACTGGCAAACCCACGGTGGCGTCACCGGTGCCAGGGCCAGGAGTCCCCCGCTGGAGGTGGAGGAGGGCTTTGTTTACCTGCCTGGTGAAGAGGATGGCGGCGTCGTGGTGGTGCTGGTGGTCGTCGTCCAGCGAGTTTTGTTGGTTCTGCCACTTGCAGAAGCTCTTGAGCGTGGCCGCCGCGTTCTTGGTGACCTCCAGGCCCTTCTCGCGCTCCCCCAGCGCGGTCACCTTCACCACCGACAGCCGGATCGGGTTCTCGATGCTGGCGTGTCCGTACAGCTTGGAGGCGATGGAGGCCAGCGTGAGCAGGTAGTGGTTCAGGTCCTTGCCGTATTTCTTGGACATGGTGTCGTCGGCCACCAGCAGCAGCTCCACGTGCCTGGCGCGCGACACCGAGCGCCTGTGTCGCGCGCCCGGATCCGGAGCTTTGGAGAGCCGGTTCCGCGTCCGCTCCCTGCGCCGGCGTGTGGCCGCCGCGTCCCGGCGTCCCCTGCGGCCGTCGCGCGTCCCGCAGCTCTCGCGTCCCTCGCGCGCGGCCTCGAAGCTGAAGCTCTGGCGCGTGAACACGTGAAAGGCGCTCTCCGCGTCCTTGTCCTGCAGGACGCGCGCGTCCCGCTCGTGTCCCTTGGCCCTGACCAGAGGCGTGATGGTGTAGCGCGCCTGGTGGACGGCGAAGAAGCCCTCCAGCCCCCCGCCGCAGAGGTTGAACACGGCCAGGGACTCCGGGCTGGAGTCCACCGTGCCCCGGTACGCGCAGTCCCGCTGCACAGGCACGGGACTCTCCCCCATCATCGCCAGCACGTACTGCGGGCTGAAGTGCGGCGACAGCACCGACTCGTCCCGCTCCATGTCCAGCTGGAACCGGCTCCCGTCCAGGTAGAGCAGGTAGCCCACCTTCCCTCCTCCGTGGTAGATCCGGTCGATGGCCCGCACCACTCCATCCGTCCTCCGGGCAGGTGTGAGCAGCGAGCCGTTCGCAGGTGGAAGATAGAAACCCTGGAAAGTGGAGCGCGCGGCTCCCAGCCCCAACTCCGAGACGCACAGCAGCAGCAGCAGCGGCGGCAGCGACGGCGGAAACCAGAGCGTGTCCAGGAGCCGCACCATGGTTCAGTCACACAGGCCGACGCACATCCACGGCTCCACTAACACAACCGCGCACCGGCCGGACGCACAACTTTCAGCGGCTCCAAAAAGCGCATCCTCCCGATGTCCGAGCCCCCCATGCACGAAGAGCCAGAGAAAAAACACAAAAAAGGCATGAAGCTGGAAACTGGAAGAACAACAAAAAAAGGAGGAGATAAAACAAGAGGGACAGAGAGAAAGAGAGAGAGGGGAACTGTGTGCAGGCTGCACAGCACTGAGCTGAACTTGGAGAACAAAAACACAAAGTTTGCTCTTAATAGGACCCGGAGAGAAAAAGTCCTGCCCCCTTTGCGCACATCCACCACTCCTCCACCCCCCCCCCCCCCGCGCCCATCCCCCACCCCCCCCCCCCCCCCCCCCCTTCTTTCTTTCTCTCTCTCCTCTCTCCTCTCTCTCTCTCCTCCTCAAATCACAGTCAACAGCCTGAGGAGGGAGACCTGAACAATGCTCCAAGAGGGTCCATCAGTGTTGTTACCGAGAAACAAGGGATGAAAAACAAGAGGAGCAAAAAAAACAAAAAAACAAACAAGTTCCAGCAGGACCAACAAACCGCTTATCTCCACTCTCAGAAAAAAAAAAAAAAAAAAAGGTCTCCACGTTACACCAGCCAAACACTATTTATAACAGTTTCACCACTTTGACTCCTTTAATAATTGAAAAGTCCAACAAGGGGGGTTTCAACTGGAGACTTTCAGCAAACTATAGAGGGGGGAGATAGATAATTTATGGCCAGGCCAGAATAGGAACTCTGGGAATTTCCAGCGTGAGACTTCTAAGGGTGTGTGTGTGTGTGTGTGTGTGTGATGTATACAGTAGCACTGAATAGAAGAAAAGTACAGTGAAAAGTGTGTGTGTGTGCGTGCAGGTGGGTTACTGCCTCAGGTTATTGTTTTGTATCTTCATGGAAGTGTGATGCCGATTGGGATGGGATGTGAACCTGAAACCTCCCTCACCCACAAACACACTGGAGTGGCTTTTGTTAGGCATCTTTAAAAAGTTCCAAAACACTACTCATTTGCTGAGTCACCCAGTAGGTATTACCTCCACACACACACACGCAAGCGTGTGTCCATCTGCGTGCGTGTGTGTGTGTGTCTGGAGGGGAGGCCTCCCTTTGTGGACGCCACACAAGAAACCTGAGAACAGATATTAGGTTTCAGGTTTGTTGACGGTGTCAAGAGCCGGCGTCACCTGCGGGCATGGAGGGTGCAGGTACGCCGGCCAGAGAATGGGTGCCAGGCCAAAAAAAAAACAAAAAACGGAACGCCTTGTGCTGGTGTGTCACCGTCGCATCCCAAGGGGGCTGGGCTTAAGACCTTCAGGATTCCTGCTATGGCCGTGAAAACACACAAACACACCCACACACTTCACAATGGTGGCCACTGCAGTGTGGAACCAGTGTGGAGCTGAACTTCATGTCCAAATCAGCCAGCTGTTATGCAACGCACCTCCCACCCCCACCACCCGTCTCTTTCCTCCCCGTCCTCCCCCCCCCGCTCCCCCCCCCCCCTGCTGCTTTTCCCTCACACCCAACTGTCAAGTGTATTACCTGCAGTAAAAAAAAATAAAACCAGGAACTTGTGTGTGTGTGTGTGTGTGTGTGTGTCAGAGAGAGGATGTTGATCAGGACAGTGGTGACGTCAACATGGAGCTTTGGAGCTCCTGTGTCCGGCGGCAGCTTTTCACAGCTTTCATACATTTTATCCTCAAAAAAAAGAACACAGAAACAAATAAAAATGACCGTTTTGGATAATATCCCAATACCCAATAAAATGTGCAAAGGACAAAAATTGGAAATAGTCGTTGAGTGAAAAGTGCTGCAGCTGCAAACCGGTGGCACCCAGCCCGAAGCAAAAATTAGGCAACTTTCCACAGCATCATTCTCACAAACACAAACACACACACACACGACACTGGCTCACATCCCGCCTCTTTACGGTCTCTAACACACTCAGCCCATTGGATCCTATTTAATCCCCCCCATCATCTGAAAGCTACATGCATGCCAAAGCAACCATATGGACATGCACCGCCCCCATCATGTACACACACACACACACACAATTACACGGTAACCCGGATCACACGTGTAAAGGCAGGCTGTATACAGTAGTGTGTCATCAAAACAAGTTGTGTGTGGGTGTGTGTGTGCGCACATGTGTATGTGTGGGTGAGACCCCCGCGTGCCGAGCCACGTGTGTGTGTGGAACCCGTCCTACGTCGGTGAATCCAATACGGTTAATTGACAAGCCGAGCCTTTTACATAACCACCAGACTCCATCCAAGTGGTGGTGTCAGTACCCCCCCCCCCCCCCCCCCCGGCTGCGCTGCTGCTGCTCGCCCTAACCCCCGGCTGCGCTGCTGCTGCTCGCCCTCCCCTCCCTCCTCAGTATCTATGACTCTCTCTCCGTCTCTTTCTTTCTCTCACACACCCACACCCACACACTCACACACACTCTTTTTTTCTATCCCCCTCATAGACATTAAACCATTAATTCCCATCAAGATTAAAAAATAAATAAAAAATGCATAAGACGAAGGCAATCACGGCGCTTGTTCTCGTCATGGCTGAATGGCTGATGGAGTGTGTGTGTGTGTTTTTCTTCTCTCTCTCTCTTTTCCCCACTTCTTTTTCCTCTCCCTCTTTCTTCCTAGATACCAGGTGTGTTCTTAGCATCTGTTACCATGGCACCGTGGGGAGAGAGCCCGGGTCTCCCGAGTGACAGCCAGCCTTCCAGAAATAAAGAAAGTCAAAACACAAACTCTTTTATCCACAATGTGTATATATATATATATATATCTCTCTCTATATATATACACATATATAGAGATATGATCATTTAGAGAAGAGAACAGACGTTGCATGTACAAAAGAAGCCAGTTTAACAAAGAAAAGGCACATGAATAAACCTGTAAACAGAGATGATCAAGTTAACTTTGATTAAAGCCTTTCAGAAGACACCAGATGGGTTTATCACAATTCTTTGCATGTATATTCATCTCAGGATAAAAATCCTAGACCCCAGTTTGTAAAACGGCCCATTACATGAGAAACTTAAGCGTTTTTTTAAGCGATTTTTGAACTCGCGGCAGACACGTTGGGAGTTTCCCAGTGAAGAGCACAGCATGTCCTCGACTTATGCAAACAGTCGGATGGAGATTTCCCACAGAGACAGTGGTGGGGAAAAAAAATAAAAAAGGCATGGAAATAAATAATTCAAAATATCTTCTTGTCCCACACTGTAAGAGTCTGGAGTGGCAGTACTGCGACACTGGAATAGCATGAGGAATAATTATGAAAAAAACAAAAAAAACAACAAACAGATTGACTTGCCTTTGATTCTCTTTCATACTGCAGAATTTTCTATAGATTTTAGTTTTTTTTTTTTATATGAAAACATCACTTCAGTGCATAGAGGTAATTTTGATTGCTATTTCAAGAGGATCATGTTGGAGTATTTTGCAGTTTATATGCAAAGCAAGTTTCTCCCTTTAGAAAAAATTCTAAATATTGAAGTTCAAATAAAAAAATAACAAAAATGAAAAAAAGAAATCGGGGTTTGTCTACACAGTAGCACTTCGTAAAGTTGTCATAATAATGATAATATATACAGATGATGCAGATGATGCTTTTTGGTATAGAGCAAAGACAAAATGTCTTACTTTAGCAGAAACATTTCCATTCAAGACAAATCAACAGTGCATGTGACAGATAAAAAATAAAATAAAAAGTAAATTAACATTTCATGTAGTTCTGGGCGCGGCGTTATGATAAAACTATGTTGAAGGTAGTAAATGGGTTCAAGTCTGGACAAAACTAAATGAACAATGAGGATAAATATTTAAACATGTCATCAAGCTGATAACAGGAAGTCAAATAATGCATTTGGCCAATGCATCTTTAGCATTAAATTTGCCCTGGTTGTAAGACGGTGTATGAACCAATCACAGCGCGGCTTGTGCTTTGGATGAACAAATAAATAACAGTGTTGGAGACTTTCAGCAGAAAAAAAAAAGGCTTAAGATGAAAAGTGGAATACGTCTCCAAGATTAAATATAGCGGAACGTTCCAACCTCACAAAAAGCAAAAAGGATGTGTGATCAATGGTCAGCACTGTTTCTATGGTAAATACTGTATATGCATAAAAGTTAAAACTAAACAATATCATCAGTGTTCCCTATTGTGTGACTTTTGAGAGTCCCCTTCATTGTTTTAGAGCTTCAGTACATATATTTTTTTAAACTCTCCCATAAGTGCTCCCAAAATAAAATTCTATTTATTCCTTTGCCATCTACTGATGAAGGCCGTGTGATATGACCAGCAGCCACTGAATAAGTGAGATTTTTTAAGTAGGGTTCATTTATAGTCTTTGCTTTAGTTTTTATTCGTCTAATTCCAGAGAAGCACAGGGATGGAGATCACCTGATGTTTCCCGTCTTTTCACTCCTCCCACACGCAGTGCTGAGCATACGCGCCTGACCTTCAGGATGAAGGTCGAGGATGGACGCGGCCCCCCCCTTGTCGGCTCTAACCTCCACCCTCCCCGTTCACCACACCTGATTGGCTGAAGCGGCATCCAAAAATGCAACACCGACGAGAATCCGCCCATGTGACGCTAGATGACGTCCGTCAGCGGCTCTTTGGGTTTCTCCGTCAGAGGCAGCGCCTTGCCGTCGGTGGAGATATGGTGGAAGCCCGGTGAGTTTATGGCAGGGCTGCACAGGTGGTAGAAGCGCTGTTGGGGTCAAAAGGTCACAGTTAGTTCACCATCGCAGCTCTGAAAGAGTCTCATGTCAATCAGCAGCATGCTAGTGAAGAGATAAAAAAATAAAAATAAAATATAACCTGTGTCAGGGTTCCCGGGGTGGTGAGCAGGGCGTACAAGGCCCAGATGGGGAGCAGGGAGACGGAGGAGAGGGTGAGGAGCCAACCTAGCGTGGTGGCCCAGGCCGGGGCCAGCAGGCCTTTCCCCAGGACCAGAGGAGACCAACACACCAGGGAAAAGACAAAAGTGGCCTGGAGGAGCATGGGATACCACCGATATTTATAAAACGCAAATAACAAAACCGAAAGTGATGGATTGAGAAATGGAATGGAATCCCCAGACGTGTGTACTATGTCAACAGTGGGAAGGCAGGTCACTCACAGTGCACACAGCCGGGGTTAAGTACTTCCAGCACAGCTTGAAGACGGGCAGGGGGCTGTAGCCGGTCATGTCCCTGATGTTGGCGGAGAAGCGATCGGCTCCTGCGGCCAAAAGCACAGAAACACATTGAGTGAGCCGCCGCGGTGGTTTGGTTTCACATCTTGGTCTGTGGTGGTCAAATTTGCGGTTAGAAAATACTGGAAGCAACTATTACCAACCGTTTTCATGGTGGTTACTGTGGCAGTCATGGGAACATAAGTTATTTCTATACAATAAAAAAAAAATATTGAAAAAAAATCTGCTATCTGCTAATAACTGCAAAAAAAAAAAAAAGCTCAATGAAAACACAAAATCTATGTTGCGAGGCCATTTAGTGATGTTGATGGTCGTAGCTACAATACCATGAAAAAAAAAAGAGAATACATTTAACAATAAGATGAATATCATGGCATTACTGCAATGGATGGAAGTACCTGTGGTCTTTATTCTATGCTCCTGCTATTGCTAGGAAGTTGCAGTAATTGGTGATGGAAAGGTGCAGGGACATAAACAGTAAAAAAAAAAAAAAAAATCCTCAAAGTATGCGTTACTCGTATTCAACACACACATTTGACCTTTTGTGAACTCACTCGTTTGTTATCACCTGCAGTTTAAACCACTGCAACTTGCAAATTATGTATTTGTCGCTGGCACGCTAGAATGTATTGGTCTTGTATGGGGTGCAGTTGGTGAATGTCACACTTGAACAAACAATAGTGTTTTTTTTTTTGGGGTGAATGCCTCAGAAGCTCAGGTCTGGCTGGGATACGGGGCTCCCTGGGGCCCGGCAGACTGAGACTGGGAGGCGACGAGGGCTGATTTAGGGCCTGCAGGAGACAGACGGGGGGGCCTGGCCGGGAGCCAGTCTCCTTACAGCAGTGGGTAGCTGAGCCATGTTAATGTACCGTCTACTGACTCCAGGAGGAGGGGAGGAAGTGGACTGCATGACTCCGGGGGTGTAAAATTCAATTCTTTAGACGTTTTTTTTTATTTATTTTTTTCTTCACACATTTTTAAATCTAAGGTTGACAACAGCCAACCTTAGAGCAGCATGTGAAATCCCATGATCAGACTAATGAGTTCCATGCGACACAATGTGATTCAGAAGTGAGGTGGAATGGGCTTTGGGCTTTTTTCTTCATAAAAAAAATAAAAAAAAAAATAGATGGAGATAGATAGAGATTAGATGGGGGGGGATGTGATCCATACCATACACCCAGCCGACGGCCACTGACTGGAAGATGGAGAGCAGCAGCAGACTGGCTCCGCTGCAGGAATAATGGTCGTAGATCTGGAACACATACAGACCTCCCTGCGTCGCCATGGAGTCAACGGCATTATTTACACACATTGTTTGCCCACACACACCCCTCCATCCTGAGCGCGACCTACCGGCGTGACCATGACCAACCCGACCAGGAAGCAGACGACGCACACGAACAGCAGCAGCAGCTCTCGCCGGTGGCCCCGGCGAATCAGATGGGGGTACAGGTCAGACACCGAGGTCATCAGGGCCTCCAGGCTCACAAACTGGAGGACACAGGAAGGAGGCGGAGTCAGTCGTTATTCTACCCAACAGAGGACATAAAGCCGTCCAATCAGAAGCTGTTCCTGAAAGTCCACCTGTGTGTCCAGCCCCAGCATGATGATCATGAGGAAGAAGCACACGGCCCAGAGCTGGGGGAGGGGCATCATGGCCACGGCTCTGGGGTAGGCGATGAAGGCCAGGCCAGGCCCTGAAAGGACGCAACCAACCACACGTATGAGGACACATAGCTTTAGACATAACACGTATGACGCAGGCACGACAGGGGCAGGCGAAGGCGTCACCTGACTGGGCCACGGTGGATATGTCCACGCCCTGCTCCTCGGCCATGAAGCCCAGCACGGAGAAGATGGCGAAGCCCGCCAGGAAACTGGTGCCGCTGTTGAGGAGGCACAACAGGAAGGAGTCCCTGGACGGAGAGAGGACACAAAGCCGAGTTAAATCCAGTTCATCCAGACTACAGAGAGATCTTGCACCTCTGGCCTTGTTCTGAGGAGCTGCGGTTTGTTAAATGTAAATACAAGCCAAGTGTTAAAAGCCTGGCTCGCCGTGTGTCTGTGTCCGAGTGTGTGCGTGTGTGTGTGTGTGTGTGTGTGTGAGTCCTGGAGGGTGGGAAACACGGCAGCCAGGGCTTTTCTTTAAGGTGTGGCCGTATCACAGTGTTTTTCTCTCTCCATTCCACTCATTCCTCCTGGAAGCCATCCGACTACTGGGAACTCACATCTTAATTTCAAGTGAACACGGCCTGTCTGAGGTGGATGGAATTTTGCAGTTATGTGTGTGTGTGTGTCTCACTTGTAGCAGTCGTTGTTGTACTTGTTGTAACTGCCCAGGGCTGTGAGACTTCCCAAGCAGATTCCATAGGAGAAGAAAACCTGGGTGCCGGCATCCATCCATACCTCCAGACAGAGACACACACACACACACACAAGTCAACGGGAGCTGAAGAGGTTTAGCCAATCGGCTTTTAGGATCCTCCAACTGTCTTTTTTTTAAAAAAACATAAATGCACATTTTAGAGTTGAAAACAGTATTAGTTAATTTGTTTTCCCCAATTGTAAACAGAGAAAAAAAATTGTTAAAAAATGTGTTCTTCTCAGTTGGCATAAACACTGATCCCGATGTTTCTTTAAATACCTTATTAGGGCAGATTTATAAATGGCTCCTTTAATGACATAAAAAGTGTGTAGATTGATGCACGTTTTGTAAAAGAGAAAAAAATAAAAATAAATAAAAATAAAATCAACCCTCCAGCATCACTGCAGCCTGCATGGCCGTGCGCTTCTGTGATCCCAGCCTGATCCCAAACACTAAACTTAATATATCTGTATTTAATTAAAATAACTCCATCTCTTCATAATTACACATCAGGCAAACAAACATTCCTCAGGACATTCAATAATGTCCCAGCTCGGTCACGGAGTAATGAAACTGACGTTACGTATTAACCAAGATCAGAAGAGGATATTGTGTATCCCATGAACTGCATTTAAAAGTGACCTCGCACATTTTTGGCCAAGTTTTTCCTCTCAAGCTATTATTTTTTTTTTTTTTACAGAGTGGCTGAAAACAAACATTCCCACAGTTTAGTATCGGCCTGCATGAGCGCACGCTTCACTTTGTGTCCTGTACGTCTGAGAATCAGGATTTAAGGCTGGAAAAAAAAATTAAAAAAAATGACAACACACTACAGACAGGTGTGAGTTTTTGTGTACCTGTGGGTCTGCCAGTCGAGTGCTGTTGGGTTTGAGGTAGTAGATGATGCCCTGGGTGGCTCCGGGCAGGGTGGCACCGCGCACCAGCAGCACCAACAGCATGACATATGGGAAGGTGGCTGTCAGGTACACCACCTACAATGTACACACACACACACACACACAGCGCACAGGGGGATGTGGTCAGGACGGAAGGAGAGAGGAAAAAAAAAAGAGGGCAGACACACAAACAGAGGGGAAACAACCTAAAGAGGCAAAAGCCTGGAAAGTTGGAGACATTTTCTTTTTCAGACAGGAGGAGATTTATGTTCTGTTTTGGGAGTTCACTGGTTGAATGAAAGCAGGAAATGGCCTGGCCTGTTGTTTAATGTAATGCTGAATTACCTACTAAAAGTGAATTAAAAAAACAAAGCTTCTTAAAAGTCATGCGCCTCGTCTACACCTAAACGTTCCTACTGCTCCTGCGTGATGCTGGTGCAATGTTCACGTCAGAATCTGAGCGTCGTGATGAGGATGATGATGAAGATGACGTCCTAATCACCTTTCCCGTGGACTTGACTCCCTTCCAGACACAGAAGTAACACACGAGCCAGACCACGGCCAGACACAGAGCCAGCTTCCAGCTGACCGGACCCAGCTCGTCCAAATTACTGGACAGGCGCAGTACCTCCCTCCTACAACACACACACACACGCACGCACACGCACACCGCTGTTAACGCCGTAAATCCAGTGGTATTCCAAAACTGCACGACCAATATCCTGAACGCCAAACCACTCACTCCCAAAACTCCATGACGGGGGAAGAGGCGTTCTCAGGCAGGCTGCTGGCGTTGGCCGTCTGGTTGAGTTGCTCAAACAGGACGCACGACTCTGCGCACGCGCACACACACACACACACACACACACACACACACACACAAAGCAACGCTTTTAATGCCTCACATATTCATTGTGTTTAACTTCATAAGTCTTATGTGTTTCTTAGCCCTTTTCAAACCCTTATCTCATTGGCATTTCTTCATATTATGCCTTTGTGAAGACCCTTGAGGAAATGTTATATTTAAAGTGTGCTCTACAAATAAAATGTATTATTATTACGATTATTAATCATCATTAATAATCTGCACTGACCTGTGTTCCACGTGTTGTTGCAGTGCGACCAGGGCAGCTCGGCCTGGAAGCTGTAGGACAGGTAGAAGAGCGCCCAGGCCAGGATGACGATGTAGTAGACGCAGCCGTGCATGATGATCACCTGACTGGCATAACCCAGCCCTGCAGGGGGTGTGGGGGAGAGAGAGAGAGAGAGAACAACAGCTTCTGTTTATCTGATGTGCTGCAGACAGAGACCATCAAAGGCTCCATGCAAATCATCCGATTCTGAGGCGCTGGCGTTGGCTATGAAAGCCTCCATTCAGCCAGACACCCGTCTCGCCGCCCACAATCTTCCATGGCTTCATTAGGGATGAATAATGGCCTTATGAGGCCCTGGGTGGGGCGGCCGATAAGCCGTTGGAGTTCTCCTCTAATGAACCTCAGGCCTGTATCAGATGATGGAATGTTACATGTGCGAAACGGCGAGGAATTCCTTCAGAGGCACTCTCTCGCCGAGCGAGTTGGCCTTGTGGCCGTCACGGGTTGCTAGGTTACAGCCATACTGGCCATGTGCGTGTCAAGAGTCAACTGGAAGCGGATGGTCTGTGTACAGTTGGTTGCTTAGAGACAAAAAAAATATATATATATATATGAAGGAGGTGAAAAATTAGGGAAGGGATTTTTTATTGAATGGGACTCATTAAAAAGGGGATTTTCTTTCTTTTTTTTTAAATTAAAACGGGGCAAGCGGCGCTAATTAAGTTGAAAAGTCCAGAGTGAGGTGGACATGGGGCGTTAACATAAAATAAGCCATTTATTTGAAAACTGAGCGTGCATGTCACACGGCCAGGAATCTATCACAAGTACCAGAGTTCCAGGGGGCCCAACACTAGGCCACTGCCATCCCACCACAAGGTGCGACGAGTCACAGCTGTAAAGGCCCTCCATCATACAGGTCACATGACCTTTATGAGCCCAGTTGTTTTGTTTTTTTCATCTTTATGATTTAAATGTTTCCAGCGTATTAAAAACCAGTTAAAACAGTCTCATCCAAGTTGTTTAAAAAGATGCACTTTGTTTAAATCAGAAGTAAATACCGTTGACGAGTAGAACTAACGACTCACAAGCGGGCTTCGGGCTTAGTTTGACAATGTGTTACGTTAATGTTTAACTGGGATCCTTTGTATTGTGGGAAACCACGAAAAACAGGAGAAGCCAGCTCCTCATCAGATTTCCTCCTTTTAATAAACAGGCACACGTATGCAACCCGCAGGCCGCGCCATGTTTTAAAAGTGGTGTTGACAGTGCAAAGTTTGAAACACCTGTTAGCGGTGTGGATACAGAAGAAGCAGAATAACAGCACTTGTCAGTTTAGTGAAGAGTTAGCGCTGAAAATGCAGCTGATGAAAACATACCTCCAAACAGAGGGCAGATGGACCTCCAGGCACTGACCCCTCCCAGGCTGAGGAACTGTCCCAGCGAGGTCTCCAGGAGGAACAGGGGGATGCCGCACAGCACCAGGAAGAGCAGGTACGGGACAAAGAACACACCTGAACAGGCATACACACATACAAACATCAGGGGTTAGGCTTGTGAGAACAGCCACCGTTTGCATGCTCCGTTTGCATGGGGGAGAGAGAGAGAGAGAGAGAGAGAGAGAGAGAGAGAGAGAGAGAGAGAGAGAGAGAGAGAGAGAGAGAGAGAGAGAGAGAGAGAGAGAGAAAGAGAAAGAGAGAGAGAGAGAGTCAGAGAGACAGAGAGAGAGAGAGAGTCAGAGAGAGAGAGAGAGAGTCAGAGAGAGAGAGAGAGAGTCAGAGAGAGAGAGAGAGAGAGTTCTCCATTAGGATTGTACCTCCGCCGTTCTTGTAGCATAGGTATGGGAACCTCCAGACGTTGCCAAGTCCGATGATCTGCCCGGCAACAGCCAGGAGGAACTCGGCCTTGCTGGCCCACTGGCCTCGGGCGTGCAGGATGTGCTTGGGGGCTTCTTTCCCATTGGGGAGGATCTGCTGGTGGACCTTGTTGAGCAGCGGGTCGTCCTGCTGAGGAGGCGACAGGTCACCCATAACTGGTTCAGCAGGCGGCGGCGGCAGCAGCAGCAGCAACAGACACACACACACACAAAATCATACACACACACACACCCCTGAAAGAGATAAACATATGTTGCATGGTGTGAGGATCCACAGAGCACAAGTCCAGGGCCACTCACGTCTCTGCTCACTAACCAATGGGGTTGTATTTAGTGACAGTGACAGTTGGATTTTTGACTTATCTGCTTTGTGCGTCTCAAGGTCTGTGTGGGTGTGGGTCTTTTTTTTTTTTATTTAATCAGGACTCTGCAGCCTACTCAAGGTCTTAAATTTGGCCTCTGTGAGACAGCACGTCTGCCTGGGGATTTCCTCCAATGGTAAAATGAATAAATCCACATTAAACCAGCTCTGGACTTGTGTGTGTGTGTGTGTGTCTACAATTCTATTGAGGCAGAGAAGTACACAAGTGACACACGTCCCCCCCAAATGTTGCTACAAAGGTGAATTAGAGATTACATAGTCCACGCGTTGACTTCTGATGACTGACTTATCTGCTTTGTGCGTCTCAAGGTCTGTGTGGGTGTGGGTCTTTTTTTTTTTTTTTTTTTAATCAGGACTCTGCAGCCTACTCAAGGTCTTAAATTTGGCCTCTGTGAGACAGCACGTCTGCCTGGGGATTTCCTCCAATGGTAAAATGAATAAATCCACATTAAACCAGCTCTGGACTTGTGTGTGTGTGTGTGTGTGTGTGTCTACAATTCTATTGAGGCAGAGAAGTACACAAGTGACACACGTCCCCCCCAAATGTTGCTACAAAGGTGAATTAGAGATTACATAGTCCACGCGTTGACTTCTGATGACTCATGTTATTCCACAGCACGAGCGTAAATCCGTGTCACTGTCACGGAATTCGTGGACGAGGAAGTTGAAACACACAAAGGAACCGCGGAGCCACACCGGCCTGTTGATGTGTAGGAGGCGTGCGATCCACACGCCACATTGTAGCCAACACATGTAACCTCCGTGCGGTGCGCAGGCGTACTGGCGTCTCAGCACACCATCCACTCACCCGCTCCAGGTTCCCCCACCACGGACGCGGATCAATCAATCAATCACCTGCGGGCAGGTGGAGCCAAGGAAGAGTAAAACAAAAAAAGAAGAGGGCCGGTAAAGATCCTACCTGCGCGCTCCCGCCGTGGCTCTGCGCGCCCCCCTGCACCCCCACGGACCGGTGCAAGATGGTTTAGTCCAGGAAGCAGTGGCCAACAGCAGCAGCGCGAGGACAGGAGCCTCGCTCGAATATACGCAGAGGGTGTGAGAGAGGGATCTGTTATAAGAAAACGGTGAGGTAACGGTTTACAAAACGCACCACGTGGTCCGGATGGCCAATCTGACGCTCTGTGTCATACACTGTTTTTATTGTTGTGTTGTAAATGTTTGTGGAAACATTTACACAACTTAGGACATTTTTTTCACCTTGAAATACAACGACATAACAACAAAAATAAATAAATAAGTCACATCCTCCACAAAATATGCAAGACCACCGTCCATTGCCTGTTTCATTCATAAATAAGTAAACAAATAAATGTACCCCAAATCGATCCAGCTGTTAGCAGCACACATGGATGGTTTTCAGCAGTGTGTGAGACGCTACACCACTGAATGTGTGTGTGTGTGTTTTCTTTTTGTTATTCTCCCTCCCCTGAGGTATGTGTAAGTGTGTGCGTGTGGCAGGTAGCAGGTGAATCACCAAGCAACGCAGCATCAGGCCCTGCAGAGCTGAAAACAGTCTCACACCAACCTCTCTGCTCCCTGCACATTTAACAGCTTTTTTTTTTCCAACTCAACTTTTTTTTTTAGACACATTAAAAAGAAAAACATTGTATTCAAAAAAATGTAACAATGGTCCCCTGCTAACACTTCATTCACAAAATTGCATTCCAATGCCAATACATAATGCATTAGATGACAAGGTGCTTAAATCAACACACTTAGTGACCTCTCTGTATTTATTACACTTCTCTATAAAAAAAACTGTTGTCATGGTAACATTCAACCCAAACCCCTGGTACATAATGACCTCCTTAATGAGCAAGTACCGTCGCCTTACTATTCTGTATAGATTTGGTTTCCGGTTGGTGCTTATACAAACACCACCCCTTCAACTGCACACAACCCTTTGTACACATACATTGTGTTGAGTAATGTACACACGGTGCGTAAGACGGTTGTGAAACAATATTTCTATGAACAGCTCCACTCTCCCTCATTAGGAAGAGGAAATTCCTCGAGAAAATCACAAAGTCAAGGGTTGAGAGACAGGAAGCAGTAAAAAAAAAAAAAAAAAAAAAACCCTGCTAACTACGATGCACATGTACAAGCGTGCACTTAACACACACACACACACATTGCATATTGTCTCTCACACTGCTTGGCTTCCCAGGGGCCAGATAAAAGCCGAGCATTAAGGGTCCCTTCAATACAGTCATTGCCATTGTTGGGCCCCCGTAAACGCGGTAACTCACACCAGGCCACGCTGAGCTGGAGTAATTTTCTGCCTGCTTTATGGCGGCTTTTATTGCTGTCTGGCTTGCAGGGCAGTGGGTCACTGATATACATACATACAGTGCTGAGCATTGTCTACACTACACCGCGTCCATCCTGTTGTGTAACACTCTAAACACAGATTCTGGTTTTGTGTTCATTCATCTGCTACCGAGTGAGTAGCAGATGATGACCCCCCCCCCCCCCCCCCCCCCCCCCNNNGTAGCAGATGATGCCCCCCCCCCCCCGCCCTCCCCCCGAGTGCAAAGGCAACTATGCAAATACAGCACATATCATATTCCACATTTTGCGAATATATAAAGATCTAACGTCATGCGTTGGATCTAGGCATTTTCAATCTAAAATGCAATGTGTCGCACTCACCCGTGTGCCAGTGCAGTTGAACCGTCTCCAACAATCGATTGAAGGCGGTAAAAAGTTTTACGGCTGTGGCGGCGCCTGCGGTCTCGCCATTGGCTAAAAAAGGTCCTCTGACGCGTTGATTGTGTTGTGCGGTGGTGACAGAAACCCGACCCCCCGATGACTCAATAATGGAAGTCAAACCTGGGCGTGAAACATGTCTAAGGTGGCAGAGCTGGACAAACAGAGGGCAGCTGTGATCCTCTGAATAAAGAAATATGATCACAGAGAGATTCTCTTTGTTTTTTTCCCCCTTTTTTTTTAACCCATCGACACAAAACCAGGTGTCGGATTTCAGCCTCCAGGTCAAACGCACCATAAGGAATTAAATTGGTTCTTTGCCTGGTTTGAACTGTTACAAAAAAAAAAGAAAAAAAAAGTGGTCCTGATGTGGTCACCATCCGGCCCCTTACATCCTTCCTACACTCTCCTCTCCATGCCCTAAATAGGTAAAAATTCCTGTGGCTTCGCCCCCCCCCTGTCTGTAACCTGTGTGAAAAAGCCACCTTGTAAATAATAAAGAAAAAAAAAAAAAAAGGAGTCATTTTAACAGTAACCTCTGGACTTGGGTCCTCGCGGTGCGGGGGCTCCCCCGACGGGGTTTTGTGGGAAGCCAGGTATTTGCTTTTGATAATCTTTCCGTGCAGATTTTATGGGAATGTTTTGTGGGGCCATTCCCTACATGAGTCTTTTAAACCGCGGTGGGCCGTCCCATCACGCGTTAGTCATTTGTCCAAATCTGAGTCAATGCTTTTTTTTTTTTGTATGTTGTTCTTTTCATGATGATTTCCAACGGGCATTTACTCATGGTGGTTTTGAAGCTGTTCCTCACTGAGGGTATTTTTTTTTTTAATATATATGTAATACTACTCTGAGTGAGAGTAAGGTTGCCCTGTTTGCACCAGTTGTTAAAAGACTTTGACAAATCGAGGTCATTGATATTTCTCTGCCCTGTTTAAATACTAACGCAGACCAAGTATTAGAGCAGCGTGTCACGTCACGCTCGAATCAAGTAAAAAACAAGAATTTGAAAAAAACAGTCTGACAGTGCGGCTGCTGTCTGCATGCTGACTTAACCACATTTTAATCCACATTGCGGATCCAGATTTTGGTGGTTATAGCAACCTTTACCATCCAGTCCTTTTTTTTGTCGATTCCTGGGTCTGTCCTCGAGCTGAACTTACCCCCGTCTGCGTCGCTGTGGATCCTCAGTGACGTCCGTCAGTGTTGCCACGTAATGAGGTGGACTAATTAAGAGCCTGATGGTGCGGCTCATGTTACAGAAAAGTGAGTCCGACCCTAAGTCCGTCCGACCAGACTCTGGATGAGCGAGGCTCGCCAGTCCACGCCGGCATGCTAAACAAACCTGGATTCCTGCTGCTCGCTCAGCCTGAAGCGAGGAGCTAAAGGACCGCGGCATCATGGGACTTTTATGGGTTTTTTTTACACTTTCACATGAAGAATCATGGAACCCTCCCAGCACTATGAACAGTGGTCTTTATGTTTGAACCGGACAAAGTTGAAAAATGCCGGTTTTGCAAGCGTGACCCCTGGGAAAGTTATTTATACATTTAATAACAGGAATATACGACCTATTATAACAGAGCAGCGTTTGATAAGCCTCACGTTAATGACCAAACATCCAGCCAAGGGCTCAGTGGTGAAATGATCCAAAACGTCCAACGCGCTTTGGATCCCCAGACCTGATCTGAGCTTCCCCAAGAGAGAGGAATTTTGTGCTGGATTATCTCCTCATAATAAGCCTCCCCTCGGGGCACCACGGGCCACAAATACAAGGACTCCTGTTTTTCATCCCTGTGGAAAACGAGCGACATGAGTGCAACTCATGAAAAGAAGTCTATAAGAGTCACTGGGTGGAAGCTGCTATTTTAAACCTAGAAAAAGAGTCATTTTAATGAATGGCCAGTAAAGAGTATTCCCACAGTGTTGAGTGAATAACAATGTGGCGGGGGTACCTGCGAGGTCATTATAGCATTACAGGCCATCGCTTCCATCAAGACCTGATTCGATGATTCCATGACCGCTTGCTTGGCAGCTCTCGGAGTGGATACGGCGTCAGCCAGAGGCGTCTCTATCTGCTTACGCCTGGACGCCGCCAGACGTAAACCAGGTTAAGCGCATCGGTCAGGGGTGTTGGCGGAGGGGCCCCCTCCACCCTCCGACCGCCCAGGTTACAGGCCGAGGGGGTGTCGCGTGAAAAGTGTTCAGACAGGAACGTGCGGAAACATCTACCGGGGCGCCTTGCTACGTTAGCGCGGTTGTTACACATATTTTGTGTGTCGCGGGTTTGTCGTCGCTTTAAAGGCGAGTCAGGAATCCAGACACTGCTGATTGTGGGCGACGGTCCATTTGGTCCTCGGTTATTCTCCGCAGATTCTACAGAACCACTGGTTGAATGATTGCAGACCAGGATGCTGAATCAGGAGCTGGACTATGAGGGTGAGAGTAGAAAGCATCTCCGACACGCCTCCGAGGAGGTGGCCAAACTTCCATTCGGGAAGAAAACGATAAATCTCTGCAGGCCACCCAGCTTCCTGCGGGGTTTGCCACTGGTCCCGGCGACACACGGTGGACCCTGGAGGATTCTGGCACCGGGTCAGTTTTTACTTCTGTTTTCATTCATTGTGTTTCATCCTCCTGCCAGCGACCCATCAAAAGGAGCGGGGGGGGGGGTTGCTCAACACGGGCCAGATCCTCACCACACGGTGATGACAGAAAACAGCAATTACCAAAATCCAAGTAGCTGTCTCAGCACTGCGGTCGGATCACAAGAAAGACTTGGAAACATCTGCGGTGGACTTTGGCAGGCCTGGCAAAGTCCGTGCAGCTAGAATAGGGACCGCAAATAAGAGTGTGCTGCCTGTAACACAAATGACATCACACCACAGTCGCACCGGGAGGCGAGGGGGCTCTTTAGGTGGAGAAAGGACTGCATTCGAACATAGACGGTGTTTTGTATATATATATATATATATATATATATATATATAACTTAGCAACCGCGCTCAGTGTCAGGACCTGAACTCGAAGTTGATGATGGGAAATTCACTCGTTTTCAACACAGCAACACGCCAAAGTGTGTGTGTGTCTGTGAAGGAAGAAAACGCAGCTGCAATAAGTGCGTTTGAAAATAGGTCACAGGTGAAAAAAAAGAAGAAAAAAAAAAAGAAGTGCCTGTGTTTTCATCCAGCTTAGCCATAAAGATTAATGTTTGAATGCATTTATCCAGCTGTAACCTGACGGGGACAAAGTGCTTCTGGCCGGGGGAACATTTCATAATTGTTATGATTTCTGTGCATAATGCAGGTGAAAAAGCGTCTAGGATGGAAAGTTTTCCATGTTTGGAGGTGGAGTGAGAGGTTTGCAACACAAACTTGTTTGTGTGGAGGTTTTAGGGCCAAAATCACCGAAATGAACCTGCCTTCAATGATTGACGGATGCCGACACGGTGAGGGGATGATCAACAGCTTGGCGCACCTCATGGACAACAACAGGGATGTCGGTCATTATTATATAAAATCACTGCTGCATGTTTAGTCGCTCGGTGCCTTTAGTCCGCAGGTATACATTCAGATATAGATATAAAGATAGGATATCAAGCGTATATTGTGCACGGATAAGAAATGAAAGCAGCCCCACCTGCATCAGACCTACATGCCTGCCTTTTTTTTTTAAATCTATGACATTACTATGCAGATAATAGTTAATAATTTTGCTGCATCATGCCGTGTTGGCACACTTCATTTCAACAAAAGAGCTCGGTGAGATCACATCTGCTGAACGCGTAGGTGGTAAGTGACATTCCGTATGAGTGATACAACTTGTCTTTGTGCTCGGAATAACTCGGCTGTTTACAGTAGCTCTTCTGAATGATTGAGTTATTAGTCCTTGAAAGCACCAATATTATAATATAATATACACTCGCATGCTTTTAAATAAATATTGCGCACCTACCAGCCAGTCCAGGTCCACACCGTCCTCTCTGTAGTCGTATCAGGTGTTAAACTGGGCATACAGCCAATACAGGAAGAGCATGAAAAAGAAAAGAATCCTGTTCTGGTGGGAGGAGCTAAAGGAATTGATGTTTTTTGGTGGAATTATTTCGTGAATAGATTGGGTGTGTAGGTTGGTTGGCGCAATCTTTACAAGCGTTCCAATTCTGATGTCTTGTCAGATTATATATATCAAGATAGTCGGACATATAATAATAATAATAATAATAATAATAATAATAATAATAATAATAATAATAATAATAATAATAATAATAATAGCAACAATAAAAAACAAATACATAATAATAACATTAATACAAATACTGTACATATTGAAATGATTCCAGTATTTGTTCTGGCACTTATCTAACATTCAATATCAAATCTGGCTCTATTGATGAAGAGTTGGAGCGGTGCCTGTCAGTAGTTTGCGGTTCGATGTGGAACTGTGTTTCACCTCAGTGGTTTTCTGGGAAAGTCAGAGAGATGCGGACATAAACTGGTCCGTCGTTAAGAAGGCTGGGGCCCCAACACAACCAGCCAACCATGCCCTAATAACCAGCTCTCTGTCCCTCCAGCTACGCTCCTCAACAACTAGAGTCCTTCTCCTCTTTGCTCTGGATCCATATCCAGTGACCTCTACTCTGAACTGGTATCTTGTAGCGTCTGGGTATTTTGTCTCAACATTACATTATTATTATTATTTGGAACTTCCCCAGTCTCTGAACCAAAGGTCAGACCTTTTGTGCAACGCAATCACATGACGTCCTGGAGGGAGGCGCTCTAATTTGTCAAAAACCATGATATTTGGACCTGTTTGGTCCTTTTTAGGCTCTCGGAGCTGGAATGAGGATGCAGAGAAAAACAATTTTTTTGACACAGCATTGTGGTCACAGAGGCAGAGGGAAGGGAAACATAAAACTGGGTTGATTAAAAAAATAAAAAGAGGAGGAAAACAGGACAATTAGTGTGTGGTTAAAACTGTCCACTTAACTTAATACAATGGATATGAAAAGGCTGATTAAAATAATATCCATCCCAAACAAAACACCCAAGCCGAGATCTGCCAAACTCCATTTTGAGGTCAATGAGTAACTGTTGCTGCTTACTGTTTACTTATGAAATAAATAATGGGATTTGCCGTCATTGCTTTTGGGGAGAAAAAAAAACACGCATGTGGGCCGCATAATGTGAGCCTTAAAAATCGGACACGTCCACACATGGAACAAATGATCGACAAACCCCCCCGAGACTGATGATATTTGGTATACAGTAATTAGTGGGGACAAAAAAAAAAAAAACGGATCCATATGCTTCTTTGCAGTTTCACCGACGCCACTAAAGTGGTTTTATTTTTTCATCGGAGAGGCTGAATGATCACTTTAAGAAAAAGATTGACGGTCTCTGTGCTGAGCTGTCAGTCCTTGTATTGTGAAAGGGAGATACAGTCATTTTCGGTGTAAGGATCCCCGCGGCCCTTTTCTCCCTCTGATTAATACTTAGTTGCATAGAATGCATGTACATTACACAACATATATATAGAAACTATTTGTTTTGTATATGTTGTAACAATAAATCTGCCATTGGAGTCGCCATTTACCATAAACATGCATTCTGAGGGTCTTATTACTTATTGCACTTATTTACCTGTCGAAATTTCGGGTTTGTTGTTCATGTTTTGTAAAAAAAAAGGTTCATTAATATGTAAATGTGTCATTTTAAGAAGGTACGCTAAAACCAAGAGAAACATTTGGCGTTATTTATAGATATAATAAGACATATAAGAGCATCCATGAGAGGAATTTTCTCACAAATACAATAAGAAGAGCTGCGAATGACTCCTCGCTCCATTCCAAATTGCTCCTGTCACTCCGAATGTGAATGGTTAAATCTGTAAACATACCTCGGACTCATTTTTGCACGGTGAAACCATGTTCAAGCCCTCATTCTGAAGAAAGGAGACGCCTCTAATCCACGCCGCACCTTTCGACAAGCACTTATTTAACAAAGTAGGTGGAGGGGAAGGAATCTGACAGCGTGCCGAGTTCCCTGCGGGAAGACGAATGGGACGCGAGCCGTGAACAAAAAAGTGAAAAAGTCTGCAATCACAACAACTGCAGCCAGGACATTCTTCTGGAAAAAATCTGCGGATTTTTAAGGAGAGTGGAGCAGAAAGGGCTGGGTGATGGTGTCATGCAATGAGGCATGTGTTTATGGTTTTTTGGCAAAGGCCAAGTTGGCCCATTAGACGGTATGTAGGGCATTTTTTAATCCAAAACTGCTGAGGATCTGTCAAGTCCACACAGGATTTAAGTGTAATGTAAAGTAATCACAGTCTTAACATCAAAGACCATTTCATTATAAAGGATCAACTTCACACACCAACAGTCACCTCCTGCATTTTTTTTTTTTTAAATCCCCGTAAAAAAAAACATCCCACTGTTCCGATGCTCATCAGACACTAAGGGAGACAAAAGAGAGCGAGTGAGTCAGGATGGAAACACGTCCTCCTCCTCCTCCTCAACCTCCTCCTCCTCCTCCTCCTCCTCCATCATTTCTTAATGGTAACACCCTCGAAAATACTCCACCACATGAGGATCCATATACATTACAGGATATAATCAATGCGGAGGCGGCTGAAATACTGCAGAATAATTATAATGATTTTTATGAAAATTATAATGACGTACACACACACACACACGCGCACACACATTTTTAGACACTGTGACAGACAGTCGCAGTTTGAGTTAGTGCTCTGGCTCGGCTGGTGGCAGCAAGGCCAGATTTAATGCGTCCCCCCCCCCCCCTTCCAGGCTTTTTATTAGCGTGCCTTTGTGAGGAATTACCCAGAGGCACCCGCTGTTCTCTGACGCCTCTCTGTCACCAAAGTGATGGCCAGGCCGCCGGAGAAACTGGAAATTCTGGTATTGAGATGCTGTGACCAACCCCAAAACAGCCAGAAATGTTTCTTCTTTCTTTTTTTCTTTCTTCCAAAATAAAAAAAACCCCGCACTGATTGGAGACCCCCTTTCAAAATAAAGCTGTAAATCAGGAGAATTATCTCGACCCTTTCAGGGGTCGGAGGAATTTTTACGCTATAAACCCAGGAGCTTGTAATCTGCCGACATTCTACACTCCCTGTCAAGAGCCGGTTGACCTCGCTCGACATCCTCACGGTTTCTATTAGAAAATCGTCTTTTTTTTTTTTTTTTTTCTTCCTGAACTCGAGGGCCTCTTTCCTATCTAAAGCTCTTAATAGGGGGCCGAGTGGAATTCCTCCACATTAGCACGTCATAAAACCGAAGAAAAAAAAAAACAGTTCTCCTCATGAATCTGTGGCTCCCTTGTATGAACAGTTTTGGTCCAAATGAAGTTTCTGGTTACAGGAGCGTGTTGTGATTGGAGCCTTCGCATACTGGGAATGGTGGATGTCTTAATTGGGATCTTAGTGTCGCCCCCATAAACGTGATTTGTGGAATCGGGGGCTTTTTTTTTTTTACATGATTTTCATAGAGCAGTGGCAGAAACAAGTTGCTGTGTCTTTTTTTTTTTTTTTTTGATGTGAGGGAGGGGGGGCGGGCATGTCTGGAATGCCACCACAGAGGCAAAAAGTGCCCTGGGTAAAAAAAACAAAAAAAAAAAACAAAAAAAACACACAAGCTGAGGAGCCAGAGAGCCGAGACGGTGGTCGGAGAGATAGCGGCTCATGCCCCGCAAAAATGCTGCTTCGTGAGGCTGCAGCCGGAGAGATGCCTCGGGTTATGTGGAAATTAGAGCGTAATCTAATGATCTGACAGAGAAGAATTTTTGGGCCCCGGGGGATTTGAGCCCTTGAGGAAAATACCACCTGAAGGGAGGAGAGGAAAAACAAAGCCTCAAAGTTGACTGGGCGTGGTGGGGAGAAGTTTTTTTTTTTTTTGGCATTACGTTGTAAAATAAAAAAAAACTCTCAGGCGCTAATAATAACCCCACCACCGCTCTCCAACATCTGATCTGGACGCAGCCCGCCCGTATTTTACTCCGTCGGCTCTGAAGTTCAATCAAACGTTTATTTTTTGTTCCGGCTCTTTCTGTTTTTGCCCCCTGTGGGTTTTTTTTTTTTTTTTGTCTGACGTCCTGGAGCTCCTTTTCCTCCGGGAGGATGTTTGACAGGATATGGAACTGGCTGAGATCCCTTCAGGCGGCCACTTCCTCTGCCAGCCCGTGCCGCGCCACTTTTTACGGCTTCACCCAGACCACCGTGAGAAACCCAGCCTCTGACCTCCGCTGGGAAATCTGGACTTCCCTCGCTGTGGTCCCAAAAAAAAAAAAAAAGTGGAAATATTTGTCTTTAATGTGTGCATGCCAACGTGACCGGATCCCAGCACGGAGTGGATGATGCATGGAAAAAAAAAAAGAAAGTGTTTGGAAAAGGTTGATGTGGATACCAGAGATGCATTGAGTTCAGAGGGCGCGAAAAAAAAAAAAAAGGATTGATGCAGAACAGAAGGAGGAAAGGGGGGGGGGGGGGTCTTTAATGTGTGCATGCCAACGTGACCGGATCCCAGCACGGAGTGGATGATGCATGGAAAAAAAAAAGAAAGTGTTTGGAAAAGGTTGATGTGGATACCAGAGATGCATTGAGTTCAGAGGGCGCGAAAAAAAAAAAAAAAGGATTGATGCAGAACAGAAGGAGGAAAGGGGGGGGGGGGGGGGGGGGGGGGGGAGATTTTGATGTTCCAAAAAAGTAAATGGAAATGTCAGAGAGGAGGGAGTGCGTGAAATCTGGCCAGCGTGACAGAGAAGAACAGATAGAAAGACGGAAGAAGCGGAGAGGTGATAGTGCGAAGGCGAAGGGAAACAGATGGAGGAGGAAAAAAAGGAGAGAGACGGTCTGAAAACAGAGTGGTGGAGGAGGAGGAGGAGGAGGAGGAGGAGGTTTGGCGGTGAGGGTTTCCCTGATGAAGCACAGCTGACGCTGCGAAACCTACAGCGCTCTCATGACAGGCCTCACCACATCAACCCGTTGACATTACTATTCATCCGTCCAGGGCCCACACACACACTCCTGACCCGCTGCACTGTGTGTGTGTGTGTGTGTGTGTGTCTGGTGTGTGTGATCTCGAGATTCAAAGGCACGCTCATGAAATGCTTATTCATGCTCCTGCAATCACACACACACACACACACACACACACACACACACACACTCACAACCGGCTGCTGTATTCTTTGGCAGATGACTCAGCTTCTTTTGGACCCAATCGCAGCAGTAGCCACCAACTTTTGAGCAGGTGTGTGTGTGTGTGTGTGTGTGTTTTGGTGTGTGTCTGTGTGTGCGCCCGCCTGTGCTTGCATGCCTCTTATACCTTACCTTTTGGCTTTGTGCCGCAAAAAGGGAAATATTGCTATTATCTCGGTTGCCAGGTATGGAGCCCTCCCGTATGCACAGCCCTCTTTTCCAGGCCGCCACCCTCCGTGAATTCAGATTTTTTTTTTTTTTTTCTTCTTCAGGTTGTACAGCCGCACGAAGATGAACTCCAGAAGCTCACCGATTCCTCTCAGCCAACTCCTGCAGTTCCAATATTCAAAAGCCAGCTCTGTCTCCGGATTGTCACGTTCCAATTATCCTTTGGTCCTCACGCTGCTCGTAAACACCCATAAATATCTGCTCCCCTCCTCACACACCCCTTTCAGCACCGAGTCATAAACGCCTGGATGTATTCGCATCATAACAGAGGAGCAGAAACTAAAAAAAAAAAAAAAAATGCAAAATTTGCTTACACAGTGTCATAAAAGCCAAAATAGACCAGATACAGGCGCCGGAGTCACATACACACCGAGTATTCCCCTTTTTTTGCTGAAAAATCAAGTCGTCATCAAATATGCAATTAGCCGTAATATCCCTGACTCACAATTATTCTGAGGTTTCACAAATTCAAACAAAAAACCCTGCCAGAGCTTCATTCCATCTCCACAACACCAGCGCGTTCAATTCTAACTGACGGGTCCGACCTGGGCTCCAACAGTCTACAGCGGCACCACAGGTAGCCGGCAACCAACGTCACCTGATGAGACACGTGAGCGCAAAGCCAACCTGGTAAACACAGCACTCACACACACAAAGAAACACACACACACACACACACACACGCTTTCCATCCATAACAGGGCTTACTTGCCCTTTGATAACCGGACAAATGAGTGATGTGTGTGTGTGTGTGTGTGTGCCATGATGATGGTGATGGTGATGTGTGCGTGCTTGACCCTTGACCCCGGCCTGTCTTTGTGTATAGAGCTCAGCAGACTGTGGAGCAGAAAGATGGATGGGTGGGTGGTGGGAGGTTGTTTTTCCACATTTGTTGGCTTAATGCAGCACAGATGCACTTACACATGAAAATATATATATATATATATATATATATATATATATATATATATATATTATACAAATAAATAACGTACAAATTACAATATTTGATTAACGCAAAACAATCTAAAAGTTGATTGTGATTGCTGTTCAAATAATCATAGAGTAACGTGTAAGTGCCTAATTATTGTCAGTTTACAGAGAATAATTAGAAATAATAATTGATCTTGAATGAGATTTACGTGACTTTACATACAGTGTGTGTGTGTGTGTGGTGTCCAGACAACCGAGAGAAAATAAAGTTTGGCCTTGGACTCCATTGGGCGTGAGAGGTGGAATGTTAAGCGGCTACATTTCCCACAGCTTGGAACACATGCGCACACTCACTCACACACACGCACACACACACACACACGCACACACACACGCAGGGATCCTCTTAAGGTGGCCCGCGTGGTTTGAGAAAGCAGAGGTGAAAGTTTGACAGCGCCTTCATTCCCCTTTGGGGAATTTTCGGAAAAATATACAGAGTACTTCAAACCATCCATCAGTCCTCAGCCACCGACACTCGTCCTCCACCTCCCGCCTCCAAATATCTGTCACTCAGTGGGAGGGACCAGATTCAAAAACTTTTCTCTTTGCAACAAAACGGTTGGGTGCATGGAAATGTGCGGAAAATCTACTTTTGGCTTCCGGAGTAAAAACAGAAAGTGTGTTAAACGAGTCAGCAATCACAGACGCACAAACGCACACTATGAAATGTCATCGCATAGTGTGCGTTTGTTTGCGTGCGTTGTGTGCGAATGGGATATTTCCATATCCGATTCCCTTTAAGAAAACACAGGCCGAAAAACAATAGGACGGGCCGAGGGTTAAAAAGTGGCGCACACTTGACGCGGCCATTTCCTTTTTTGTTCCTGTCGCACCCTCGCTCACACACACACACACACCTACACACGCACACACAATCAATGAACGTGGCCACAGCCATGGGGCTCTGCCCATGTAGAGCTTCCCGTCCCTGGGTGACAGAGCGCGCCCGGCCTGGGTGGTTCTGGAGGAAGCAGGAAGTCTTGGAAGGGAGGGTCCCGCCCGCTGAAGGATCCTTTTAGCTGCAGCCAGGGAGATCGTTGTGCGGTCGCGCACACACACACACACACACACACACGGAAACACACTCACATTGCACTTCTCCCCCGGTGACAGGAGCAGCTTCCTCTTTCACACACACACGAGAGCCAATATCAATACACCCACATGGCGTTTGATCTGCTCCGCGCCAGGAGTCATCCTCCATCTTGCCTCAGGAGGAATCGCACAGCAGAAAAATCGACGCAAACGCATCTGGTGGCTACACAAAGTGATTGGACAAAGTTGGACCTTGCAGTGCAATCACAACCCGCCACTCATCATCTGGACATTTGAATTCCTCCGCTGGGCTAGTGCACGGAACCTGAGGTGGTTACAGCCTCCTTATTTAAAAAAAACACACATTTTTAACCTGATTACAAACTACGTCAGCAAGCGCTACACTATACACCTATGATGCGCTCACAGGCGCGTTTGTCTCCCAGGGCAGATGACAGTGAAAAATGTAGATGTTTTTTTTTGTTTTTTTTGGGAAAAACCTTCCACAGGGTTAGTTTTTCTTAAAAAAAATAAAAAAATCCCACCATGTGGTTCTGGTTTGGTGTTCTGGGAAGTTGCTGAAAAAATGTGCCGTGCAGGGTGTTCACTGCTCCTCCTGACATGGGTGGTGTGTCCCGGAGGCCAAAAGAATGTCTCCAAGTGTTCTTCAAAAGGTTCCAGTGATGAAGAGGAAGAGGAGGAGGAGGAAGACGATGATGATGATGGTGGTGGTGGTGTGTGAGGAGATCCCTGGTCCCCGTTTCATGGACACTGATTGGTCACTGTCATGAGGAACAGGTGGAAGATGGAAAACGATGCTGTGACGACGATGAAGATGAAGATGAAGATGAAATGGCCAAGAGTGAGATGAGAAGATAAATATACCTCCGTCCAAACACCTGAATCTGTTTAAAACGAATAACTTCTCCAGTGACTTGTCAACTGAGGCTTTGAGAAATTGTTCTGAGCGTGTCAGACCTTCTGCTTTGCATGTCCAGAACTTTTTTTTTTTTTTTTTTTCATTTTGTGGTCCGTTTTGGCATCTTGCCCGAAAAAAAAAACAGGTCTGGATAAAATCTGTCCACAGGCCCCCCTGACATCATACCAGCAGCACGGTATTAAAATGACACCTTTCATTTCAGCACTTTTCTCGCCCTCACTCTCCCCCACTCTCTCTCTTTTGATTTTTTTGATTTTTTCAACCGTGGATGATTATTGTTTTGGTTGGCCATTATTAAAAGGTGAGCTCAGTGCAGAAAGATGGCGCTAGCGGTAGCATTGGTATGGACTCAGACCCCCCCACACACACACACACACCCGCACGCACAGGCACACGCATGTGCAAAACGCAAAGGTTCATGGAGGTTGTGAACACGCAGCAGCTGGTGTTAATAAAGTCAGGATTACCAGGGGGTCCCTGCTCCCATTGTGGTCACAGAAAAGCTATTGGGTCGCATCCCTGGAGAATAATGGAGTTATACATACAGTGATATGTGATCGCCTCCTGTTTCTCTCCTCTTTCTTCCTCTCTTTATATCTCTCTTTTCTTTCTCCAATTCCCACCCCCCCCATTCTCAAATGCGACACCACATCTGTTGAAGGTGAAATTGTGATTATTTTTATATAGTCTCTCTCTTTGTCTTTGTCGACGTCCATCTTAATCCCAGTCCTCCGCTCCTGTCTTTTTTCTTTTTCTCTCCCTCCGCCCGTCACAAAACATCCTGCTCTCATTAGACAACAGCCTCCTCGCCGTTCCATCCATTCATCATTCCTTCCATTCATCATTCCGTGTGGCTGTCACTTGGCCTGTCGTTTTTTCTTTTTTTCCCCCTGGCGTGACCCGTTGGCGTGTGACCAGCAGAGTCACGTCACAGCTGTTGATTCGGCTCCATCGAGAACATCCACACCACAGTAAAAGTGGAGCGAAATACAAATAAACTGCCCTGTGATCCACTGCCATGTGAGGATCTGTTTCGTTTCAGCGTTTAGTGCTGATCACTCAGTTCCAAGCCCAAATGAGCTGGTGAAAAATCAATCAGAATGAAATGAATGAATGAACTCGGAGCTGCATGCAAACATGAGGAAACTCCGTCCTGGTTTGACTTGTTGTGTGTCTGATATTGGAGACGAATAAGTACAACCATAAATGGATAGAATTATTATATCTTATAATATTCATAAAGCATGAATAATTTTTAAGCTGATTGTTAATTGGAAAAAAAAAAAAAAAACGTTTCCTGCCCACACCACCCACACACTCATTCTTACCCCGTCCATGGTTTTTGTGTGGCACGCTTTTGTGAAGGGGGGGGGGGGGGGGGTCGGCGGTCGGGGGGGGGGGGGGGGGGGGGGTCAGCGAGGACATATCTGGGAGGAGGCAGCTTTAAAAAGCTGGTAATCAGGTTTAATAGGAGGGAGTCTGACATTGGGCAGAGAAAGTCCAGCCACGCGGCTCTTTAATGGAGAACTCTGAGAGAGTTCATTGTCTCCACGACCAGATAGGATCTGTGAGAAACTCCCTGCAACATTAGTCGGCTGGTGCCGGCGATAACCCTCCACGCTGACCCCTGAAAGTTCCTCTCAATCATCCACAGACTGGGGGTGGGGGGGTCCATATCTGTCTGTGTGTGTGTGTGTGTGTGTGCAAGTTCTGTATCAGATACTGTATATGCAAAAATCCTACCTATGCATTGTCTGCATTGCTGAGATTTAAGAGTTTTTTGTTCAGAAATAATAACTTTGAATGAATATTCTCCTTTCATTTCCAAGATGAAATCCCCACCCACATCACCGAAGAGTCTGAAGCCATTGGCCGTGCCTGTGCATGTGCGTGAGTAAATGTTTAATCCATCCAGACAGACAGCCACGAGTCTCTCATCTGATTCAGCTTGACTCCGTGACTTTCCCCCTTTGTCATTGCTCGGCTATTTATGTCTCCGCAATTAGACATCTGGAGACGATCTGCCCTCTGCGTCTCTGCATGCTCGTGTGCGCTGACAGTGCATTTTTTTGGCGAGGGAAGACAGGGGGGGCTGGATAAAAACGTGTGGATGCTGGTAATAGAACAACAAAAAGGGAGAGAGGAGGTTGTGCAGTGAATTCTACAGTGGTCAACTGAAGGTGATTTATTTCCCATAACAACCTCCCGCACCTTAATCACACACACACACGCATGCGGAATTATTTTCCCCTTTCTCCATAGCATCAGTGTGTGGCAATGTGAGCGTGGCGGGTGCCAAGCCAGCGTTCTCACAACATGACATTATTGTGTAAGCGGCGCTGCAGAGGAGCAGGTCAGCGGCTGCAGCTGTTCTTCGCATGACCTCATCCTGGAAGCCACCATGACCTCACCACCGGCACCCGGTTCCGCCTCACTTCAACACTGAACTTTGCACTCTGCAGTTTAACACTCGGGCCCGGAGTGTTTCACGAGACCATGTTTTTTTTTATGTCCCCAACGTGCTTTTCCGATGCCGCGTCTCTCCGGTTATGGCTCGGTGACCCCGACGTGCAGATGGGTGGTTCCACTCCTCCACACACATGTGTAATCATGGTCAAAATATTATTGAATTCCTTCGCCATCAGTAGTCAAACATGGATTCCTCTCACCGTTTCCATTTATCTTTTTTCATGTTGTCATCGAGGACAGGCTTTTTTTTTTTTACCTCTCATTCCTTGTGGGGATGCTGTCCAGAGGCCGCGCTCTGGTTTTCTTCACCTTCTTTTAATGGCTTCTGATGCTGCCCAGCTTCCAGGATCGCATTCCCACCGCACTAATGCCCCCTGGACAAACCGCAGGAGGAACCCAACACACCCACTTGAATTCTTTCTAGTACAACAACTGCACAACATTGTATTTCCATCCGTCCACTTTTGTTTGTGAATTCTTCTCCTGGAGTTGCAGGCCAAAAAAAGTCGATTCAGCCTCAGACACTTCTGGTCTGGGTCTGGTTGCATTTATTTGAGCATTCTTTGCATTTTCAGAGGCCAACAACATGATGATACACAGAGAGAGAGAGAGGAGGGCGAGAGAGAGGAGCCTGTCGATGCTGTTTTCTGCTGGTGGCCAGCTGGTGGTGAAGTTGTCTGTCTCTATAGCGATGTCGTGCCATGGTTGGTGGTATGTGTGTGTGTGTGTGGATGAGCGTGTAGGATCGGTGTCTGTTGGCCTGATTTAGCAGAGAGGGGGGGAAAAAAAAGAGCACTTCCTGTTGTTGTGCGTCTGGGTCTCACGGTCAGTGACCTCGGGGACAAAGGTCGGCTTCCTGCGAGAGACCTGTCCGCCAGAGTTACAGTACAGCCGATCACAGAACATACATGTAACATGATATATCCGTGTTAAACACGTGCCATGCGTGTGCGTGTGTGTGTGTGTTTGATGAAGATGGATAACCGAAGATCCCCGAGCTGCCCTGCTGGTGAAATATGTCACTCGTTCCTGAAAATCGGCCTCATGCACTCTGACACACTGACAGACACACACACACACACACACACACAAAAAGCTCACTCACAATGATTTATCTGTGAGTGAACTCAGAGGACAGGGAGAAAATAGGTCAGTGCCCATGGGCAGCGGCCAGCCTGCCAATATAGAAACACAACCACCAGAACAGCCAAAACATCCTGCATGATGGGATGTATTTTAAAGGGAAGCTCCGCCCCCACCCCACCTAAAAGCTGTGCACAGCAGACAAAGCGTGACCTTAGCGTGTAGTCCCTATCTCATCTTCACAGCATATTTTCAACAACTGTACGGGTCACGTGGCACAACAAGGGACTTTGATTTGATGAACGAGAATATTCTATATTTTGCCATAAAAAAATGGACAAACCAAAGATATTTTTGCCAGAAGGAGTTATAAAGAAAAAAAACACTCCACTGAAGTCCTGCGTGTGTGTATGTGCTGCATAAATAGATCATAGGCAATGTGTGTGTGTGTGTGTGAGCATTTCTGTGTGAAAGCTGAAGAAGCAACTTGTGTTTATTGTGTCTGGTGCCCGGCTTAGGCTCAACAACACCGAGAGGTTAAACACAGACAGACGATCCACACACACGCACACTCACACTCGCACACACATGCATAGGCTGCAGGTGGAAAAAACGTTTTGAAATGCCAATGAAAACGTTATGGAATCTGTGTTATGGAATGTGTTTTTTGACCCATATTCCATCGCAGAAAGAGCCTGTAAGAATGAGGGGGGGAGAAAAGCTGCTGACTGGCCCACGTATCTCTCAGCATGAGCACACTTGCACACACCGAAAAAATTCAATTCAATCACGTCTCTACCTCTATCCTTTTGACCCGCTCTCCTCCACCGGTGTATTTTCTGCCAGCGAGCCCGTGCAGCAGGAAATCTAATCGCGCAGGGAGTGTCCTGACAGATTGTTGCGGGTGAGAAGGTTAGTTGTGACTGGCACTGCACGGGACTCAACGCGTAGGGGATGGAAGAGGTGTGTGTGTGTGTGCTGGACGCATTGTTCCCTTTTTAATCTAGAGAATCATCTGAAGGCAACGGGCTTTATTTATAATTGTCAAAACGTGACGCGTCTCTGAGCCTGTGTCCACGCTGGACATGTTTTTCATCGTTGTTATTCTTGTCCAGATTCAAGTACCAATAGAGATTCCTCCCAGTCAGTCAGCAGGTCCTTATTAAGCACACACACACACACACACATGCTCATTCACACCCACGCATACAAAACGACTGTCAACACCTTTGATGAAGACTCACGTTGGGGTGCAGAGGCAGATTTAAAATTCCTAGAATGACTTGAACATCAATGGATCCTTCCTAATGAAGATTCCCCCCAGCGAACGTGCACGCTCCGCCTATGATGACGCCTGGAAACTAGATTCAACGAGATTATAATCCATGAACCCCATTCCAGAGACACACTCTTTCATCGAAAAACAACCTTCCCCCGAAGCGAGCCCTTCTATTTCTCCTGGTTCTACGTTCTGATGGTTCCTTCCTCCTGGTCCCAATGGAAACAAAGAGCCGAAGCAGACGGAGTCAGCGAGGTCACTTCACACTGAGCGAGAGGCCGCAGCCAGAAACTGTATATCTCCCACCAGCGGCGGGCTGAGGTCCAAGTTTTCTTTGAGTGATAGAAAATATGGAGAGAATAAGTAGGAGAGGAAAGAAGAAGAAGAAGAAAAAAAAAAAAAAAAAAAGATATGCACGCACGTGTGACCTCTTTCCACTCTGGGCCTCTGATCTCTTCAGCAGACAGGGAGGAGAAAAAAAAACAGACTGGAAGGAGACAAAAAAATGAAGGAGAAAAAAAAAACTATAAAGTGAAATTTCAATAAAAACATCAATCTGAAAATAAATCAAATATTTGATGTTTCATTCATTTACAGCCACTTCGGCCTCCATCAAATGACTTAGAACCTGTCCTTGTTTCCATTCATGTCCTTGGAAACGGGCCAAAGCTCAAATATATCAATATCAATCACTATAAATGTGAACGTAAAATATAATTCTATCATTTTTAAAGAGCTAGTCGGTAAAAAAAAAAAAAAAAAAAAAAAAAAAGGTCACAAAAAGAGCAGATTCCTCCCAACCCAAAGGCAACAAAGAAAATCCAGTTTAGAAACACATCCAGAACTCTGACCTCTGACCTTTTCCTCGGCATGAAAGTACACAATGAAATAGGGATCCACACACACACACACACACACACACACTTACAGTATATACATGGCCGGCACCAGCGTGTCGTCAGTGTGGGAAACACCAGACTAATCCTGCGGGACGACCCGTCTGTCTCACTGTGTAACATGAGTGATGCTTGGAAAAGTGTGAGTCCAAGTAGAAAATGTGTGTTTTCATGTCTGTGTGTGCCTGTGTGTGCGTGTGTGTGTGTGTGTGTGTTTGGGTCGGTGCGGGATTTGGGAGTAGCTGCGGGCAAATGACTTTTCACAGTTGGGGCGTCCGAAGACACAACACGGCTTCAGACGGAGAATTTGCTGATGGTGCTTTTTGGTGTCGGCCTCTTTGTATGTGTGTGCGCGCGCGTGTGTGTGTATTTACCTGCGTCACTGTGTCGGTGTGTACGGGATGTGCACAAGCAGTCACACTAAGTGCTTTAAGTTTTAAAGAGAAATTAAAACCTCAGTGACAAAAAGTGGATAATGTGTTGAAAAGAGAAAAAATATTTAATGGAATTAAATTCATAAATCTTTCTTTGTTACATTAATTCAATTGTTTGAATGTTGTACAATAAAGTTTTGGCTATAAAAAAAAAAAAGGAAAAAAAAAGGAACATTTCCAGGAAGCCAGCCCTGGTCTAGAACATATTTCATTGCTAAATGTTGGGTGGGATTACAGTTACAGCGCTGGCGTCCCTGTGGTCCAGAGGCTTTGCCCCTTTGATTGACAGGCCCAGAATGAATCAGTGGATATATATATATATTTTTTTGAGTTTTTCAGTGACTTGAACAAAACTTTTCACACTCTTGACAAAGGAGTTTGGGGGATTCCGCAGGAGTGAGTTGGCTTGGTTATCCCGCCCGCTGCAGCTGCTCTTCTACTCAACTCCGTCTGGCCTCCGCCGAGGAGAACTCCAACCAAGACGTCCTGACCTCTGTGTGTCTCAGCTTCCACGATCCCCACTCATATTTATAATTCATACACTTTTCTTGGACACGTCTCATTTAGCAAGATTTCTCACTCTCAGCGGCGGCGGCTTTACGCCTTCATAAATACATAAAATGAGTATTTGTAATTAAAATAAATGCAGCGTAAATAATAAGAACCTCCTACTTGGTTCAATTCTCCATTCTTCATTTTATTCTCTTAGTCTTAATTGTTTTTGCCACATATCTCAGCTTCAAACCGTTCGTTTGAGCCTCTACCGTGCTACGTGCTCAAATCCCCACAGAAGCGGGTGAGTTGAGATTCCCGACGTTATTCTTTCCAACTTTCCCACAGTCCACTGAACTCGACGTTTCCCTAAAGGTTATACACATATTGTTGTATTTTATACGTCTGGAATGGAGGCGAGATTTTTTTTTGCTATCCCTAAATTGTTTTAACACACGACTATAAATCAACTTTTAACTTGGCAACGTAAAAAAAAAAAATTCAAGAATTCAATATCCAGTCCGTCTCCTCCATTTATGCATCTATGTTAGAAAAGCCAGGACAGGAGCCCGGGGAGGGGGGCTGGGGGTCAGTGTCCCAGGCCGGGGGGCCGGAGGCTGATAGATGAGAGTGGGAGTGATGGGACATTATTGACTGATTGATGGCTCCTCTGTTGACGGACTTTTAATCAGCACGTGGCCGGCTGTCAGTGTCTTCATTAGCTGCACACACACACACACACACACACACAACCCCTGAACTAAGGCCAAACTGCAAATCCACATGTTTGAAGACGTTCTCACATAAGCTGAGATATGTGAAAAATGTCTTTCAAGTGATGTGGAATGTGCACCTGTAAGCATGCAGGGAAAAAAATCAAAATAAAATGGAGTCATTCCGCTTCCAGGTCCACTGACACTCGTAAATCTGGAGTGGAAATACCTCCGGGGGAGCCGGGCCCTCCCAGTCCAGCGTTCCCGGGTCAACCTGGGACACATATGGCATCTTGCTACTGGACCCAGCCCCATTCTGAACTACACAAATCTCCACATTAAAAACCACCTATTTGGCCTTTGGTGAATCACTCCACTGTTGAGTTTTTTTTTTTCCTCCCGGAGGCGGCTCGTCCTTTGGCCCTCCCTGAAAGTTTGTGAAATATTTCCAAACACGCGTGTAAATTTGCGGTGGCCGCGTGAAACTAATGTTCTCTTTCTTGTCTGATCTTTATTTGGATTTTTATTAAAAAAAAAAAAAAAAAGCCTCCCGTCTTTCAGCCGAATTTGAGGCAGACGGCCTCCTGAGGGCTGAGAGGTGTCTCGCCGTCTCTATAGCGACACCGGAACCTTTAAATCTCAGAAACCTTCACAGGAGTGCAGTTTTGCTGCAGACCAATAATGTTAAGGTCTTAATCTCAGTTAATACACATTATATAATAATTACACATTTAAAAAAAAAGTTTATTGCAGGACTCCTGTAGGAATCCACTGTTTCACTGATGTGTGTCTGAGGCAGCAGAGGAATGCTGAGTTTATAAGATGCTATGAAAGTCTAAAACTGAACTCATGCTGTATGTCCTGTGTGTGTGTGTGTGTGTGTGTGTGTGTGTGTGTGTGTGTGTGTGTGTGTGTGTGTGAATATGTGGTCAACGCACAACCCGGTACAGCTCTGCCGTCTCACACACATGCTGAAGGCGCAGTCGACACCCACGCGCGCTAATATGCACTTTCCATTCTCTCACCCTGGTATTACATGTAGTTAAGCGGGCGAGCGAGGCACGACACCAGAAACAAAAAAGAGAGAGAGAGAGATTAGTAGTGTGTTATAAATTGAGATAACGAGCACACGAACCGCACACATTGCCATCCCATTAAACGTGTACCTGGGACCCGCGTACATGAAGTAAGTCAGGAGCCGGTGTATACATTACTCACGCGCACACACACACGCGCGCCACAAGCCACTTCCTGTGAGGCGGGACGTCCACTCTGCACAGGAAATGACCCTGATTGATTGTTCCCTGTAAACGGGGAGCCCGAGGAAGTGGCGGCGTGAAAACGAGGCATTTTGCACAATGGGTGTTATTAGAGGGTGAGTGTTGTGCGTTGGCCATAACTAACGCGAGTGGACTTGTGAGGTGTGGTTCGATTTCGTGTGTGCGATGGGGAAGCACCTTTGTGTTTGTTAAGTGCAAATTTGTCAAATTTGATTAATTTCTTTTTTGATTTGTCAAAAAACAAATTTTGTCTCGTCTTGTTTTGTCGCCTTTGGGCTCAGGAGTGACTCAGCTCCACTCTGAGAAACTGAAAACGATCCCACAGCGCTTTATGATTGAAATTCACAAGTGTGAGCGCATTTGTGTGCGAGTGTGTGAAATCGTATCTGGTCTAATGGCTAGCCTCCCACAGGACGCTGCCAAAACCGGCAGGTGCGTAAAACAGAAACGCAAAATAAAAAAAAATAAAAAATGTATAACATCAGACCCCGGTGACGGAGCCACTCTGAATCCACAGAGGAGGCAATTAATGATTGCGAAAATACAGGGATTTGGTTACGAGGGCGCTTTTTCTATTTCCTTCAATTATTTGGTGCAAAATCAAATTTTACGGAACGCAACTGACTCGCGGGAATCTGAATCCGAGATGAAGCTCAATTTTGGACAAACAAATGTTGACTTAACCCCACAAACATCTCGGGGTGTGATCTTGACATTAACCCTGACACTTGACCTTTGATCTTTACTGTTTGGCCAGACGGCATCCTGCAGCGGCTTTCTTTACAGAGTCATTAAGAGCAGGAAGTGATCTGTCACCTCCTGCTTCACCTCTTAAAAAAAAAAAAAAAAATCATTTCATCCAAATCTGATTTTTAAACATCAAGCCCCAATTAAAGAGGGATAAAATGACTGACCCCTGACCCCCCACCCCTCCACAGGTGTGAGAAATTTGTCTCGCTGCACTTCAGGCTGATCTCACGCTCGGCGTATGGCTTTGAAACACCCAGCTTAAAGCCCCACACTTAAATACCAAGGTGGAGTGGAAATGGTGTCGGTTTTTTCCTGACACACAATTAACTGGGCCACAGACTGTGTGTGAGTGTGTGTGTGGACAGAAAGAGCCTGGACTCGGACTGAGTTCAGGTGGTTGCCGTGAACTCTAGAAACCAGGACACAATGTTCCTCTGCTGTGATACTGTTTGAACTACTGTCATTAAAAGTCGGGTCATAATTTAAGAAATTAATTTACATATCTATAACACAGGTTATTGTCCTCTGAGATGCCAGTGGAAAAACAAGCTGCCGATTTCAATAATTAAGTGAAACACTCCTAAACTTTCAGTACAAAATAAAAGAAAGAAATAGAAAAATAATAATAATAATAATAAAAAAAATAAAAAAAATAATAAAAAAAAAAAAAATAATAATAATAATAATAATAATAATAATAATAATAATAATAATAATAATAATAATAATAATAGATCCAACTTATATTTGAGCTAAAAACAAATAAAAAATCCTTTAGTCAATTACCTCCACCATTTTCTCCATTTGTCTTATTTTATTGCACATTCTACCATAAAGTTGAAGTATCATGTCATGTTGTTGTTCGTGTTCCTTTCCAGGAACCATGGGAGAATACCTTCAGGGCACGTGTAAGCTGTAGATGTGCTGATAGGCCATGATGTATTGCAAAAAAATCAGTCAACCTGCTAATGTGCTGAAAACACATCATTTGGTACGAGCCGTGTTTCTAAGGAAAGGTTAAGTCTTTCCCACGCGTATCTGTCAAAAAAGAAACTAAAAACTTTCACCACCACTTCCCCTAACATCACGTACCACGTATATGAACAGGAAGTAACACACGAGTTTCAGCAGAATGTCAGTTCCGAATGAATTCAGAAGGTCTGCAAGAGATAAACAGCAAAACTGTATGTATTAAATACATTTTTGAATAAAGAATTATATACATTTACATTTTTTGATAGGACAACTATTATTAATATTATTACTATTAGAACTGCGATGTCTGATTCTCTAAAGGCACCACTTCCACTGCCCTGTAGGTCCTACTGGTCATAAAACTGCTGGAGACATAAAGCGAAATAAACAGAGAAGTTTAAACCATCAAATTCAAGACATTAGTAATCCACAGCCACACACACACACACACACACACAGATGTTCTACACCCTGAGAGTTAAAGACGATTTTTTTTTTCATTTTAATCAAGTTTTATCTATATGAACCATTTCTTTGACAATTAATACTTTTGGTAAATTTTCAGCAGCGAGGAAACGGCCTAAAATGTGGGAGTAAATTAGGTAATAATTATCCCGTCTGTCTTCCATTAAAAAAAGCTTACAAATCCAACCAATGAGAGCATCCGGGGGGGGGCGGGGCTAGGCTTGGGAGAATGTCCTCGGCTCTGGAACTGTCAGCTCATGTTTTGGCTTTATCTGATGAACTCCACCAATTAGAGGCTAATAGCTTTCTCTCCCTGTCTCTCTCTCCGTTCCATTACTCACTCAGAGCGAAGGCCGTGGATGCCACCACCAACACCCCCCCCCCCCCCCCCCCCCCCCCCCCCCCCCCCCCCCCCCCCCCTTAACATCTGACATCCAGCAGGACATTCTCCTGGCTGTGAGCAGCTGGCTCATCTGCGGGGGGAAATTACACCCAGCGGTTTGTTGTGTTAATAGATCTTGTAGCCCGGTTTTCTCCGGGGCGCAGAGTGTGTGGTCCTCCGGCTCAGCTCCTCTGTCAGGTGTGTGTGTGTGTGTGCGTGCGCGTGTGTGTGTTTGTTAACGTTTCGAACGCCTCCCTCTCTCTGGCGTTTCGCAGAGGCATGAAGCCGCTGTGATTGTACATGACACAGTGAGCAGAAAAAGCACAATGTGTTTTTTTTTTTGCCATTCCTACCGATGAGCTACATTCCCATGACTGACTCTCAGAGCCAGGACAGACGAGACGCCACCATGTCAGCAAAAAAAAAAATCAGATCATAATTTCCTTTTGATCAATTTATTAGATCATAATGCTTCAGGCTGTACGGATCTCCGAACTGAGAGATCCGTACAGCGCAAATAAACTCAAATGGTTTAATTCATTGACATCGTAGCCCTTCAATGTCCGTGTCTTTGAATTTAAGAAGAATGAAACAAGAATCGTGGACGCTGCAAGTGAAACGAACTTTTAGACATGAAACCTATTTTCCAGCGTGTCTTTCAGCGTCTGCGTGTTCAGACATTTCAATCCAAGCAAAACACATTTTTTCAAGTCACTTTTTGAAGTCACAATGTACTTCCCCCCCCCCCCCCCCCCCCCTCTCTCAGCATTGGGAATAATGAAGTGACCAATCCCCAGTGGCTCAGTATAAAGGAAGCTCTGTGCGAGCGGGGCTGTTTTGAAGCGACCGAACTATGGACGTGGTGACATGTTTAACCCCCGAAGGGCTCTGGAAAAAAAAAATAAAAAAAAATGGCGACATGTCAGCCATAACTGATTTTTTTTTTTTTTTTGGTAAGTCAATGACTTTCCTTCACCGTGTCCAAAGCACAGTCTAAACACGGGGTAATATCTTTTTTTTTTTTTTTACATACTCTCCCACTCACTGTGGTGCACTTTGGTATTTGGTGTCTTTTTTTGGTCGGATGAATTGAGGCTTCTTCATGTGTGGACTCCAAACATTCCAGTCGCTGGGACTGGAAAGGTGTTTCCATTTGGCCCCGTGGTGTGACAATATAGTGTGTGTGTGTGCGTGTGTGTGTGTGTGTCTGAAGACGGAAGTTACCAGGAGGAGCAATTAGACCTTTATGAGAGGAACTGAATTTCCAGTCGCCAGGTTATTATGGTCGAAATGCTTTGTGGGAGAAGGACACGAGCGGGGAGTCAGCCAGGTTACACACACACACACACACACACGCGGCCGCACGCACACACGCACACCCGGCAGGAAGAGCCCTCTTATGATTTAATGCTCCCAGTAAATAATGTGAATGCGCAGCCTGTTTACAGGCCCCAGAAACTTTTCCGCGGTGGGAAACAGACTGGCTTGTAAACCGCCGCAGCCAGTCAACATGGAGTGCATTGTTGTCTGTTCGCCGGAGTGTATTTTCATCCCCCGGCACAGTCATTCGGCAAACCTGCCAACCTGTGCGGGGGGGGGGGGGGGGGGGGGTGGGGCGCCGCGGGGAGGGGGGGGGGGGGGGATATGGCCGCCACGGAGCCTGCCTACTGTCACCTCCCGAAAGCTCTCCCTACCCCTTGAAGAAAGCCAAACACGGATCTGAAGCCTGCTACCGGCCCCCGACGCTGGGATGCGTGTGCGTGTGCGCGTGTGTCATCAGTGGAAGACATCTGCTGAGCACGCAGAAAAAAAAGTTCAGGGTTTCCTCCCAGCAGCCCCGGAGCTTTGGGGCCGACTCAGACCTTCCGCTGAAGCTGGTGTTTTCACGATTTTGATCTTAAGCTGCGTTCATCAACATACCTCCGCCTAAGTGTTTTCCCTGCTGCGCCCGGAGCCGCTTTCATCTTGGTTGATATCGGCCTTCTTCTGTTTTTTTTTTTGTTTTTTTTTACATATTCCAAAAAATGTCATTCTCTGTAAAAAAAATAAAATGGCGTAGCACGTAAGAGCACACAAACCGGAAAAAAGAAATCCGGTCCGAGATTTATTTTCATGGCAGAAATGTAAAAACGCATTTTTCTGATTCCATATGCAGATTACATTTATTTTATTTTTATT